>JANIIA010000008.1:27680508-27691624 GCA_027478495.1 Erythroxylum alaternifolium
GACGGAGACAGTCTTTTCTGTTTTGTCCATCACAACCAAACACCTTACTGTCTCCAATTTTTGTTCTGTTCTGTCTCTAAATTTTCGTCTCGTTCCGTTTCTGCACCCAGGAGACAGTAACCAAACGTAGCGTTATAGTTGATTCTAGTCTTACATTGGTTCCTCAAGTCTATGGTGTTGCCAGAGTACTTTCACCAGAGGTATTTGTTTATTTCTGAGTTGTCGGACTTCTCTAGCCAAGATAGACACAGGTCCTTCCTTATAAGAAAAATCTAGTTGTACTTGAATTTCTTGCATAGGAACCTTATGTGTATCTTCAGACTAATATCTTCTCAATATAGAAACATGAAACACATTGTGCAACGTGGACAATTCTTCAGGAAGAGCTACCTAATAAGCTACTAGTATGATTTTCTTAAGAATGTCACAGGGACCAAATTAAAGTAAAATTTTCCATGGTGACACTTTTAAAAATACCTTATCTCCTACCTAATACTCAACATCATTCCTTTTTAAATCAACATAAGATTTCTGTCTATCGCTGGCGGTTTTCAATCTTTGTTGGATAATTTGAACTTTCTCTTTAGTATCTTTTATAATATCAGGCCCTGTCTTTTTCTTTTTACTTAATTTGGTCCAACAAACTAGAGTCCTGCACTTCCCACCATATAGGGCTTCATAAGGCGCTATGCCAATACTAGTATGATAATTCTTGTTATAAGCAAACTCCATCAGAGAAAGATACTTATCCCAACTTCCTGAGAATTCTAACACATAACCCTAAAGTATATCTTCTAATTCTTGAATAACTGATTCAGATTGTCCATCTATCTCGAGGTGGAAAGCAGTACTAAACTTGATTCGAGTATCCAGAGCCTTTTGCAGACTTTTCCAGAATCTCGAAGTAAATTGAGGATCAAAATCTGAAATAATAGACAATGGTACCCAATGCAATCTCACTATCTCATTCACATATATATTAGTAAGCTTATCCAATGAATAGTCAGGACAAATAGGCACAAAATGAGCAAACTTGGTGAACTTATCCATAATCACCCATACATCATCATGCTTCCTTTGAGTGAGAGGAAGCCTAGTGACAAAATCTACAGTAATGTTAGCCCATTTCTATTGAGGATTCGAAATAGATGTAATAAACCAGATAGAACCTGGTGCTCAGTTTTAACCTGCTAACATGTCAAACATTTGGATATGTAATCTACAAAATTACGTTTCATACCAAACCACTAGTAATGCTACTTCAGATCTTGATACATTTTATTTCCACCAAGGTACATTATGAAAATAGTATTATGGGCCTCAAACAATAGCTTTTTCTTTAATTCATCACTAGCTGGTACACACAATCAATCTTTGAAATACAGATCACCATCTCCTTTCACAGAAAAGTCAGGTTGCTTGCCGTCTTGAGTTGCCAAGATAAGTTGTTGCAACTTATCATCAACTTTCTGAGCATCACAGATCTCTTGTCTCAAGGTAGGCCTACCTTTTAATTAAGCTATTAAAGCCCCATTAGCTGCAATTCCCTACTGACCCTGCTATACTGACAATGCTGAAATGGTCTTCCGACTTAAGACATCAGCCACGACATTAGCCTTACTAGGATGATAGTCCACAATACAATTATAATCTTTAAACAATTCCAACCAAACCCGTTGTCTCAGATTAAGTTCTTTCTAGGTAAGCAGGTATTCGATTTTTATGATCAGTGAAAATCCTACACTTTTCACCATACAAATAGTGCCGCCAAATTTTCAAAGTAAACACTACTGCTGTAAGCTCAAGATCATGCATAGGGTAGTTCTATTCATATGGCTTTAGTTGCCTAGAGGCATATGTAACCACCTTACCATCCTACATCAAAACATAACCTAAATCGTTTCTAGATGCATCACTAAACATGACATATTGCTTACCAAAAGTGGGTTGAGCCAATATAGGAGTTTTAGCAAGCATTCTTTTTAGTTGATCAAAACTAATTTGACATCTAACAGACCATTCATATTTCACTCCTTTTCGTAGCAGTTTAGTCAAAAGAGATGCTATCACCAAAAACCCCTTCATAAACTGTCGATAGTAACCAGCCAAATCTAAGAAACTTCTCATTTTTGTCACATTCTGTGGCAACTTCCAGTTAATAATTGCTTCAATTTTACTAGGATCAACTCTATTTCCTTGAGAGGAGACAATATATCCCAGAAAAGATACTTCTTAAATCTAGAAAACATACTTGCTTAGCTTAGCATACAACTATTTTTTCCACAGGGTTTGTAACATAATCTATAGATGCTGAACATGGTCATGCTCATTCTTAGAATGGACTAGGATATTATCTATGAATACCATAGCAAACTAGTCTAAATAGGGTCTAAACAGTCTATTCATCAAATCTATGAATGCTACTGGCGCATTAGTTAGCCCAAATGGCATTACCAGGAATTGATAGTGTCCATAACAGGTCTTGAATGTAGTCTTCAGAACATCCACATCCTTTACTCGAAGCTGATAATACCCTGATTGCAGATCTATCTTTGAAAATACCCCTACACTTTTTAATTGATCAAAATCTTCTATCCATAGCAACGTTTACTTACTCTTCATTATGATACTAGGTCGAATAAACCCCTTATCCAATAGCTCATACAATTGAAAGTTCAACTCCTTTAACTCAGTAGGAGCCATCCTATATAGTGATTTGGACATAGGAGCAGTGCCAAGCATAATCTCAATAGATAGCTCCACTCCCTTTTTAGGAAAAAGCCTGGGTAGTTCTTCAGGAAAAATATCTAAAAATTCATTCACCATTGGAATGTCTTACAATTTAACACTCTCTTTCTTAGAATCAAGTATAAAAGCCAAATAAGCTTCATACCCCTTCCTAAGGAACCTTCGGGCTTATATAGCAGATATCGTATTAACTAGATGACTAATGCAGATGCTATACAATATTATTTCAGGTTGATCGGTCTTCTTTAGCATAATAGTCTTAGCTCTATAATCAACCACTGCCCTGATGCTTAGATAACCAATCCATACCCAGAATCAAACAGAATTTATAAAAAGACAATTCAATTAGATCTACTATAGACTGACTACCTTGGATCAAAATAGGACAGTTTCTATAAACTTGGTTAACCACCACACTACTACCCAGAGGACTGGTTACATAGATATTATAATCTAACTAATTTATAGGCATTTTTTATCAGGAATTTCTCTAACACAGATATAAGAATAGATAGATCCAGGATCAATAGAAGCATACATTTTAGAGTTAAAGAGAGAAACAGTACCAGCAATGACCTCAGGTGCGTCCCAGTCCTTGTAAGCTTTCAAAGTATAGGCCCGAGCTGTAACAAAAGGTACAGTAGCTCGGTCAATAATTTTTGAAAGAGTACTTATATTAGGCCTAAACTGGCTAGATCCTCCACATCCCCTAACATATCCTTTATTCCTTATAGGTGCACGAGAAACCTCTCTACTAGCTTGTGATGCTTGAGACTATTTCATAGGACAATTTATTACCAAATGATCAATGCTACCACATTAAAAATATGCACCCGTAGTCCTCCTATAAGTTCCTCAATGGTATTTGGAGCAATGAGGACACTCCAATGCACCAAAACCTTAGCCTACAGGGGAACCCCTACCAGAATCAGTCGATAAGGGAAAGTCTTGTTGCCTTCCTCTAGTTATAGATCTGTGGGTGAATTCTTGTGCAATGGAAGTACCTTCATGACTTTTCTTACCCAAGAATTGACCTCCTCTAGCAAAACCTCTTCGTTGAGCTTTTTCTCTCTTAACCATCTCTTGCTTCTCTATTTTAATGGTAGCTTGCACCAGCTGATGATAACTCACTTGTTGCAAAAGAGAAAATGCCATAAGATGCTCTTTAATTGAGTTGTTTAAACTGTCCTCAAATTGATGACACCGAAAATCCTCAGTAAGTATAGGTTCAGGTGCATATTTTCTAAGTCGATTGAATTCTTTACTTCAAACAAATTTCTTTGCTTCAGATTCAAGAACTGCTTCTACCTCTCATTTTTGTAGGCTCCCGTAACATATTTCACTTTAAACTCTTGTGAAACAAAATCCACGGTCAGAGGCTTAGACAACTGAGGATATCTCAGAACAAATTTCCACCATTTTACAGGCCACTCTTTAAAGAATGGAGATAGTACAATGCATCATCTGTTCAAGTGGGCAACTAATTTCATCCAACACCCTTTTCACCTTTTCTAACTAAAATTTATTTTTTTCAGATTCATCCAGAGATGTTCCAGTGAATTCTTCAGCTCTATACTTTCACAACTAATCAATCAGAGCCTTGGGCACAGTCATTTGATGTAGTAAAATCATCATGTCTTTTGACAACTTAAATAAATCTTCCCCCTAACCTGGAGGTAGAGGAGGATGTGGTGTTTTAGCTTCATTTCGATTTACCCCAGAAGGTCCAGATTAGATGGGGGAGATTGCACAGGATTATTACTTTTAGAAACCTCATCAACAGCCTCATGAGATCTTTCCATACTTAAATCCAGAACTAAAACATAAGACAAACTGCATTAGACCAGACACAATTCTTATATCCATATACAAGCAATATTTAAGAGTTGGTTAAACCAAAATTTCCTAAACCATGTTCTGATACCAAATTGTAACAACTTAATACCCCCTAAGAGGTTATATAAATGCCACATAAAACAAACCTAAAACAAACCAAGACATGTCAACAATCCCCAAAAAAGAAGGTAAATATATATCACATTTCACATGTCACTGAGTTATAAATAGGAGATAATATACACATTGTATTTATCAAATCTATACCTTAAAATCAAACCCATTCTATGTTATGGTTATTATAGGCCACTTACACAAACTACAAAAAATGTCTCATAATATTGAATACAAGTTAAAGCTTAAGCACAAAATCTCCCAAAACATAATATGTTCTTCTTTGGCCATTGCGGTTGTCCCCGCCTTAATATTTTTTATCAAGACCTACACAGAGGAAAAACCACCGTGCTAAGTACATAGCTTAGTGGGAAATTAAATAAAACAAGATATAAGATGGTGACCGCTTCCTACAGTCATCTAACATTTATATGCAAATGAATCATGACATATCAAGTAGCAATCTTTGATTATTCAAATCAGAGAGTAACCTGACTATCAATTGCATCAAAATAGAACAAATATCAAAATACATATAGAATTGTCTGCTAATCTTTTTAGAAGTGGGTAACAGAAATAGAATAGAAGATACCTATGATTGGTATCTATAGAAACAGAAGAGACTTAAGTCTCTAAAACAAAAGACACGGTAGTGTCTAAGAACATAAGCAGCTGCAAACCCTTTTAAGATTATTTACCCTTAGAGACATAATTTAAATTCTATTACTTCATGAAAGTTGTAGAAATATATATGTAGTTTAATATCTAATTAAAATTATCCCATTTGGATATCTACAGGTCAAGTTATGGCTAAAATATTGATGTCTATTAGTGGAACCACTCCAACTAGCTCACTTCACTCCCAGTATGCAAAAGTAATGCCAAAGACGTATGCAATCAGTAACATCCCATTTTTATCTAGGATACTTCTCTTAATAAAACCCCTCGTGTTAAACTTAAAAAACCCAGCAACATATCAAAATTTCCATACCTTTGAAAGGAGTGTTTCAAAACCATTATTCTTTACTCCAATTGCTTGCCTTCTTTGGTCTTCTTCTTTTCTACAAACAACATATCCATTTGTTACTCATTTCCAAAAATCACAGATGCATAATAAAACCCTGGATGAAGTGAAGCACCCCACTCCCATCCAACAAGTGCATATATGTCCTTCTAACATTCGAGTGCATGCTCGATGGAAGTAGTGTCCTAGAGCAATCACATTAGTTAACATGGCATCATAATTAAAACACAATACCCAATTTCTAAATCTTAATTCCTCATTTTCATTCATAAAACACAATATACATTGTAGCATTACACTACAAGATCCATATGTATGTACAACATCAAAACTATAAGAGTCTATTGCTCTTTTACACATTCTATATGGAAGAAGAATTTTATAAAAATTCTATCTAAATTCTTCAGTCTTAGCTAAGCCACCTTTGAGCCATTTCTTTTATCCAAAAGCAGTACTAGGTTTCTTCTAAGTTGTCTTAGAAGCTAAGTCCCCTCTCTCGTACATGAAAAAGTTAACGTTGCAATTTTGATGAGTTTTGCTAACTCAGTAAGCTACCCATCTTCGATGGCTCACTCATATATCATAACACATTAATTCATATAATTACATAATACACATATCTTCATTAATTCATCATATAGAATCATATTTCACTTCATTCACGTACTTCACATCTCTAATTCAAAACGGTTCAAACAGTACATTTTAATCATTTAAATATACATATCAAATGTATAAGCAATGCTCATGAGACTCACTTTCAATTATTACATTGTTGTGACCGAGTGCCTTTTTCACTGTCCCGTATCTATTGTAGATACCAGGCTCATTAATAACTGCCCTGTATCTGTTGGGAATACTGGGCTCATTATACATAGTGAGCCAGAGTCTCTTACCACATTATGAGGTTTAAGCTTTTTTCCACTAGTGACTTCGGTCACAACTACCTTTATCTTGTCGTGCATTCATATATTGAAATGCATCATATGTATTCAATCAATCACTTGTGCTCTATCATTCACATTCACACTTTTCTTTGGAACTAAGCCCGACATTAAGCACACTTACTTCTGTCAAATTCACATACAATGAGCACTTCCAATATGTTTTTCATGCATCAAATGCCTTGAACATTCAATGTCCAGAATCAACACATTCATATCACATAATAATTCAATATAAAAATTAAAACAAACAACTAATCAATGTGAGACCATCTAGGTTACTCATAGTATGCTCCAGATAGTTATTGACTCGATGTCCCGGCAACGACTGGATGTTGTCGCTCTAATTGCTCTTCTATATCATGCAACACATACACATTTACACATTACTAATTTACACAATAACATTAATACTCAATCATACACATATGTATATGTGTTATGTATAATGCATGCCCATTGAAAATCCTAAGTATATTTCCTTAATTCATATCTCAAGATCGTTCACACTCCATAACTCATATATGTCTAAATTGAACTTAGGTTAACATCTCAATTATTCAAGACTATTCTAAGTTCATCATTCAATCATTCACTAAGGTTATTCTAGAATTTTAAGATCATATAATATCTAAATTCTCATTCATCTTTACTTAATACCCAACATTCATCTTCTTTGAATCACATTAGCCTTCATAGGATAACTTTCATTCTTATAACATCTCCAAATTTCCAGCTTTTATCTCATTGATATCCACCATCTATGTTTACATTATAACCTTAACTATCATCCTAAACATATCACTAATTTAATCACTTATTCCATCATCAAACTAAGCTCATTTCAAGCCTAAAAGCATCATAGGAAAGTACGTAACCAATTGTTGTTTCAAACCTCACATAAAAGAAGCATATTTCATGTATAAACCTTTCCCATGATCATGGATGACTTCCCATGATTGTGGGTTTGAAAAAAAAAACTTTTAGCCCCTTTTAGGCATTCCCACGATCGTGGACATATTCCCAAGATCGTGGGTTGCTTGCATATGAAAATCCCAGCATTTTTCTTCCAATTTTCCATCTTTTTTAACTCCTTCAAGTTACATACAAAACATTTTATGTTTAGTCTATCATTTCTATCTTAGTTCCTCATCATTTCCTCATTCATTCTTACCTCCATTTCAACTCAAAATCAATCACAAACAAATCATATTCTATGGTTAATCATAAACACCAAAAACATAACATTCATATATATACACATTCATCATAAATTTCTACCCATGCTCAACTTCATTATCACCTTCATTTTATTTCCAAATTCTCACCCTGATTCACGTCACTTCAAGACACCACACTACTCCTTTTCTTTAGCTTTAAACTCATTTTAGTTTACCTTAATAACAACTACCCAAAATCCACGTGATTATGCATAAAAAATAGAACAAGAGTATATCAGCTCTTCATGAAATTTTTGCATTCTCTTTACACCATTATAACGATCTTTCTATCGCAAACTCATCTTTACAACATCTTATGAATCATTAATCATCATATACATAAAAAAAGACATTTATATGCTCATTTCTTCACTCACGTTATAGCATATAATAAACTTCATTTAACTCATCAATCTATCACTAACCATCATCATACATGTTTCGTTCAATAAATCATGAAGAACAATATGCCACTTACTTGTTTAGCTTCAAGATCTTCAAATCACACTTAACCCTAACTTTCAAGCATCACACATTCGTCATAATTCAAAGGTGGTAGAGTTAGGTCTTCAGTGACAAATGAAGAAGAAAACAAAATGGGTGTAGTAAAGGAAAAGATGAGAGCAAGGTTTAACGTTGATAGATGAGAAGAGAGTGTCATAGATAAAGAAGAATGAAGAAGCTGAAGACGAGAGATTAACAAAAAAATGAGGGCAAATAATAAAGTGAAAGACAAATTAATGGTCTTTGATTTATGATAAATATCGTGGGTGACGATATGGTATGGCAAGTGACATTTGTCACTTGCCACATGTCCACTTCCTATAGATCTTCACTTGGCCCTCTTTAAAACTAGTCAATTTGTCACTAATTTCGAATCCAATTATCTCCCAATTTTCTATAACATTTGTCATTAAATCCTAAAGCCATATGCCAATTATTTCTATTGTCATTCATCACTTACTTTTACTACCATTAATTAATTGTCCTGCCACTTGACATTTTTTCTAGTCCTAAAAATACTCATAATTTCAAAAATTTTCTAAATCTTCACCAAAATTCTAAATCAATAATTATTATCACCAAATCAATTTTCAAGACATAAAATCCACAATTCAAATCATAATCACATAAAAAAATCATTTATACCTGGTAAATGTCAAATGAGTGCACGAACAGTCATGGTAGTATGTGCAAAAATTAATATTCACATGTGTGTGTATGCTACATTATACGTGAGCATACAATGCACTTCCTAACTTCTCAATAATGTCTCTCATGTATAGTTATTCTAGGGTTATAACCCTTAGCATGGGAAAACAGGATGTTACATGAAGAGGATATGAGAAAGGAGCTAAATTTCACACCAAAACATGCCATTAACATACCTTAACTTCAAAAGCATAAAGGGATTTAACAAGATGGTAGATGGAGAGAGAGAAGCTCAATCTTCTGCAGATTTTTGTGTTTGCCAACCCTCCCCTTCTTCATCTGCATGTTTTTAGACAAAGGTGTAGATGGGTAACATGCCATTTGCCACATGGCTAAGTGTTATGGTGTGGGATATATGACAAACGGTTCCATCCTATTAGTTTATACTTTTCACCTTTCATTAATAACAAAAATGACCACACCTTTGTCTTATTCTATGAAATTGCATTCTATCTGAATACATTTAGCAATTTAGTCCATGATTAATGTATTTTTATGCATATAACATAATTAACACAAATGACCAAAATCCCTATAATTTCATTAATACCAATTATGTCTCAAACTAAACACTCACTTTCTTAATCGTTAACACCCATTACATATACTTTGATGGACAAGAAACATTCTTACTAGGGACATTCTTACTGGGGTATAGTTTGGGGCCTCACATAAACTACTAATTAACTCCAATTGGATTCCTGGCAGACTTCGGCCCTTTAACAATATATGATTAGACACTACAAGAAAAGTGGAGTTTAGTGACGGACATTACTGACGGAAAACCTACACATTTCGTTAGTAAGCCAAGTTAGCGACGAAATTTTTTGTCGGATCAAGGCGTTAGAGAAATGGCCATAGGTAATAATTTGCGACGAATCATATATTTCTATCGCTAATTTACCAAAAGATATTTTGTGTTCTTGTTGGTGAATATACTGACGGTTATTTTCTTATGTTTGTAAATTTAGCGACAGAAAGATTGTTTCGATCAGTAAATTTACCAACATACAAGTCCTATCTATCGATAAATTTACTGACAGATTTGGTTATTCCATTGATAAGTCAACGACTAACATTACTGATGAAACTTAGTTATCCATCGATAAATTGAATGGATTTTACTGAAGAACTTTGTTTTTCCATCGGTAAATTTACTAAAATAGATTTTTTATTTTCCTTGCATTTAATTTTATTTGATAATCTTATGGTTGATGCGTGATTTATATAGTTATCATTTATTTGTTGATAATATTTTGATTTTTTTCTACGTTTAATTTATTAAAACAGAAAGTTGATTGATGATATAAAGTAAAAATTAACTTAATTGATAATAAAAAATTATTTTGTATATAATAAGTATTTAATTCATACAAAATAACTACACGTACGCTATTCATTTGGTGAACTTGGATGCTCTAACTATTGCGATAAGGTGTTGCCCCTCCCCTTCAACTCATCCACCTATTACAGAGCCGAACTATGTACTCCATTAACCGTTGCAAATGAGTTGCCAATGTTTGCACCGTGCTTTGAAGCTCATGGACTTCATTGGATGTGGATCGACTACTAGATGTTGCTGTACTGGATGTGTATGATTGCAAATAACATGTGTTTGTAAATGAATCTAAGTCTAAGATCCTTCCATGACAGTCCCTACCACCCACTGTATGAAGATAGGTTTGACTCCCATCAACATTTTCAGCTGTTAAGACTGTCGTTGAATGATTTCTTGTACTTGGTCCTATTAGAAGGCAATGTTTATATTATTAAGTGATAATTATTAAGCATTAATATTAAAGCATAAATTTCTCATACATTTAGTTCTCTAAATCGGGTGTTGACGAAGGTCAGACTGTCATACTTTTTAGTGTGTGTATGCAAAAAGAGATGATGGGGTGTAGGCTTTGTAACACCCCACTCCCGCTGGACCCGAACCCCATACCGATGGTGATATCCGAATCCGTGCCTCTCGAGGGTGGCGTGTCACATCACTTAACATTTAAAAACTCGATATA
>JANIIA010000008.1:27723933-27735678 GCA_027478495.1 Erythroxylum alaternifolium
TTGGTTAAGGATACAATAACAAAGAGATGATACATTGACAAAAGAAAGGATTCAAAAGCAAGGCTAAAGCTAGGAGAGGATACAAAAAGAAGGAGAGAATAGCACAGCAAGGAGTTAAAGCTGTAGCAAAGGAGTCGGTAATATAATCTCTATCTTGTTCTTATGATAATTATTTTCCATATACCATATCATGTATGGCTTGGCATGTTGATTTAGTTATCTTGCTTCCACTATGTTTTGATTTCTAAAAAGGTTTTTAAATCTACCGTTTTAGCTAAATCTTGCATATTTTATTTTCCAATCTAATAGCAACAGGTTAATACTTTTTATACAGGTATGACTCCATTGACTAGGAGTACCATAGATTCTGCAGCAGGAGGTAGTTTAATGAGAAAAATGCTAGATCATGCCTACAGGTTAATTAATGAGATGGCCACTAGTGACTTTCAGTGTCATACAGATAGGCATCCCAAACGACCTACAGGAACTCGTATAGTAGACAATGCAGTGGCTTTATCAACTCAGATGGATGTTTTGATGAAGAAGCTGGATTATCTGATGCACAGTATGAGAGGAGGAGCTAGTTCTTTATTGAGGAGTTATGCCATATGCGAGCATTAAGGTAGATATTCCCATGCATCTTCTGAGTGTCAAGTTGGGAATCCTTTTGCTCAAGAGATGTAAAAGGCCCATTATGTGGGTAATTATAACAAGCATGGAGGGGATCCATATTCTAACACCTACAAACTAGGGTAAACTAATCATCCAAACTTATCTTGGCGAAATAATCAAATGGCACAACCACATTCATCCAATATTTAGAGACAACAACCTCTAGGTTTCAAGGCTCCTAATCATGTTCCAACTGAGAAATCCAATCTCAAAGAGCTACTCTCGAAGTACATCTCCACCAATAAAGTTAGGATGTAGAATCAAGAATCTTCTATCAGAAACTTGGAGAATCAGATGAGCCAGATTGCAAGTTTGTTGAAGGAAAGACCTTCAGGTTCATTGCCTAGCACTACTAAGGTCAACCTAAAAGAACATGCAAAGGCAATCTTATTAAGGAGTGGCATACAGCTTGAGGAATTTAAGGAGAAGAAGAGGGATAAAGAAGTGGAAAGGAGTGAAGAAGAAGAGAGTTAGGAGGGTAGCAAGGAGGCTAAGGAAGCACCAGTTGTAAAGGAGGATCATCCAAGGTTATTTGTTGACCTCATCACACATCTGGTAAGACCTCAGATTCCTTATCCTTAAAGGTTGAAAGGAATGCAATTAGATAAACAGTTTGGTCATTTTCTTGAGATATTTAAAAAGTTACATATAAACATTCCTTTTATTGAGGCCATAGGAGATATGTATTTTTATGGTAATTTTTTGAAAGAAATCTTGCCTAATAAAAGGAGGTTTGAGGATTCTGCCACAGTCAAGCTAAATGAGGAGTGGCCATTTTGTTGAAAAAATTACCACCGAAGCTTAAGGATCTAAGAAGTTTTACTATTCCTTGTGTTATTGGTGATTTGCATACAGATAGGGATTTAATGGATTTAGGTGCGAGCATTAACTTAATTCCTCTTTCTATTTTCAGGAAGTTAGGATTAGTAGAGCCCAAACCCACCATCGTTTCACTTCATCTGGAAGATAGGTCCATTACTTATATGAGGGAGTGATTGAGGATGTATTGGTCAAGGTTGAGAAGTTCATCTTCTTGGTAGATTTCTTAGTCCTTGACATGGAGGAAGATAGACACATTCCCATCATTCTTGGGAGACCTTTCATGGCCACTGCACGGACCATCAACGATTTGCAACATGAAAAGGAGGCACCACTGTGGTTGAAAATGAGAAAAATGAATTAATAACCATTAGGAAGGTAACTGGGTGGAGTATGTGCATAGATTATAGGAAGATGAATGATGCGACCAAGAATTAGCTTTTATTGATCAGATGATTGACAAATTAGCTGGATATGACTTTTATTGTGCCTTAGATGGATATAGTGGATATTTGTAGATTTTGGTAGCCTCGAAAGATAAGGAGAAAACAACTTTTACATGTCCTTATGGTACATTTGAGTATAGATGCATGTAATTTGGTTTATGCAATGCTTCAGTTACATTTCAATGATGCATGATGGCTATTTTTTTCTGACATGCTTGAATCTTTCATTGAAATTTTCTTGGATGACTTATCTGTGTTTGGTACTTCATTTGATGCATGCTTCGATAACTTAGAGAAAGTCTTAATTAGGTGTGAAGAGACCCATTTAGTGCTTACTTGGGAAAAATGTCATTTTATGGTCCAAAAGTGCATTGTTTTAGGTCACAAGATTTTTGGCAAGGGTATAGAGGTAGACCTAGCAAAAATTGAAGTGATTAAGAAACTTCCACCACCAAACAATGTTAAATCCATTGGAAGTTTCTTAGGCCATGCTGGTTTTTACCATAGGTTTATTAAGGATTTTTCTAAGATTGCTATACCTTTGACCGAGTTGCTTAAAAAAATGTTGTATTTTCTTTCGACGATAAATGTTTGGAATCTTTTCAATTGTTAAAGGATATGCATGTGAATGCGCTTATTCTTATATCTTCCGACTGGTCTCTTCCTTTTAAATTAATGTGTAATGCAAATGATTATACTGTGGGTGTTGTTTTAGGCCAAAGACGAGGTTAGACCTTTCATCCCATTTTTTATACAAGTCAGACATTGAGTAGTGCACAACACCGTTACACCACCCAGAGAAAGATATTTTGGTAATTGTGTTTGCTTTTGAAAAATTTTGCTCATATTTCATTGGTTGTGTATACTGAGCATACAGCCTTGAAATACATGATGACATAACTCAATCCTAAACCAAGACTAATTCATTGGTTTTACTTTTATAGGAGTTTGACATCGAGATGAGGGATAAGAAGGGAGCTGAGAATTTTGTAGCTAATCACCTGTCAAGGTTAGATGAAGTTACCATGGGGAGTGCAACAATGAAGGGCATTTAAGATACTTTTCTTGATAAGCATCTAATGGTTATGACAGTCACTCCTTGGTTTGTAGACTATGTAAATTACTTTGCTAGTAATATCTATCCCCCTGATTTTTTTATGCACAAAAGAAAAAAATTTTGAGGTAAGACAATATCTTTGGGATGATCCTTTGGTCTACAAGATTTGTGTGGATGGTATTGTTAGGTGTTGTATTCCTGAAGAGAAAATGTCCTTTGTGTTATATCATTATCATTCTAGAGAGGCTGGGGGATATTATGGTGTATCGAGGACAGCTCATAAGGTTTTAAAGTATGGTTTCTATTGGCCCGCCTTATTTATGGATGCATTTGCATTTGTCAAATCTTGTTGTAGGTGTCAAAGGGTAGGGAACATTAGTAGTAGACCATACATGCAATTGACCAACATTCTTATTTAAAAGGTTTTTGATGTTTAGGGAATAGACTTCATGGGACCATTCCCTAAGTCTTTCTCCAATCAATATATATTAGTTGTTGTTGATTATGTTAGCAAGTGGGTGGAAGCAGAGGCATTGCCCACAAATGAGCCTAATGGTGTTGTCAAGTTTTTCAAGAAGAATATTTTCATATATTTTGGTACACCTAGGGCTATCATTAGTGATAGGGTTCACATTTTTTAGCAAACTTTTTGATTCATTATTAACTAAGTATGAGGTGACCCATAAGGTTGCTACTCCATACCATCCCCAAACTAGTGGGCAAGTTGAAGTCTCAAATAGAGAATTAAAAAAATATTAGAGAAAACCGTTAATGCTTATAAACAGGGCTGGTTTTTAAAGCTAGATGATGCACTTTGGGCATATAGGACAGCATTTAAGATACCTGTAGGTATGTCACCATTCAGGATAGTGTACAGCAAGCCTTGTCATCTTCTAGTTGAGTTAGAGCATCATGCATACTGGGCTACCAAATTTCTTATCTTTGATTTGTCTTCTGTAGGTGCTAAGAGACTTATGCAGCTTCACAAGCTTAAGGAGTTTCATTTGGATGCTTATAACAATTTGAAGTTATATAAGGAGCGTGTGAAGAAGTGGCATGACAAGAAGATCCTCTAGCAAGACTTTAAAGTAGGTAACTAGGTATTGATCTACAACTCCCGTCTTTGTTTATTTCTAGGGAAGCTTAAGTCAAGGTGGTATAGTCCATTTAAGGTGATCAGAGTCTTTCCTTTTGGGGCCTTGAAGTAAAATGAGAAAATGAAAACCCCTTCAAGGTAAATGGAAAATGAGCTAAATTGTATATCCCCAGGTTTGTGGATAATTCTGAGGAGCGATTATCTCTTCATGACACTTCACCTTCCCCTCCTTAATCGCAGTGTATACCTTTCAATAGGACTGTAGTTTTCTTTTCTTCTTTTCTCATTGTTTCCTTTACGTTCTTTCTAGTTTAATGCAGTTCTTTGAGTTGTTTTGAGTTTTCTTTAAGGGTTGCGTGGTTGGTGGCAAAGAGTTCTTGGCTGATTCTTTTTTAGGGAAATTTCTTCTTCCTCTTTTCCCTCTTTGTGTTTGATTGTTAACTACTTTAACATTAGGGACAATGTTCATATTACGTGTGAGGGGATTGAGATTATATGCATGCTAATGTTTATGATATTAATATTGATGTTGATGTTAAGAGATACACACTTTAATAGTTGCGACTCCTTTGGTACCTAGCTTAGGTCCAATTTTTAGCGTCCCATTTTAAAAAAATTTTTGCTTGATTTGATGAATTTGACCATACGATTATGTCAAAGTAGTTGAAAGGATAATTGAGTTGTATGAGTGAATTTGGATTAGGAAACTTGGGAGGATAGTGAACCATATGAATTGATTTAAATACTTATTTGAATAAACTTAGTCAATAACTGATGCTTGAGTGATGAGGCAATGTATGGAGTTTTGATGGATTTTCATTTAAGCTCATGTGAGGTCTTGAGCTATATGACTGCATCTTATAGTCGTTTATTTTCTTTGTTGTATGTGATGCTTCTCTATATAGATTACCTTCATAACTTGCTCTGAACCTATTTGTTACAGCTAGTTGCATGCCTTATGGATATGATAAAGGCCTTCTTTGTTTTTAACCTTTAGTTTAAAAGACCCACCAAGTCATTTTTCCCTTACTACCACCTTTGAGCCTTTAACCTTATTTGCTTATGTATTAATTACATTGCATTGAAACCTGAAAACTTTTTAGCCTAACCCTTTCACAAGTTGAATGAAGTATTAAGTGCTTGACGTCCTTGATTTAGGAATTTTTGTTTTATATGCTATTCTGAGATGTTTTAAAGGTACATCTACTCAGTTGTTGTTGATTTATGCTACTATTATCTTCTTTTATGTTTAGTGTTATGACCCAAAAAAATGAAGAAAGAAAAAGATCAAACAGTAGCATTAGATAATGATGAGTAGTTATAGTCTTATGTTTCTGTTTGCATATCTCAGGATTTCTTTATAATTGTCCCACATTACTTACTGCTTTGTGAATGCTTATGAGTAGCCTTTGCCCTTTTTACCTTACCTTAACCTAAGCACCATTACAACCTTTAATTAAAGCCCTTTTGATCTATGATGGCGTGTACTCTATATAGTAGAAAATGGGTGAATTTGCAAGCCTATGGTAGTGTAATTTCTTAGAGGAAGCTTTGAGTGAAATATAGTCCTTACACAATTGAGTGACATGAGTGAATATCGTGAGGAAGGTCTATTTTAATTTTATGCTTGCTTTTGATTAATGATACCTACATTTGATTTTGTTTACTTGCATTGATGAAAAGATTATGATATATGTAGTAGCTTGATACTTGAGTTGCCGAAGTTTAAAGGATTGCAAACACTTGATTTTTGTTGAAAATGAAATGACAAAATATGTTGGTTATGATCCAAGTAAATTGCTTGAGGACGAGCAACAATTCAAGTATGGGGGTGTTGCTAATGGGCATTTTATATTGATTTTAGATACATAATTTGCTAAACTTTTGTCCATTTAATGTTTAAGTTGCACTAATTAAGAGTTATTTGTTTTAATTTTAGGCACATATTGGATTTGGAATGTTTAAAAGCATAAAGCCAAAGAAGCTTCTTAAAGCAAGCAATAGTTGGACAAGAACGAAAACGTAGCAGTAAAATTTAGGCATTTTAGGAAACCAAAACAACTTGAAATAAAGGTAGAAAAATAAGAAGAAATAACGTAGCCCACGACCTAAAAACGAGAACATTTAGCGAAGATAAATAGGAGTTATGCGTGAATGGAAGAGGGGGGAACAAGAACCTTATTCGTTATATCAATAAATAGTAGAGAGGAAAAAGACTAAGATAAAAAGAGAAAGCTGGCAGCTGTAGAGAAAAGAGACATGAATATTAAGAAGGCCACCAGGTTTTATTAATCCCATCAACTACAGTAGCAAGGAGATATGAGAGAAAAAAGAGTAACGTGATAGAGTGCTGGCAGTAGAAAAAGATAGTTGCATGTTGGAAGAGAAGAGAACTCCTTGGATAGCTGCAACCATACCATATATTAGGAGTTCTTAATTTGTTTTTATTCCTTAATTTTTTTAATTTTGTGGATTTAATCAATGCAAATATATACTATGACAATGATTTATGATACATTGATGAATATGTATAAGTAAGTTTTATTTTTAGTTGAGGTTAGGATTGATATTGGATTAGGACAGTTGTTGTGGTATTGCTTTTTTTGCTTAATTGAATGTATATTTATCCTAATTTAGCTTGATCAACTAGATTAAGGCCTTATATAATTAAATGCCATAACCATTGGGATTTAACTTGTTAGAAAATCAGTCAAGCATCATACTTGAGACTAAAGCATAGACCAACCTTAGAATCTTGTGTGAGGGTACCTAGGATTAACGAACATAATTTTAGGCCATTTGCATTGAATGTTTTTTTATTCCAAATTATCTATGAACCAAGTAGGTAACTTGGAATTAGAAGAGAAAGGAATTCCTATGAATATTGGGTTTAACTAGCATAAATGAAGTAACTCCTAAATCAATCCACCGTTACAAGTTTTAGTGCATAATCAAATTGAAATCTAACACCTTAGCCAATTTTTCTCATTCGATTAAGTCTAGTTGCATTTAGTTCATACTTTATATCGTGCATATTTCCTTAATTCACTTATATTATTTCATTTTCAAATCAATCAATTCTGGATCGTCTAAATAATTTTACATCGTTTAATTTAATTATCTTGAGTGTTGGAATCCCTTGGGTATGATGTTTAGTTCTTACCTTTTTATATTACTTATCGACGAGGTACGTTTGCCTCTAGTTTGTTTTAAATAAAATTTAATTTGCATTGCTTTGTTTAGACTACTACAGTGGATTGTATAGGTTCTTATATGGATGAATTAGGATAGAATTTAAAGTCTCAAGAAGCTAAATCTAAGCTAAAGAAATATGTTAATATAGTTTTTTTGAATTAGAGATGTAAGTGTATGTATATGAAGTAATTGTTAGTGACAAAAATGAGCAAAGTTTAATCCACCTTATTGTAATCAAGATGAAGCTAGATGATCATCAAATGAAGTAGGATTGAAGGGCTTATAATCTTGAAACACTAAAGTGTTTGGTATGTGTCTAACCTTGATGCATTCGTGTAGAATTGGGGGAAACAACGTAGTGCATGATCGTGTCCTGATTATTTGGGTGTCACGATCGTGGCCTGTTACATAAGCTTCTATCACAATCGTGGGAAGATCCATCACGATCATAGGATAGCATAAAGAGTGAAATGATGTCTTTTAAGTGATGTTTGAAACAACTAATGTTATGCTATTTTATTATAGTACACATGCCTTATTGAGGCCTAAAATGAATCTAATTTGATGTTGAATAAATTGGTTAAATGTTTGATAAATTAAAGTTATTAAATGATGTTATAACTTAAGGAAGAGATTGCTTGATAACAAAGTATTTAAGTGAGGAATGAAGGAATGTTAAAGGAATGAAGATGTTCTTATGATATATGATTTGTTAACAAATGAGAATAAGGACAAATACTCGGGAATCTCATTGAGCATGTATTACATATAACACGTATACATATGTGTATGGTTGAATAGTTATGTGATTGAGAAATTTAGTAATGTGAAAATATGTGGATTTTTCAAAGGTTTAGAAGCATAAATAAGACGACAACATCCAGATATTGCCAAAATGTCAAGGTAATAGCTATCTGGAGCGTACTGTGAGTCAACCTAGCTAGATATTCTCTTTAGGATTGACTTATTTCTATTTAACTTTTAGTTATTGAACTGTTAATGATCGAATTATGATAATTCCAGACCTTAAGGTTCTGAGGAGTTTGCATATAAATCTGAAAGATATCTGTATACTCAACAAAATTGTTGAATGACAGACTAAGGTCTGATGAGCATATGAAGCTGACTGTGCATCAAGAATAATTGATATTTATAGCTTATTTTGTAATTTGATGCATCAAATTGATATGCATGATCAGATAAAGACGTTATGGCTGGAGTGGCCAGTCTGAAAGAGCTTAAAGCTCAGATATACTCATAAAGAGCCACAGGCTCAATAAATAATGAACCTAATATCCATAAAGAATATGGTAAAGTGAAAGGCGCTCAGTCACAAGAAAATAATAACGAAAGTGGAATCTCATCTGCATTTACATTTGTAAATATATGATCATGAAAACATTCCTAAATTGTGATGATATGGTGATACGCCATATTTATGTACATTTGATAATATGATTGATTTGGATATGTAATATCTGGTTATCGGAACATGCTTAGGGTTAGAACCCTAGATCAAGCATTGCATATACATGCATAACATTAGCATTCACACACAAATTATATTTGTACACATTACAAAGATAGTATATGCATTTAATTGACTTATCCTAGGGTATTGATTGACTATAATGTGAATTGTGAATTCAATTTTGGTTTGATTGGATTCTAATTAGTAAATTGGAATTAATTGTTATTAATTGGGAGATTGATGAATTAATAAGTACAATTGGATTAAAAAATGCCAAATGGTAGGATAAATTGATACATAGAAAATTAGGATGATTATGCCTATAATTAAATGATATTTATTATAATTAAATAATTGACAAATGGACCAATTATTATGTGACATGTGGACTAATAATTAGGAGACATGTGGATTGATTAATTGGTGACTAATTGCAACATCTTTGGGAGATTAGTGGCAACTCATGAAATAGACAAATGTCTTCCATGGCTTAAGACAAATGTTGTGATTAAATGTTCACACTTAGCATATTGATGAAGCAATTTTGAGCAGCTAAGTTTCTGTTGTCTTCCCCTTTGCTTCACCACCAAAACTTCTCCTTTTTTCTCTCTGAATTTTGGTTAAACCTTATCCAAATTGTTACATGAAATATACATGTTGACCCTTCACAAAATAGCCAAGAAAACTAGCTAAGTGTTGCCCATTGTTTTTGTTGAAAATCAACTCATTTTCACTGTGAAATTATGTTGATCTTGCTTACTTGGAGGGATAGATTATCTTCAAGATTTGAGCTGAATTAGAAGAATATTAAGTAAGTAGCAAACTGATTTTTTTGGATGTTAAATAGTATAAGAATGATGCTTGAATTGGAATGAAATGTATGAGATGTTGATGATGAAGTGCACTGGAAATATGTAGAATAAATTTCAATGTTTTCTATACTTGTTCTTGTTATATGAAAACTGTGGGTCATAGGGTGACTCATTGTTGAATTAGGTCTAGAATTGAAGTATAATTGATGAGGAATTCATGCTCAAGATAGGTGTTATTAAGGTGTTTTCAAATATGGAAAATTTGGACTATAGCTGTGTTGAAAAAGAATGAATTTTAATAAGTGAGCAGAATTTTGTAAGCCTTAGTGTAACCAATTTGGAAGTTTAATTAACCTGAAACTACCTTAAGGGACATGAAATCTGGAAAATTTCAGATGTTAGTGATGTCTTTAAGCTTGTTAAATTCGTGAGGTATTGAAGGTAGAAAAGTTACACACATTAGTAATGTTTATGACAAATTCTAGAATTTGTACTTCAGCCATATGTACATGTTGAAAGAGCTGGGAAATTTCAATCTAAATTGGACTATTTGGACTTGATTAAGGTTAGAAATGAGCCTAGATTGTTGCTTTACTAATTGGTTAAGATCTTGATAATTTTAAGTAGTTAATTGATGTCATATTCTAAAGAATGGGCTGTTTGATGTGTTGAGTTCAAATATGGAAATTTTGACTTGTTAAAGGAATAAATGAGTTATTTTAAAGTAAACATGGTCTTTAGGACATGAATAATGTGTCTAAGGTATGGAAGAATAAGTATTGAAGAACATAGGGTATTTATGAATGAAAATTAGGTGAATGTATAAGTATATATTGCTAGAAAAATTTTAGTGAATGTATATATTTAGCTTGTTGAAATTTCATATTCAAAGTACTAATTGTGTGTGTATTATAAGAAGCTTTTGGATCATGGAAATGTTCAAAGATAAATGTAAAGTATGATTAATGAATTTGGAGTAAATCAAGCTAATTTAAAGGTACAAACCCAATTGCAGAATGGTATTATACAAAGTATGATGTTGAATGGCCAAAATTTATGAATAGTTATATACCCGAAAATAATCAATTAAGCATGTATTAAACATGACATATATATATATGCATGATTGAATATTCATTTGATTAATTGACTTTGTAATGTGAATTATATGATTTTAGACACTCAAGTCGAACACCATCATTCAGACGTTACTGGATCATCTAGGCAATAACATGATTTGCAGTGTACTATAAGTAACCTAGATGTTCTCACTAGGATTGATTTATTTCTGTTTAACTCCTAATTATTGAACTGTTAACAATCTGATTGTGATAATTCCAGACATTAACAGTCTGAGGAGTTTGATATTTGTGAAAGCATTGGGAGTGTTACATTTACATATGATTCTGAAAGATATCCGATAAACATGTGACTTTGACTATGCATCATAAATAAATGTTATTGATGGTGTATTTTATGATTTGACCGATAACAATCATATGCATTATCAGATAAAGGTATTGTGACTGGAGTGGCCAATCTAAAAGAGCTTAAAGCTAAAAAATCTGCACGTAGAGCCTAGCTCCCTGATTAATTAGCCCAGTATCTACAATAGGTAAGGGACAGTATCTCAAAAGAGCTAGATATCCACAAAGGATATGGGACAGTGAAAGGTGCTCGGTCATAAAAAATAAAAATGAAAGAATAGTCTCATATACATCTGCATTTATATATATGCATGGTTTTGAATACATTTTTTGAAATTTTGATGATTAAGTGATATGCCATATATGTGTAATTGTGGATAATGTGATTGATTAGGATAAATGTTTAAATTATGCTTGAAAAGAGTATATGAAATGTGTGACATTCATTATTTCTTGTTGAGATAAGGAATTATGTGAATTTAGTTATATGTGAGATATTTGTGTATTTGTCATAAGTAAGATCATCAATGATGTTTCACTCACTGAGTTCGCAAAACTCATCAAATTCCAACACGACTTTTTAGGTACAAAAGAAGAGACCTAGTTCCCAAGATACTCTATAAGAACATTTTGGATTAAGAAATGGCTCAAATGTAACACCCCACCTCCGCCAGACCCGAACCCGATATCGATGGTGATACCCGAATCCGTGCCCCGCGAGGGTGGCGTGTCACATCACTTAACACTTAA
>JANIIA010000008.1:27921055-27939325 GCA_027478495.1 Erythroxylum alaternifolium
AAATTAATAAAATTTTCACCTTTTTTCTTTTTAATATATATATTATGTGACAACTTTAAATTATAACAACATATAATAAATTAATTATGATACAATAAAGTTATTGAAATGTATGTAATTGTATGATTAATTAGGAAATTTAATTCAATTAATTAGAATTTTATATAAAAGGTTAATAAGTTATTGTTAAAATTATGAATTATATTAATTACAAATTTTTAATTTACTTAAATTATTTATTAAATATTTTAATAAATAACTAAAATAAAAATTTTTTAAATTTTGGGTGGTGGGCGGGCCACGGGTTAGCCGGTAGGACCGGCCCACCGTTCGGCCTGTGCATGGCTCCACGGGCCATGGGCTAGCCTGCGGCCCGTCCACCCCGACCTGTGGCTTGTGCTTCACGGGGCGTAGCCTGGCCTACCGGTCCGCGGGCCATACCTACCTGGCCTGTGGGTCAGTCAAACCAGGCCAAACCCGTTGATCGCGGGCCGGGCCGGGTTCAAATTGACATCTCTAAATTTAGATCGGTCTTTAGCTCGTGAACTTGGATTATTACTTTTTAATTGAAAATAAAATTGAAATTGTGGATTTTCTAAAGACCAATTTATTTAGTAATTTGGTATAAACAAAGCAATATATTAGTTTCTTCTTTTTTTTTCAAAATAAAAGAAAATTTCATTAGCTCTAATGGAGTTATGTTCAATAGAATATCTTTTACAATAACAAGGTCTATATAGAAAGTGACAATTACAACTAGGTCAAAACACAAGTAACCAATACATTTTTATCAGTAGACTTACAACAGTATCAATCTAAAACTAGTTTCCATCTTCTTCTCAATGCTGCGTCTAGTTTCTCTAAGGCATGAGTTTGTAAAATCTTCCTAATCCAGTAACAAACAAAATGAGCTAGCTCATATTTATCTACTCTAGTTATATTAAATAACCTCCGGTTCTTTTCTCTCTAAATAGAGTAAATTAAGTAATATATAGTCAAACTCATATTTGGTATTTGATAACATGCTACCTTCATCTCGAGTTTTGGGTAGCTCAATGATATCAAAGCCATCAGGTTTGGCTTGGATTTGCCCTCGGTCGCGTGTTCGAATCTTAGAAAAATAATGTGGGTGTGAAAACACGTCGTGCTAAGCCGGGCTTGAAAGCAGGGGTATATTTAAGATTTGATAACATGTTACCTTCAACTTGAGTTTTGAGTAGCGTAATCGTATCTCCACCGTTGCTTTTGAAAAGTTTATAGGCTCAAAATAGTATGTTGAGTCTCACATGTTGAGGATATTGCAATCTAAATACTTTTAGCATTATGCTCCAAATGATACCAGTATAGTCAAATTTAAAGATTAGGTGATTGGTAGACTTGTATTGTGAGTTGAGTAGCATACATATCTGATTTATCGCTCCAGTCAATCTTCAATCCTCGTAATGCTTTTTGGTGGTTGTGACAATTGGTTCCCCAGTGAGACTTGGCATCTACACAAACTATCTAAAACATTATCCGGAAGTTTTTGTATATCCAGATAAATAATTACGTAACTTAAAAGAGTGTTATGCAAGCTACATCATTTTGATTTTTTAATGAAGAAGTTGCCTATTCCCACAAATTGTCATAGTGAAGAAATCTCAAAGTTTAATTAATACAATGAACATGTGGACATTACGGAACTTGTCTGCATCCTTCATCTGGACCACCAATGCTGATGTTTTGTTCCTGATGTTCCCCTTCTTTTTCTTTTTCTTTTAATTTTTTGGTGCTGCTTCTCACGCACCTCTTTCAACTAAAAAATGACGGTTGATAAAGATTCAGGTAACTGTTTGGCATCCAACTTACTAGAAGATGAATGCTTAATACATCGAATCTATCACGATCATTGTAACTTAAAACGTGTTACGATTATTCCAAATCGAAACATCATTAAACTTTGAAAAGCAAAATTAAAATTAACAATGGGTGACTATCACTGCTGAAGGGCCAACGAGAGAGTTGGCATGGCTGCCTCTAGTTTGACGTGCAAAGCAACAATGCTATAAGATAAAGGTTCCTGTAAGTATCTTTGCAATGCGATGAGCTGAACTATTTCCAGCTTCTTCTTAAATTTACAAAAGTTTGTTTCTGTCCATATGTTAACTGAAACGATAAAATTTCTATGGCTGGCAAGTGAGGACAAGTTGTCTTTCTTTGCATTCGCTGTTTGTGGCAATCACTTCACAGCTCCTTTTCTGGACCATCTTAACAAGTTCGATCGAAGCTATGAAATTGTTGGCAAGTGGATTGAGTGCCAAAATTCCGGGAAGTTTCTTCCACGTGTGGGACCCTCTGAATGACCTGCTGGTGTCTGAAACCAACGTCCAGCTTCTGTTTTTTGTCTTCTTATCATTGAGAACGTTTAAATATGTTCTTTGAGGGTTTTCAATATCACTTGAAAAGGCGTGATCTTTTTGGTGGGAGTGAATCAGGTGCGTGTGTCAGAATTCGACAAATCCAAGAAGAGTGCATGTTCTTTATCCGCCTCGGTGACCACGCCTGAGGTGCGTCTGTGTTACTTCCATTGTTAGTTTTTTTCAGTTCCGTGTTGAGAGTTGAATTCAATTTCTAAATTATATTGGATTCTGAGCTTTTATTCTTCAAAGCTCTTTAGAGGACAACTGGGATGTTCTCATTGCGCTTTCCACCTGAGAACGATTTCGATTGATTTAATCAGTTTGTGGTTACGGGTAATTGTTCAATTAATCGAGTTGTTTGGTCGTGGTTTACACAATTTCTGCCACGGTTTGTGGGAATATGCATGTGTGGAACTTCGCAGTCTTTTAGTCTATCATCTTACTTCCTTCTTTTCTGAATTGTTTTGGTCATTGTGATCGGTCTTATTTCCTACTGTGTTGCTCAAAGATCATTACGTATACGTATAACGACGTGTTGATGAAAGATGAATTTAACAGACAAGATAGTCGGTAAATCATCAGGAGCTTTGTTTTCCGGATGCCCATCAGTGTCACTTTCTAGTTTCTGCATTTGTAATTTAAACCACAAAATTTCTTTTGATTAGGCATAGCTACACACAAATTTACATGCAACTGTGCATGTCTATGCTGATTATGGTTCGAGATCGTTGTGCTAATGCGATTTTATTATGAGTGAACTGTTGCGCATTGAATTTGGTGATAATAAATTCAGGTGAAGGTACTTCCTTGTTTGGTTTGTGAACAAATCTGCAACGAAGAAGTTTAGTTTGTTTTTTAGGAGGTGCAAACATGGTCAAGAGTGGAAAGATCTCTGAGTACAGAGAGAGGCTGGACAAGACATTGTCATCTCCTCAATTGACGAATCATGACTCGCTTAAAATTCTTATTAGGAATCAACTCCTACGTTCTTCACCAAATGAATCCGAAGGTTGGTAATTTTACACGTTCTAGTTCACTTCTTCATATATATGGATGATGTTCGAGGAGATACTTTTGTGTGCGTTTAGTGCATCTGCCAAAAATTCATTTAAGGCTTTCAAATTTACAGGATTCAGTGATAAAATGATAGAAAAAAGAACTCTTGAAGTGTCTCATTTTCTTGACATGTTGAGGAGTGCTTCTATAAGTGACAATGAAATGTCCAAGACTGCTGAGGCATCACATGGTCAATGGAAAGTATGTTCCCTGGATCAGTTACAATTTTTTTTTAGTTTCTTAGATGAATATTGGACCTTGTTTAGTCGTCATTTCTCCCAGAAGAAAAGAAGAAATCATGGCTGATCTGAATGTTGGTTTTTGTTTGAATCAGCTTATTTTAAACTACTTCTATGCATGAGGATTTAAACTCTTAACAGGGCTTATCTTTGTGACATAAGCAGTTTGGATTATTAACTCACTAATCCTACTGTTGCCAGTTAAAAGATGATAATGAAGAGTATCGTGTAATGTACCGTGAAGGACCTCAAGGTACTCCATTTCATACATTACTTGTTGAAGGATATGTGGATGGGCCAGTTGATGCTTGTAAGTTCACCTGGAATAGTAAAACAATTTTCCATTTTAAACGAGGGAAGGGAGAGTTGATTGTTGAGCTATGTTAGAAGTAGCAATTAGTGGAAAGTTCTTTGATAATGACTACATTTTACTGCAGGTCTGTGCATCTCTTGGGAGTCCACCCTATACAAGAAATGGTAAGCACAATTTCCATCTTGTATATGGGCATTGTATCTTGTTTGGCTTAATTTTTTATTTCTCTGAAGGAAGATGACATAATTGCACTATCAATGATTTGTTTGAAATATACTTTGCCTTTCATTTTCTTAATTGGAGGAGTTCTTCAAACAAAAAGGAGATCGATCCTATTGTGGGAGTTGCAAAAGGCATATGAGTAATTGTGTGGTTAGAAAGAGAAACATCAGCAAGGATACAATTTTTTGGACCAGCCCCTAGGGCTTAGTAATACTCATTGGATATAGCATAGATCTGCTTCTCTTTGTTCCCATAAATAAAAAAAATTGTTAAATTATTAATAATTAGCGATCCCATAATTGCAATTAAGGATACATTTGGGCCTTTGACTAAAGAAAATTCTAATTCTAATTCTCAGTGTCCTGTGTATACTGCAATTGTTCTTTTGGGTCTTACACCGCATTTTTTAACGATAACAAAATTTTATCACTTGAGAGATAAGATTTTCAGTAGAGGGAAAAGAATTGATTTTTCTTGTGAAAATATGAAAATTCTTCGTCTTCATTTACATGAACTATAACTTCTTAAAAGTGCACATATGCATAACTGAACTAGACAACCAATAACTCCAATGCCTAACAATCTTGAGGATCAAATGAAGATTTTTTGGTCATTCGTCTGATGGTGCCCATTCTTCAACTTTAAGACTTTGTCAGGCGTGCTGTTCTTTTTGGTTTCCTTGATGAAAGAATGTAGGCCAGAATGGCAGTATCATTTCAATGGCACTGATTATTAGTTAGTGCTTCAACAAGGAGTTGCAGGAAATCAGTCTTCTCTTCTTCTCTTAATATGAGTCTAGGTTCTATATGCATGGTTATATTTTCTGATTTTTTGTTCTTTTTTTCTCTTCAGTTCAAATTCTACTGCTTGCTTTTGGTGTCTCTTGCTGTCTCCATCACATCATAGATTTGGAATTCTGTGGTTGAAATTAATTATTAATGCAGTATGTTCGTTGTGGAGTGATGTCGACTCAAGCCCATTGTACTCTATTGATGTTTTGTCTTTTGTACATTGTAGGTGGCCTCAGTTTAGTTTCCCCCCTTTTAAAATAACCGATTGCAGATGCTTGCAAAAGGTTCGGATCAGCGAGCAACTATCTTTAGTGAGGTTTGTTCATTATCAAACACCTGCAGAAAGTCTTTCAGTTATTTTCATTTGCCTTATCTCGTGTTATTTCACATGCTGATCTTTGTCCTATATTTGGGAAGAAAGGGTGAAGGTCACATGGCCACTGTCTGCTCGGGAAGCTGTTGTCAACTTTTTTTTGTTTGAGCACCTCCAAGATGGTCTAGTTGTTGCTCTTTTGAATACGGTATTCATTGATAATTTGGAACTCCATGTTTCTTTAAGTTGTAGTTTTTCTTCTAACCAGTATTTGTAAATTTGGATAAAAATTGCACTCTAATGTCTCATCATTTCTTGCAGATTTCAGATCTGAAGAGCATTGATAGTAGTACACATGGGTTCACCAAGGAAGGGATCCCCGAGACTAAGGATGTTGTGCGTATAGATTTGGTGGGAGGCTTTGCCATTCAAAGAGTTTCTTCAGGAAGAAGTTACTTTCGGTGAGTCGTAGTTGCTTGTCGTAATAAGGTTCAACTTAGTTTCATCTCATTAAGATATTACTGATGTGCATATTGTTTAAACAAACTTCTGAATGGCGATGGTTCAAAATTGGGTTTCTTTTATTTTATATCAATGCTACTTCCGGAGCAGCTCTTTTCCCCTTTTTGGCCTTTTAAAAAGTAGTATATGTTATCTGTTTCTCCAAAGCCTAGGCTGCATGTGGTGCAATCATTTTAGACAATTTTCTTATAATTTGTTAAAATTTCTGCTGTATTTAAATGCTTGTAAATATATTCCTGTTCGTTTTGGTCTCTAGTGCAAAATAAAAAAAGAACATTAATTAATTTCACAATAAGTGATTATTTAGTTGATCATCTTGATGATATACCATCTTCTTGTCATTGTTAAAATGAGAAGATACATAAAGAAGGTGAATAATATGATCTTCTTGTGGACATAACTATATACAAGATGAATTCTAATAATTTGGTAGCTGATCAAAGATGTCTTTTTGTTTGTAATTATATAAAGAACACAGGAGAATGATAAAATCTAAACATCTGCAGAGAGAAGCAGAAGCTGTGGTATAAACATATTAAATCTTAAATTTCCTTTCGTGTGGGTTGCGGATAATATATTATTCCCTACATTAGGTACTGCAAATGGAAGTCTTGGCATTCAAAATTCAAGTTTTCACTATGATTGAATGATTAACATGACAAATTCGACACAGTTGGACCTTATGACTTGGACCTCCATCTTTTTGTAGTCATTAATGCAGTTGGTAATTGGATTATATCCTCTGTATTAAACTACTCAAAGTCCAGATATTCTTCATGGAGCTTTTTATTTTCATCACCTCACATTTCGGCCATGCTGTTGTCTAGTGGAATACAATTTTCAGCGATGTCTGAGTTTGTTTTGCCCATGCTGAGTCCAAAATCATTTAAATCATTGTGTTTGCTACTTCGATTGATATAGTTGATCTGAGAAAACAAAGAACTTAAGAATGACCAGATGGTTCTGAAGTCCAATCTTTTTGTATGAACATCCACTTAAATCCTTGTATTGCTTAAGCTGTTGGATTATTGGCTGTCGCCTATATTATTGGTGAACTTGTTTATTCTTTTTTAGATAAATGAGAACTTTCATCATGTAAAGAAACTTAGCAGATATATATCTACTTACTGTTTTACATCCATGGTGGACTTGAGCCCTTTATTTCTTCATTTTAATCTAATGTGTGTATTATCTTCTCAAATAGTGATTTCTTTTGTATTATGAAAGAAAGCCGCTTAATTTGCATCTTGAGAAAAAAGGTTGGCTAACCAACAACGTTGGCCACGCTCTTACTGTTAATATGAAGATGCAATGGTATATATGAGGGGGTTAGAGCTAGTGTTATATTTAACACTACTGTGTTGTCTTTTTTCTGATCTTTGTAGTTGAACTGTCATCCTGTCCATAAGCCAGTGGACGTCAGAGTCTCTTACTATTTTACAACCCTTGTAATAGCTTTGCTGGAGATATAATATTATTTATTTATTTCTCAGAAAAAAAAAAGAGTATAAGAAGCATTTTCCTTGTTTCTTTGTTGTGATTCTTTGACACACGTCAATTTTTAGGACAATTGCAAGTATAGATATGAAGCTGGACTTCGTGCCTCCATTCCTTATAAACTTTATATCAAGGCAGCTAATCGGCAGTGGTTTCAGACTCTATCAGCAGGTCATACATTTTCATTTTCCATGCTTATCATATTCAGTTAAGATATTGATCTGTGTTTGGAGTGTGAATATGATGAGACAATCACAAGGAGATTTATATGGTTAATCTTGCACTTATATTGTGGGGTTTAAGTGGTGGTGGAATCACAGATCCTGGTTTTCCTATTTCTTGGCTTAATTCAAAAAGTCAGACATAGGTTCTTCGTCTGAATACAGGGTGGAGGATCTGTCTTTGCATTCATGGAGTGATACTTGTTTGACTATCTTCTTTGATATATGACAGGCTGTGGCTTCTGTGTCTAACAAAAATGTAGATTACATAAAGGCTTTGGATGATCCATTGTATTCTCAAATACGTGAGGCCCTTTATTCCAGCCATGAGCAAAGTGGTGCTACAAAAAGTAAAGAAGTCCTGCGTGATGCTTCTTCTGTTCGACAATTGCAGCATTCTTTCAAAGTTTCAGGAGAAAGCATAGACAACATGGAACAGAATGTTCACAGGTATGATAAAACAAGTGAATCTTTGCTGGAGAATCAAAAAGATTGGGCTGAGCCAATTTATGGTGGGATTGTCAGAGAAACTAGTGAAGAGAGAAGGAATTTGAATGATGAAGTCAGGGATATCAAACATGAAATTTGTAACAGCAAGTACAACAATACAATGGCCACAGAAAGGAAAGCTTTCAGTGAGATTGAAGAAGAAGCCAGTGAGAATAACAGCCGGTTGGAAAAGGAAGGAAGGGATATTGATCAACCTGGAATGAAAGAGATTGAGCAACAGGGACTTGGAAATTATAACAGAAGTACAATTAGCAGTCCTGAGGTAGAGCAAGCCTTAAAGACTTTAGAGAAAGCCATTACGTTGGTTCGTGAATATGGATCTAAGTCAATAGAGGAGCCTTTACCAGTCTTAAGCAACAAATACAATTTGGATCAGGAAAATGACTCAACTCCTCTAGAAGCCATTGCAGTTGATCTGGATGACTCATCTGCTGAAGCATCCACAACAGAGAAAATAGCAGAGGAGATTTCACATGAACCTAGGTTTAGCTCCAGCAATCGTGACATTAGGTAGGCATGTTCGTGAAATATCTTCCCTATTGTGGCTTCTGATAATGATGAAAAGTTCCTGTTTCCTTATTCCACATACTGTGTGTCTTGATCTTAAGATGTCTCCCACATTTTTCCTCCTCTCTGTTCTGCTTTCCTTGATGTGCAGCAAATTGTATTCCTGCCAAGAGATCAGGATCCTCTCATCTCCCTTCCCTACCTTTTGTTAGTTTTCTGTATATTAAATCCTAGTTAGTTTCATTAATTCTATCCTGATATAGTTGCGGCATCTTGGTTGAATTGTTATGCAGGCATGCAGGTTCAACTTCTTTTACACGGGAACTGAACCATAACAGGATTGCACCAGCATCACCAGAACAATGGTCTTCATTTGCTGGTCAAAGTGACCAGGTTTTGTCATCCCCTTCCAGAACTGAAAATGCAGAGACGCCTGCTGCAGACGAAACTACACAAGGTGATCATAAGACTCTGCTTGATGCAAATGGCATATATGAAAACAGTTTGATGGAAGGAAAGAAATCAAGATGGGGAAGAAAGCTTAGATTTTGTTGCTTTAGTCCTAAGAGTGAAAGGGACTAGAGATGGCTTGTGAGACTATTATTCTTAGGCACACTCCATGTAGGCATTCACATGCAGTTTGAGAGTACATTTGCGTCTGCCAATTCCTACACATTGACAGGCTACTCCAAATGAGTATAGCGTACTGTTAAATCATTTTCGTTTGGTTTATCGCTATTCTTAGCAAAATTTAGTGATTTACCAGTTTCTCTTTTCTCTTTTTCTTTTGTAAAATGGCATCAATAATACAGAAAACTCTTATTTTTCTGTATTACTTGCTCAATTTACTTTGAGAAATAATAAACCTGGTTTCTTATATATTTTTCCGCGACAAGATAATTAGATATTCCCTTTCTTCTTTTGTAAGTTATATAATTTAATTTCACAAGAAAATTTAAGGTAATACAAAAAATGACTTGTTTTGGTATTCATTATTTTTTGGGAAATTTTAAATTTTATTGACTAAAGTATCAACTTAATATACCATTACAACAGGATTCCTTGCCTCAACATGTTGATTATAGCACTATATGGTTGATTACAGAAGATTCCAACTAGCTCTCATCCATAAGTTCATATGTTTATATGCCTATCGTGCGATTAGGATTTCCTTAATCTAGCATAAAGTTCTGTCCGCTAGTTCATGTTTTTCCTCGGAAGTCCTGTTATGCAACAAAGCATTCGTTCGTCTACAAATTGCGCATGGGCAACAGATGAACGTTGCCTTAAAAGTACGCCCATCTTGCTTCAAGCTTCCAGCACTATCGCTGGCCTAGTTGAGGATATTAGTCCATTCCCTTTCGTCGCAGAATTTGTTGAATATCTGTTGTATTTTAACCCAAACCAGCTGAGAAGCAGGACATTAGAGTTATGGATTCAGACAAAAGAGGCATGTTCGGCCTTGTCCTCCTTCATATCTATCTCCGATTTTCAGTCTTGGTTTGGCAGACAACCAACTAATGAAAGATGCTTTGGTATTAGAGACTTGCCCTATATTATATGATACTGGAAGACTTTCTGTGAGTGCTTCCTGAAAATTCTATAGCAGGAAAGGTTGAGAGATTTTTTGTGAAGGATCCCCTAACCAAATTGTTTCATTCTCTCCTGAGGATTTAGGTGACAGGAAGGAAGGTTGTAGGTTATAGTATCCGAGCCTTTGCCTGAGATGATCACCTTCACTTTTTTACTGATGGAGATCCTCATAATCAGATAGCATAATTGCTCCCTTTTGCAAAGAGGGCTCAAATTTGATCAATTGTCATACCTAGACTGATGACTTGCATATTCATGCATATTTAAGTTCATACTTTGCGTACATTTGCATAGTTTTTTGTCACATTTTGTATGCTTTTACGTGGGTTTTGTGTGTTTGCATATTTCAGGTGAAGTTATTGGAAATGGTAAAAAATGTGACTGATTTGGAGCAAAAGAAATATTGGTGAAGTCTGGATGCTGAAATACAACATGGCCATGTCGTAATCCATAGCTGTGCTGCAGAATTTATAAGTCGACAGAATTATGGGTCAACCGTATTGGAACTCGAGCCCAATGGATAGAATTCACTCCTGAGTATAGTGACACGACCAGAATAGATTTTGACACAAGATGGGGGCACTTGTTTGATTATTAGCCTCCAAATTAAGAGGGTATTTAAGGAGTCTTTTGAGAAAAATTAGGTCAAGCGTTGTTTTGGAGGGCATAATAGCTTTTCTCTTAGACGTGTTTTTAGAGAGTTATGACGACAAAACGTGAACAGCTAAGAAAACTCATGATTTTCTCTATTGTAATGAGTAGCTAAATTCCCTCTAGTCAAGGTACATGGATGTTTAATTGTTAGTCAATTCGTGAGACTTATTGTGTTTATTGTCTTTGTTTATTTCGAATATTTACCCAATTTCTATGCTAAAATCGATTTATTATTATTGTGTTGATTGAGCAATGTGGCCAGTTGTTTGATTTGCATAATGATATACTGTTGAATAGTAGGTAAATTCGTGATTACCGACCTATCAAAGTAGCAAATTAACTTGATTATGAAGTTAATAAAATTGGGTAATCTAGTTTAAATGACATACGGCGTTTCCAATGTGCACTGGCTAGGATAGAGGTCTTTTCGTGTTTAATGCTGCCATAGATTAAATTTCGTCAGAGCGTTTCTCGGAAGTTGTCTAGTGGTTAGGGAAATAATCTGTCAGGGCGTCCCGGGGTTATCGAATAAATAAGAAAAGGCTGGTTACTGAGTGCGTCACCTGTAGCTATAACTCTTCTATTCGAATGAACGAAGAACATCTTTAGTGTCTATGATCGAATTGCGAAATTAAACAGAAATGTATCTTGACTAGGCTTTTATTCCATTGTTTTTAGTTTTTTATTTTTTCCGCTTTCGTGATTATTTTTCATGTTCATTAAATCACTCTCGAATCATATTTATTTAATTTTTCTGTTTCTGACAAGTAAACAAATTTGTACTGATCTCTAAGGTTCGACCCTGCTCACCATTATATTATATTAATTATAGTATTTTGTGGAAAAGGAAATTATTTTTGTTGGTTTGACACCCACCATGGAATGATGATATATCTGCATCTTTTATTTGTATCGCTCCATTATTCAACTCCAATTCAATCTCTTGATATAGTTCATCACCACCTTTATCCACTGGACCATTTTTCCTTTCACAAAAGTTAAAAAGATTTTAGTGTTGAAAAATTTGAACAACTTTCTAATTGTTGCCCAATATAGTGTCGTTGAGGTAGAATACTTGCTTCACTTGACTTGCAAGCATAAAATGGCCATTATCACACCATGTGTTACTAACATTGATGCTAGTCATATTGTCATTCACTTTTATGTTCATCCTTTTGTTACCAAGATTAAACCATTTGCACTTAAATAGAAAAACTTTTTTATCCTTGATGTAATGCAACTCTTATTATTTCTGAGATGATACCGTAGAAGTCAATAAAATCATCATTATGTTGTCCCTCAACAACAAACTCACAATTTTGTCTTCTAAGTCAATTATCACGATCTTTTATATGAAATCTAACTCCATTAATAACACAACCTATATATTTTTCTCACACATATAAGGCTCACATGTCAAAGCAGATAATGTTGTCATCACCTCTAGCAATTTATAATGTACAAAAATATATCACTGGAAGTTAATCTGACCTACATATTGCCATAAGTTCATACTATTCCATGAATAACTTGAGTCCTAAACCATAATGGGAAGTTAGTCTTATGTCTTCCTTCAACATTAACAATTCCTTTGCTTCTAATCTCATTTTTGTGCTTTCTATTTAAAAAAGTAAATAGATTTCAGAAAAGACAGGTTGAATGTTATATTTAAATATGAAATAATGAATGAGAATTAATATACATTCTCCATATACAAATTGACTTCTTCACAATTGTTTGAAATATATCAATGGCCAATTTCGAGTTTGTCTTTAGTTAACATCATATATTTTTCAGTTCCACGTGGCCTTACTTTTTAGGAGAAAACTGACAAGCAACCATCTTGATCAAAATCAAAATTACGTTCTTCTTTATTAAGTCTTGTCTCGACATCATTTAAGTATATAGAAAAAATGTTAAGCATTCATTCGATATATAAGCCTTTGTAATAAAAACCTTCAGGTCGAGCTCTATTATGCATGTAGTGCTTAACAGAGCCTAAAAACCTAAACAAAATATAAAACATTAACAATTGTTACAAACCAATAACTTAAGAAGAAAAGTAGAACTTAATAGAAAGTACCTTTTTATAGGGGACATTCATTGAAATTGAACCGGTTCACAAAGTTTTGCCTCATACGGTAAGTAAATTGCCAAATGTACCATAACATCAAAAAAAGATGGGGGAAATACTAGTTCAAGCTTACATAGAATCAAAGTTATGTCTTTTTCTATTTTTCCAAACTCTTTTACTTTCAATGTCTTACAACATAATTGCTTAAAAAACTCACCAATTGTGCCAAAGTTATGGAAACATCCTTTAGCAAATACTTACATATTCTAACAGGAAGTAATCGTTAAAGAAGTAAATGACAATCATGACTTTTCAACCTCGGGACTTTTCCCTCATTAGTATTGACACAATAGGCTATATTAGATGTATACTCATAAGGAAACTTGACTGATTTAAGAAATTAATAAAAAATTTGCTTCTCATTTGTTGACATTTTGTAATATGCAAGGGAAATGATATATGATCCATCATCTCTTCTTTTCAAATGCAAGTCTTTTTTTATATTCATGTCTTCCAAGTCTAATCTAAGCCTTAATTATGTCTTTCGATTTGCCATTCATATCAAGATTACGCCTTAATAACAATTCCTTCCAATATAGCAAATTGAAAAAAAATGCCTTTTTTATTCCAATTAAGATCAACAACACTTCACTTTTACCTTCTATTACTTGATTGTTTGCCGGGTGTAAACTCGCCTAAATGCGATAGTTGCTCAACCACATTATCATTAGACAAGTGCAAAAAGCTTCACTATATTCTACTTTACCATTAAACAGTTTGCTTCTTCGTCGTCTATGCCCATGTTTCAAGTAACAACTCTATCTTGTATAACATATTTTACTTCGTAGACTCATTGAATGAGTTTGATGGTTATACAAAAGACATGCCATATACCCTTTAGTACTCCATCCAGACAAATTGCCATAAGATGGAAAATTATTTATAGTCTATAAAATAGCCACATGCATTATAAATGTTTCACCTTCAACAATATTATAAGTTTCTAATCCAACCTCCTAGAGATGGTTTAAGTCACCAGTTAGTGGTTGCATGTATACATCAATATCGTTACCAGGAGTAGTAAGTTCTAGAATAAGTAAAGACAATAGCAAAAAAGACTCATTTATACACTTCCATGGAGGTAAATTGTAAAGCACAAGAATTACCAACCATATGCTGTAAGAATTACTCATACTACTAAATGAATTAAATCCATCAAAGGCTAAACCAAGTCGAACATTACGACAATCCTCTACAAACCATGGAAACTTTCCATCAAAGTCTTTCCCTGCCTTTGAGTCTGTTGGAGGATGGATAATGCTATCATCAATTTATTTCTCTTTAGCCACCTCATAACTATGACTATTTTTGTTAACATAAAAAGTCTATGTAGTTTTGGTTTAATAGGGAAGTATCTCAAAATTTTAAGCAGTATCTTTTCCCCTTTCCTATCATCCACTTGTCACCTTGATTTACCACAAATGGGACATACTTCAAGATCTTTATAGTCTTTCCAAAATATAACACAATCATTCTTGCAAGCATGTATTGATATATATCCTAATATAAGGTCTCTTTGCTTCATAGTAAGATTTAGTTAATTTGTGTCTAATAGGTAATTCAACATTTAACAAGTCAATTAACATGTCAAAAGATTTGTTACTCCATTTATAATATACCTTCACATGGAACAACTTGACAACAAAAGATAGCTGTGAGAATTTCAAGCACCTTAGATATAATTCTTATTGAGGAACTTTCAATAACTTCTTAAAATTATCTTTTGTAGCACTACCAATTACATTAGGCAAACCGGTATCATTCATAGTTTCCATATAATTCTCCAAATCCTCTAACATCTCTCCTCTCCCATCATCATTAATATCAATACCTTCAACGTCATTATTGTTACTACCATCATCACCTGTATCAACACCTTTAGCATTACTTGCTTCAGAATGTTCACCGTGATAAATCCTTGAAGGATAGAATTTATTTATCCTTCGGATTAGCAAGTGATTATATACTATATCTTGACTTTGAATGTTGACATTTAAGCAATCTATGCATGTATAATGAATTTGACATTCTAAACCCATTTGATCATTTACAAAATTTATGAAACTCTTCACTACTTTTAAGTATTTAGTGGACCATTTTCGATATGACATCCAACTTTTATCTATGTAGCTATATAATTAAAAGTAAGTAATTACGTTACTAAATGCAAATTAAGTTGTAACTAACATAATGACAAATCAATTAAAGTCGACATACTAAGTTTGAATTCTACCAAACAATAAAATTGAGCACGTTAAGAATAGGAAGCATGGACCCATCTTCAAAGCTACATGTACAAGTATTGAGATTTAAAAATACCTCTTAATTCAGAAGTAAGAACTACAAGATTGAAGATTCAAAGTGTGCTTTTTTTGTTATAAGCTTCAGCACCTCCTATTTGACAGCATTTGTAAATAAAGTGTTAGTTTTATTATGCAGATGATATGATAATAAATTGCAGAAACTAAAATGATAATAAGATAGTCCATTTTTTGGATAGATATTATTTATATCATAATTTATTTTAGATGCACATAATTATAAAAACAAAGATTAACAAATTCCAAACTAAGAATGAAACATTAACACATGAATTAATAAGCAAACATAGATTAACCACTGAATGTGTAATTTGATGCAATATTACGTATGACATTAACTAAAAAATAGTTGTCTTTCACTCATAGTATATAACATAATTTCATAACATACCAAATTGTTTCATTAACAAATTACCTTAGTAGAAAACTTGTCTAAAAATAAAGCTATAAATAAAATTGTCCACATTACATCATTTGTCTTATATAAAAGGAGCCTTTATAACGTTCTAATCTTTAATGACGCATATTTCAAGGGACCTTTCACATCTACAATTTAACAATGAGTCATAACATCTGTTTAATGCACTGGTCATCTCCTCTAATTTACATTTTTATTTTCTTTTCTAACTTTTCTATTTTACATCTTTAATTTTTTTGTCAACATCGAACTTATTAGTAACTTATTAGGTTGAGACTCTATCCATTGTAGTAAACTTGATTAATCGACTTCATTTTGTCAACATCCAACTTACTGAATTGTTGCTAAAGGCTTGCCATTTAGTGACGATTTTAAAAAATGTCACCAAAGGTTATCCCATTAGAGGCAATTTTTGGAAATCGTTGCCAAAAGCTTACTTTTATCTATGATTTTAAATTTGTCACAAAAAATGTAGCCAAATGGCTACCTTGTTGTAGTGTTAGTTCTAGCATCTTTACTAAATTTTATGTTTAAATAATAATTATTTTTTAAACAAATATTAATGTTAATAATTAATTTATAAATATTAAAATATTGAATGAATTTTATTAAAACTATAAGGATAAATTTATACCTTCAGTCAACTAAAATTTGATTAATCTTAACATATCCATTTTGTAATTGTTAAGAGTTACCTTGCATAAGACAATTCAATTAGAGTTAGATTTATCATAAAAGTAAGGAATTGTTAGTATTTGTTCTTGTTCTAACCGCTTTCTTTTCACAAGAACAATGTATGCACGACATATGAGACGAGGTAAACATATATAGCCGCCCATCTAGTGCAATGAATCTCATATGATACCGGCTAGAAAACGGTACAAAATGAGATATTTCGGTATCGGATCCAAATACTAGACTGTACCAATATGTTTTGCATGGTACTGATCGGTATTGCCAATAGTTGAAATACCGATCATATACCGGCCGGTATTAGAAATTTTAAAAAAACTAGGTGCATTTCTATAAAAATGAAAAATTATAAACCCTTCTCCCCAAACTGGACTCTACCACCTTCTTCTTCCTCTATTTTTTCTCTCATACTCATTCTCTCTCTTCTTCACCATCATCATCTCTTTTTATTATTAATAATATAATATTTAAATTCATAAAGTAAGAAATAGTTATATTTTTTCTACAAAGAATAATTAAAAATATGTTAAAATGAAAATTAAGAGTCCTCAAATTTTTGTATTTCTTTTTAAAATTTTTAATATAAATCTAACAATATTTATTACTAACAACAATTACATATTAAGATAAAAATAATTATTTTTTATTTTTGAAAATTAAATATTGAGATAGAAATTATAAATTATTATTGATAATAATTATTTTTTATTTGATATTTTGATGTAATTATTATTTTTTATATGATAAAATTGTAATATTTTAAATACTTTGTATTGTTCTTAATGATAAAATAATCTTTTTCATATTAATTGTAGTTATTATTTATATGTGAAATATGTGAAAATAATATTAAGAAAATAAATAAATAATTGTTATTTTAAATTTCTATTATGAGAATTTTTTAGACAAGGTTGGTTTAAATTATACAGTACAATATTGAAGGATTATTTTGCAATTTTTAAAAAATTTTATGGACTATTTTATAAATTTAAAAATTGCTCGAAACGGTACTCAGTATTCACTACAACAAAATAGACATTTAGCTACCTTTTTTTTTGCGACGATCAAAAAATTATAAGCAAAAGTTATCATATTGCGATGATTTTACAAATCGTCATTAAAACTAAGCCTTTAGCGACTAACTAAAAAAGCGTCACAAAAGGAACAACATTTCGAGACGAATGACAAAAATTGTCGCCAAATAGTGAACATTTAGTGACGATTATCGAAAATCGTCATAAAATAATCCACAATGGGTGACGATTTCAGAAATTCGTCGCTAAATAAACTTTGGTGACACTTTTCAGAAATCGTCACCATAATTTGTTAAATATTTGGTGATCAATGTCCGAAATTGTCACCAAAGGGTTCACAATTGGCGACGATTATACAAAATCGTCAGTACAAAGATGTTTGATTTTTTGCTACGTTTTTGACATTGTCGCTAAAAGTGACCATTTGGTGACGATATTTGGAAGCGTGACCAAAAGTCGTCACGAAATGGTCCACATTCGATGATGATTTCTAGAAATTATCACCAAAGATTCTAAAGTAATTTATAACACATTTGGTGACCATTTGCCTAAATCTTCACCTAAGGGTTGACATTTTCCAAAATTGTTAAACTAACATTTTTATAATCTATCATAATTAAGATATGTTTTATTAGAGATTTGTTTTGAATGTTTACAATGTATTGTTGAAAAACTACACACATCATAATTTTAAGTATTAAACAATAGCAATAATTAATCATTAATATTTACTAACATTGCAAAAATGAGTTATACAAATTTTAAATAATTTTATCAATATAATAATATGATATATGGAGTAGTACGAACTTTGAATTAGAAGTTTAACAATT
>JANIIA010000008.1:27939510-27959899 GCA_027478495.1 Erythroxylum alaternifolium
TGTGTGTGATATTTTACATATAATTTTGTGTTTGATGAGACAAATGAAGTTAAAATCTCTTGTTAAAATATTAAGTATACATTGAGAACATGATTATTGCCTTTCATTGTTATAAGAATCAACTAGAGTTTTATTTATTATAGACTTGTTGAGCAAACTCAAGGTCACTTCAACCCGAACATATTTGGTCTTATGACGGTGGGTTTTACTTAACTAAATTTGTGTGATTTGGATGAGTAAACTCAAGATCACATGAATTTAAAGGCAGGGTTAGGAATAACATACGATATGTTTTGGCAAGAGTTGTCACTTAACGAATCAAGGAGTCACATTAGATTGATAATGTTGTTATCTACTTAATTTAAGTCTAGTTGGCTTTTTGAGTAAACACAAGATCAACTATATTTGAATGGGATCCTAGCCTACTAGAAATATTAGAGTAATCTTTTTGAATAGTAGTGAGGGCTATTATTTTGAATAAAATAGTGGGAGCAACTAAATACATGATTGAAGTCCTAATCTTATTTGGTAGTCATGACATATAATTAATTACTTGTTTTTCTTACATTTATATTTTATTTTGAGCGAGATTTACCTTGTTTAGTAAAGTTAATACTAAGTTAGTGAACCCAATTTCTTGGACAAGATATGTATGAGAAGAGTTCTCAACAGCAAGATAGAAAATCGTATGTCCATTATTTTATTTTGCTATAATCCCTATTAAGAATTTAGTGATAAAGTTTTAGAGACATGTCAAAGTCATATAGATAACAAAATGTATTGAAATTTTGAGTTGACTAATGTTTCAATGTATACTTATAGGAGAATGGTTCTTAAGTTAAGTAGTGGGAGTAAGATGAAATTTGAAAAGTTCAACTCTCATGACAATACATCTAATTGGAAGTAGTGCCTTTATTGATAAATTTGATGTATAGTTAAAAGGCTACGTGACGTTGAAAGATTCACTTTCATGATAAATTCACAGAGTTTTTTTTGGAGATAATTGTGAATTTATCATGTCTACAAGAAGGTTAGTAGGAGTATGTGGAGTCATATTGCTTATAGAGAACAACAATTCTAACTTTTAATTATTGAAAACATAACTACCCAAGAACAACTCTTATTGGATAGGAGAAGATAACAACTTAATTCTAGGATTTAGATCTATAGAGATAGATTGGATGTTGGTCACCTATTCTAACTCCAATTACATAGATAATGTACTAAAGATGTTTAATAATTGAGATATCTGATACTTGTGAAGTATTAAATATATCTATTATTCTATATATGAGTTGATATTTGAGTTCAACATGATAAGGATATAACTTTAGAAGTAAATTCTAATTAAAGTTTATTTACTTAGAACAATATGATTCAAGATTGGAAAGGTTCCAATGTAGCAATGGTTGCTAATTAAACCATAATACATTTTTCATTTAGTGGAAATAATTATTTGCATCAATAATTTTTTTAATGAACTTGATATAGTTCATTTCATTGCTCAAAATAGTAATATACTGTGAAACATTAGAGCCATTGGGCATGTAAAAGGAGCTGAGGTCTCATCAAAGATCCAATGATGTGTTTAGGCAAATTTCTTAATTATGATGATAAGTAAGATGTAAGCTATAATAATTAAACAAGTGCTCACTAAAAAGAATCTTGTAGAATTCTCTCATTAAGCCACTATCACAGTAGTAGAATAAAAATCATATGGTGATATGGTGTGAGATACTTAAACGAATGACTTAGTACAAGTAAGAGATTATTGGTTTATTCGCTACAGCCAATCGCTTTGGTTGTAGTTTAATGACAATTATTTAAAGGCATTCCTTATCTTGCACATGTTTAGATGTATATGATAAATTCTATGGCATAATTGTACATTGAAAATGAAATTATAGTGAGATTCGTATTATATTTATGTATTATCCTTAAATTATTCCTAGTCATTGTTCTATTAAGATTGGACATTAATAGAACGTAAAAAACACTAGCACATGTTATGCTTTTCCTTATTAAGAAAGTAATCAATCTCATAAGCTAAAATATAGACATACTTAAACAAATATGTGAGTGCTTGCTAGAGAAAAAGTTCACTGAACAGAGAGACCCGACATGAGAAATCTATTTGGAATATTACTTATATATCTATGGAATTCTCATTGCGATGATTATATAAATGATCATTTGACTTGAGGTCACCAAAGTTATCTTATATAGAGATTACTATATTTTGATACTATTTATGACCTATTTAATCATGGGTCGATCAAACGATAGCCATTGGATGTAGTATGAACTATATGGAGATAGTTAAGTAATCAAGATAAGATTCATCACCCTAAAATAACTAGGGAGAATATTCTGTTATTTTTAATTAGTATTGATTTAGGAAATCCTTGGTCGAGGTGGAATAACATTTTGTAAATAGTTTACAAATGTCATTAATTGAATCGATAATTAATAGCAGAAAGCTAATATGATTAGATTAAAGTTAGAGTAGACATTAATTTTATGTTCTATGTCTAATCGGAACATTGTATGATGAAATGATTGAATTATACGAAAAAATAATATACGAAAAGTTAGTCAAAACTGCTTTGACATTTTTAAATATTTAAGTGGTTATAACTCGTTACTAGACATCAATCTTGATCTATGATTATAAATTGTTTAATTGAAGAATTAAAGATAAATTAAAGATTCTAGTTATGAATTAGAATTAGAATTTATAATCATTGTCAACATATTTAAGAACCTAATAAGTCTCACATATAGAATGGTTTGAAGATAGCATAATTATTTTAATCAAGTTAGACTTTATTGCAAAGTTTGAGAAACTTTATAATTAAATAAGTCCATAGCCTATAATATATAAGTTTGAGCTCTATGAAGCTAGCACTTCTTGCTTAACTCTCTTTATAAGAGTTACAAAATTCCCTCACCTCATTCTATGGATACCGTTAGAGGTCGAACACATTTAAGACGAATCAACTTCAAAAACGATTCGAGGGATACAACAAGATAAAGATCAAGCTTCGAAATAAGGTACGAATTAAAATTCTGCTTTATTATAATTTATGTTAATCATTTTATAGATTAAAAAGATCTTAATTTTAGAAAAGTCAAAGTTTATGAAAAAAATTTTATAATTATTCCGTTATGACTTGGATCGGATCCCAATTTGATTTCCCAACATTGCCACCTTACTTTGATTATGTTTCTTTGAGCCTTCAAATTGTGGATTCAAAGTACTGGAAGTAATTCAAGTTTTTTGGTTTTAGGACTTACTATCATATTCCTGAACTTAACTCTGTTTTGGGTTTTGGTAAAACAATTGTTAGTGCATGGAAACTGCTTGATTGACTTTAGTTTGTTAAACTCGGTCACAATAAGATCAACTTGGTTGTTGCATTAGTTTGTGACATGCTTGTGGATAATGGAAGATGCATTATTACAGTTGCAAGTAACAGTAGTAAAGCGAGCTTCCAAGAATGCGTTGTCAGGTTGCATATTCATTCTATAGCTTCTTAATACTTTTCAAGTAGGAAGCGATTTTAATTTATTCATTTCAAAATAGAACTCCTTCAATTGACCCACCCAACCCTATATTCAAAGCGATTCCTTAGGTTCGTTTGGAAGTTAGGCTATAAGCTTTGACAGATTCAATGACAATGGTAACTCAGATTTTCAAAGTAGCCTTCTGAAGTAAAAATAGAAACGATTAACATATATTAAGACATGATTAGCCTATTATTCAAGAGACTTTACCTGCATTTATTAACAGCTCGTAACTCCTATGCTAGGTTTTTGTTTCGAAATCTTCTCAAGTTTGTGATGCATGTTAATGTCTCCTTGCAGAAAGCCCCAGGAATTCATGTCTAAATATCAACCTGTCAATGCTTATTTGGGAATAAGCAGTCAGAAACTTAAATCTTATCTTTACAGGTTATTCATCATAACAACTTCATTCCACTTCTTTCTACTTAGACTCTTTTCTATACCAAACTTCGTAGGAATCTTGTCATTTTTCTTTTGTCTGAAATAATAAAGCATGGTATTTGAAAATACTCCTTTATTTATTATGTGATAGCAATACGGGTCCTAAACCTATATTGACTTATTCCAGGAGGAATAGGAGGAAGGAACAGAACATGGGCCACAAACCCATGTTAACATATTCCAAGAGAAATACTAAGGCAGCAGAGAATGACCCAAGGGATGAGTCAGCTAACGGTTAGATAATAAGTTTGTTAGAATTAGTTAGAGGAGAGAGAAGCTAGTCGAGTGGAGGGGGAAGTATGTATGGGAATGGGTAGCACAGAGGGGGGTATCTGAATTCTCTTTGTACTATCTCAGCTGAAAGCTTGAGGGGCCATTGTTGGCTGGAGCTTAGTCCTTGTATCTGTCCTACGAGGCTATAGCTAATATCAATAAAAATACTATATTCTCATCCATTTGCTTATCATTGGTGCTTTCATTGAGAGGCTCAGTGTATGCAAATGAGAATGGCATCACAAAAGTGGGAAGCAATGGATGCTCGAATAACAGCGGTAGAGATAAAGCTGATGGACCACACGGTCCAACTGGGAAACTTACATAAAGGTGTTGACGATCTCTCCCGAGCATTAGCGGCGATGCACGCATAGATACGAGAGGGGTTCCAGCGTCAGACTGTGCACCGATCACTAGAGGCAGGGTCAAGCTCCTTCGATTGTAGGAAGTCGATACAGACGGAAGTGACGGGAAGTGCTGTCACCTCCATGGCGTCGGAAGAGTATCAGCTCTGAGCAAAAAGAGTAGAGCTCCCTCCATTCCAAAGGGACGACCCAATAGGATGGGTCTCTCGTGCAGAAGTGTATTTCACCGTCTAGGTCACCCCTACCAGAACTTCGAGTTCAGCTGGCCCAAATTTGCATGGAAGGGATGACGTGGCACTAGTTTAAGGTTCTGCTAGCGTCGAAGCCAGAGTTGGATTAGGAGACCTTCAAAAGAGCCTTGTTCGATCGGTATGGAGATCATTATATCGGGAACCCATTTTCTCAGTTGAAGACGTTGACGCAGCAGGGACTGTGGATGAATACGTAGAAAATTTTGAGATGCTCATGGCCCAAGTTCCTCCTCTTCCCGAAGATCAGTATATGGTGGGCTTACGAGAAGATATAAGGTTAGAGGTTTTGGCCTTGGACCTTCTTCCCACTACAAGATGATCTCCACAGCACGAGCCGTGGAGCGCAAGCTAGCACCACGGACTCCCACCAAGCCATCGACAGGATGGAGACCCGTCGACGCCCAGAGGTTCGGGTCCACCAACCCGACCAAGGCTGGTCGCCACTAGGGTGGCCTGTGACCCGATGTGGTCCGACCCCCAGCCCAATCTGCAAGGAGAGCTGAACGAGGTTCCACAATTGAAGGGGCTGTCGAGGGAAGACCGAAGGGGACCTGTAACCTCTCTTATCGAGAAATGATGGACCGAAGAGCTAAGGGGTTGTGTTTTAAATGTGGACAGCACTATAGCCTTACCCATATCTGCCTTGAAACACACTTAAGGTTACTGATTTGGGAAGGGGACGACGAAGGAGAAGTGCTTCCTTCAAGTGTGAAAGACAGTGAGGAGACCGAGACTGGTGAAGCATGGGAAATGGTCTGTCAAGTAGCAGAGTATGGGGAGATTGTGCAGTCTAAGACTCTCAAATTTGAGGGTAAGTTGGCTGGAGTTCCAATTTTGCTCCTCCTAGACAGTGGGGCAAGCCATAATTACCTTTCGCAAGACTTAGTAGCTACCTTGCTTTTGAATGTGACTCCAACCGAATCTTATGGGGTGAGATTGGGTAATGGAACCAAATGTTTCTAACAAGGTCGATGTAAGGGACTTGTGGTGACAGTAGGAAATGTGGAGCTAATAATTGATGCTTATATCCTTCAACTGGGGGGAATTTATTTGGTTTTAGGTACAGAATGGCTAGAGACCTTAGGAGAGGTAAGGGTAGAGTTTAAGCAGAAAACAGTGAGTTGGGGTTTTGAGCATGGAAAAGAAGTAGTCACTTTGAGAGGGCAAAGCTGTAAGCAGCTCCAACAAATTTCTGCCTTATAAGGGTTACTCCACTCCATTGCGATGGAGTTTCAAAATGAACAGCAAGGAGGAGAGTTTAATGTGCTGGATTTGGGAACTAGTACCACTTTAACACCAGATCAAATTCAGGAATTAACTTCAGTTTTGCATAAAAACCGATTGGTGTTCCAAGAACCAAAGGGCCTTCCTCCTTCGCGGGGTCATGATCATGCCATTACTTTATTTAGTGGAACCAATCCAGTGAGTGTACATCCTTGTAGGTATGCCTACCACCATAAGGATGAGATTCAAAAACAGGTCAGGGAATTGCTTGAACTAGATGCAATCTGAAATAGCACCAGCCCTTTTTCTAGTCCAGTAATTCTAGTTAAAAAGAAGGATCATTTATGGAGGATGTGTGTCGATTACCGTGCCTTGAACAAGGTAACCATTCCTGATAAATTTCCAATTCCCACTATCAATGAGCTTATTGATGAGTTACATGATTCCAAGTATTTCTCTAAGATTGATTTGAAGTCCGATTTTCACCAAATACGAATTAAGACCGAGGATATCCATAAAACAGCCTCCCGAACTCATGAAGGCCACTATGAATACTTAGTTATGCCTTCTGGACTTATGAATGCCCCATCTACTTTTCAATCTATTATGAATTCGATTTTTAGACCACTTCTAAGGAAACGTGTGTTGGTATTTTTTGATGACATTTTGGTCTATAGCAGTAGTTGGCAGCAGCACCTCGAACACTTGGAACAAGCTTTACAACTATTAATGGAACATCAATTCTTTGCAAATCAGAAGAAATGTTTATTCGGACAGTAACCTATTGAGTATTTGGGACATGTTATTTCGGCTAAAGGTGTAGCAATGGATCCTCTCAAGATCCAATGTGTTAAAGATTGGCCAATCCCTAAGAATGTTATCGGAGTGAGAGGCTTCCTTGGTCTCACCGGGTATTATCGGAAGTTTATCAAAGATTATGGGAAGATTGCTCGACCCCTTACCGAACTCACCAAGAAAGACAACTTCTCTTGGAGATCCGAAGCTCAAGAAGCTTTTAATCAGTTGAAGAATTGCCTAACTTCTTTTCCGGTTCTCACTCTACCAGATTTCTCTAAGGAATTTATTTTGGAGTGTGATGCTTTTGGATATGGGTTAGGGGCTATCCTTATGCAGGAAAATAAACCTATTGCTTACTTTAGCAAGGCCCTATCTGCCACTGCCATGTCCAAATCAGTGTATGAGAAGGAAATTATGGCTTTAGTGCTAGCCATACAACATTAGAGGCATTATCTTCCAGGGAGATTCTTCAAGGTGTACACAGATCATAAGACATTGAAGCACCTCCTACAACAGCGGTTAAATACCCCAAATCAACACCATTGGCTGTCCAAGCTGATGGGTTTCCAATTCGAAGTGTTCTATAAGCCGGGACCAGAAAACAAGGCAGTAGATGCCTTATCACGTATACCTGCAGAACCAGAACTTTCCCATCTGGTTTCTTCACCAAATTGGGTCGATTCTACTAAGCTACAAGAAGAGTATCAAAGGGATCCATGGTTGACAAAAATCCTGCAAAAGCTCCAAGCTAATTCTTCGTCTGAAACGGAGTTTCACTTATCATGAGGGCTATTGTTCAAGGGACACCAATTGGTTTTGTCTCAAACCTCCTCCCTCATTCCAGATTTCTTGCAAGAATTCCATTCTACTCCTACAGGGGGTCACTCCAGGTTTACTAAGACCTATAAACGGATAGTTGGTTGCTTGTATTGGGCTGGAATGCGAAAACAGATTTTGCAATTTGTGAAAGAGTGTGAAGTTTGCCAAAGGCATAAGTATCAAACTCTTGCCCCTACGGGGTTACTTCAACCTCTCCCTATTCCTAATGCAGTTTGGGAGGACATCTTGATGGACTTTATAACAGGATTGCCAAAAAGCCAAGGGTTTAAGGTCATTATGGTAGTAGTGGACAGATTATCAAACTATGCACATTTTATCCCTCTTAAGCACCCTTTTACTGCCAAAGTTGTAGCTGATTGTTTTGTCAAGGAGGTGGTTTGACTCCATGGCATTCCAAAGACAATTGTAAGTGACCGGGATCCAATCTTTGTTAGTAATTTCTGGAAGGAACTTTGGAGATTGCAAGGAATGGTTCTTCGAATGAGTACCTCTTATCACCCGGAAACGTACGGACAAACCGAGGTGGTCAATAGGTGTCTTGAGACCTATCTCCGATGTTTTGTTTCTGAACAACCAAAACAGTGGCACAATTGGCTCTCTTGGGCTGAATTTTGGTACAACACCTCTTTTCATTCCGCAACCACTACAACCCCTTTTGAAGTCATGTATGGTCGTCCTCCTCCTAAGGTTCCTCACTTTCTCATTGGGGAATCCCTTGTTCTAGCTGTAAATGGTGTGTTAATTGATATAGATGAGGCTTTGAGGCAACTTAAATTCCATCTTGTTAGGGCTCAACAAGTCATGAAGTCTGCAGCTGATGTTAAGCGCAGAGATGTTCAGTTGAAGATAGGGGATTGGGTTTATGTCAAGCTTAGATCTCATAGACAGACCTCAATTACACGGCGGATCTATCCTAAACTTTCAGCCCGATTTTATGGACCCTTTCTAGTAATAGCTAAAGTTGGAAATGTGGCCTATAAGTTAGCTCTTCCTGTCATCTCCCAAGTTCATCCAGTATTTCACATCTCTCAGCTGAAAAAGATGATAGGAAGTCATATGCTCGAGCCAACTCTTCCCTCGAGTCTAGAGGTCAATTCTATTGAGCCTAATACTCCCGAAGCAATCCTAATTGAACGTACCGTCCAGAAAAATCATGAGCAGATTGTCGAATGGCCTGTACTGTGGAAAGGGAAGCCTATCGAAGAAGCTTCTTGGACAGCTGCTGCACAGGTGAAACAGCAGTATCCTTCTTTCTGCCTTGAGGACAAGGCAGATTTCGCAGGAGGCGGAATTGATAGCAATACGGGTCCTAAACCCATATTGACTTATTCTAGGAGGAATAGGAGGAAGGAACAGAACATGGGCCACAAACCCATGTTAACATATTCCAAGAGAAACACCAAGGCAGCAGAGAATGACCCAAGGGATGAGTCAGCTAACAGTTAGATAATAAGTTTGTTAGAATTAGTTAGAGGAGAGAGAAGCTAGTCGAGTGGAGGGGAGAGTATGTATGGGAATGGGTAGCACCGAGGGGGGTATCTGAATTCTCTTTGTACTATCTCAGCTGAAAGCTTGAGGGGCCATTGTTAGCTGGAGCTTAGTCCTTGTATCTGTCCTATGAGGCTATAGCTAATATTAATAAAAATACTATATTCTCATCCATTTGCTTATCATTATGCTTTTTGCTGACATTATTTCCCTTCTGATGTATCAAGTACGAATTACTTCCCCGATCAGATCATGAAACATTGAGAAAAAAGAAAACGAAGGAATGGCTACAAGAACATATGAACATTTTGGTAATCAATCTCAAACACATAAACAATCAAGTTCCAAATTGCAACAAAAACCAAGAGTGCCTGAAATGTCTATTTGTGATTGAAGTTCACTTAGGTGGTGCACTTCTGCATCTGAGAATTTCAACACCCAAGTAATCCAGGACCCCTTGAACAGCAACATGAGGCTTCCCAACTTTCACACGAATGGCAGAGATTGGGGGGTACTTGGTCAAAGTTGTGGAAGCAATTAGCTCGGCCACTGATTCAAGAAGGTTATGCGGAGTTCCTTCAACAACTCCTTTGACTATGCTGAAAAACGAAATGAGCAGTCAACCAAATGCCATCTTAAATGAACGTCCTTTTGCTAAACTGCAGAACATGATTTACTAAACACCCTTGATCATGCAAATTCAACTTAGCACATATATGTGAACAATTATGACTTAGGTAGATGTTTAATGTATGAACGGCAGAACTAAATTTTGGATATCAGGAGTCCAATTATACTCGATGGCAAAATTACGATTTTATGATGTACAGGAGTGTGCATACTGCAGAGATATCCTACAGTGAGTCATGCAATGTTTCAGTAATTGATTGGATCTTTTGGTTCCTAGATTGGTGTAAGAAACGGGATTTGGAGTCCTCCCTCTGAATAAGAAAATAGGGACATAATAGATACTCGATCATTTTACTGATCAAAATATGTATTATGAATTACGATGATGATTATAAACTGAAACATAATAGAGATTGCTTCGGAGAGAAGCTGATTTTGATAATTTTGGAGAATGAAAAGCACCACTAAAATTGGAAACTAGTAACAAAATAAAAAAGGAATTAAATTATCTGGCATTGATAAAGGAAATACCAAGTAATCTGACATGGATAAAGGAAGCACTAAGCTGTAACTCACCGGTAAATTTCAGTATAGCTAATAGTATCTTTCAGGCAGTCGGATTTACCAGCTACACTGAGATCCATCCATGCATCTACATCTATCACAAACTTCTGACCCAGGGTTCGTTCTTCTGGCTTCACTCCGTGGAAACCGTGGAACTTCAATCCTCTTAGAATAAGTTTGTCGCCTCCCATTGTTCCAATGTCTTCCATAATTGCTACTAATGAATAAAATAGGATGTTAGGTAGTATTCACTTAGAAAAGAAATTCAACATAGAAGCTAAAAGAGACACCAAAGCTTCTCTCTCTCATTCCCCATTTCTCGAATGGGCATTTGGCTTGAACCTTTTAAGAGTTTAAAGTTCAAGCATCAACTCATGTTGAAAAATTGAATACATGCCTGCCTACATAACTAAACTAAAGATTGGAGTATCTAAAATAGCATAAGTCATTTTCAAAAAAAAAAAAAAACAAAAGTCACCCAGGTTGAACGCTTTTCTACTCAGCATATCAATTCTTTTGTACAATGACCTTTTTTGAGGCATCTGAATGACTTGTGGCAAGATTGGGCAAGGACATTCACTAAAAAGTAAGAAGTAAAACAAGATAATCAATAACAAGAAAGCATAAACCCTCAGAAAGAGCTCAACACAAATTCAACTGATTCACAGTGGAGGAAAGTGAAGATATAAGAATAACTTTATAGGTTCCACTGAAACTAGTTAAGTGTGTTCCTTTGACGTAGTTATGCAGAGTAAACTGTAGAGATTTTGACAGTTTCACTGACGTACGTATCCGCATTATAATCCAGAAAGCAAGTATCAATTTATAGACAGCTCAAGCGACGAGGCAACTAAACAAAAATTCATTAACAGTTTCAAAATTGTAATCTGAAAAGTTAGACCTTGTTGAAAGAGCTGCTAAAAAGTATTAGTTCAGACTCCAGTTGTAAAAGCTTATCACACTATGGGAAGGGAGAATCAAGTGAAAATCTTAAAATTGGTCTGGAAGTTGTTCGACTATGTCATTTGTGCCAAAAGGAAATTCTTTATATAGAATCCAAAATATTTTCCAGACAGAAAGCATCAACCTAATACGAGTTTGAATTTAGAGAAGAGGGCTTAGCGAGCAGCATCGCCAACCTCAAATCTATAAATTGCGACAAACAATTTTTACAGCCAATAATACATGAATCCACGTTGTGCCCATTATGAATCGTGGACAAAAAGTTCATATCAGCCAATGAACATCACCAATACAGTTGCCTAAATTACAAGAGTTCAACAACTACTGATTCACAAATGTTCATTATTAACAAGTCCGGTCTCGCTAATTATCATGTAAACAAATAAACGAGCAAACTACGTAGATATCAAACATTATAATCGCAAAAACCCATCTCTTGTAAACCATCAGAGAAAAATGAACTCACTTTCCGATCCCTTCTTTATAAAGAGGAAAAAAAACAACACCCCCATAGTAACAGAGTACATAATGCCAATTTGAATAATAAAGAGGGAAAAAGAGTGGGATAACTACATCAGTAAAGAGTTTCAGGTACCTTCACTGCAAGTTGGCCGCCAAAGGCAGCAGAATCTTTGTGGGAAACAGTTGTCCTCTGAATCAGGAGCGTCTACTACCAAGTGTCGTTAGTCGCTACTAATCTATAGTATATGAATGGTCTACTTGTAGGATAGATTTGGTAAAGTCCTAGTTTTAACCTTTCAGATAATTGGCAGAATTTGGTTCCTAAAATTTTAATATTTAATCTCAACATTCTGTAATATTGAAGGCAAAAACTACAAAATTTGTATTTAATATTTTTACTTATATTGAAATAAATATTAATATTTAAAAAAATTCAAAAATATAAATCTGGAGTGAATAAAAAATCAATCTCTATGTCTTATATGATACGAATTTGATATTTTTTTAATTAATACGTGGGTCTTACTCTTATCACATAAATGTCATTTGACACAATAGAACCTACTTATTATATTTACATTAAATTAAATTAATTTTACTTTCTAATAAAACCTATTTTAATTATAATAAACTATAATTATCCTAATTAACTTAATTATACCTTGATTAAGTAAAATTCTCAATTAAAATCCTAGTAAAAATTTTCAATAAATTCTAATTCTCAATTTCTCCAAACATCGATCACTATCTTCAAAGGAAGAAATTCCAAACATTTTCAAACAACCCTAATCTCAAGCTAGAATCCGAGAGATGTCCTTAGTATGTTCTACTTCGCCTAAACTGAAGTGTTCTCCTTTATTGATGTGACAGAGCTCTAATCATTTATTGCGTTGATGGTAGGTTTGATTTGTTTGTAGCATAGAGACAACATCGTATTCTATTTAATAAATTTCTATTTCTCTCTACACAAACGCAAATGCTGCTGTACTTGGAGACATGGAGAAGGATGAGGGCGAGCTTGCCCTTAATGGGAACTCTACAATGAAGAGAGCCGGAGCTGAGGAGTGTGGGAACCATGGAGTTACTAAGGGAGTTTTTTCAGAAATGTAAAGATAAGGGAAACACAGAGAAGTGGGAAGTTCGAGCCAAAAATATGCATCCAATGGTGATGGGAAATCTGCAGTGAAGAGCACTGGAGCTGAGAAGAGTGATGGAGCCGAGAAGAGTGTGGGAACTATGGAAGGAGCTTTGGGGATAACATCTTGATTGTTCAAGGGTTGATGAGGGAATACACTTTCATAAAGGCCATCAAGAGTTGCTGCAACAAGATTGATTTTTTTAAAGCCTTCGATACTATTAAATGGGAATTTATCATTGAATGTCTTCGTGCATTTGGATTCCTAGAAATTTTTATGAAGTGGATAGAAGAATGCATTTCATCGACAAATTTTAGTCTGCTAATCAACAAAAATCCTACTAAATTCTTTAAGAACTTTAAAGGTATTAGGTAAGGGGATCCCCTTTCCCTTACCTATTCTCTCTAGCCATCGTAATCCTTTCCACAATGCTTACGACCCTTACCATTGAGAATTCAAGATTCAAATTTCATCACAATGTGAAGTGCTAAAGCTAAATCGTATAGCGCTCATGGACTATATACTTTTAGTGTGTGGAACTAATGAATATTCTTTAAATATGATGATAAGGATTCTTGAGGAATTTAGCAAGATGTTAGGTTTGAACATTAACTTCCTAAAGAGTTGTATGTATGTTTCTTCAGGTTGACAAAACTTCAAATTCGTGCCCCTCCATTCATATATTTGGGAATTCTGATTACCATAAACAAACCAAAATATGTGGATTGCTTACTCTATTTAGATATCTGAGAATTTATTTGATACTTGATTTGGCTTATATTTTGTTTATAGGCCTTGTTTTACCTCTATAACAAAGAAGGAACAATTTTCAACAAGTTAAAGCCAAGTTAGATAAGCTTTGACATGATATTAAAGGAATAAATGCCCAATATATGACACCAAATAGCATCCTATTGAAGTTATGTTAGATTTTATGGAACACAGTTTTAAAACAAGTTCATATCCTAGACCTACTTGGTAGTAATTTTTCATTTTTACATGACAGAGAAACATGGGATCATCACAATTGACTCTTGTTAATCGAGACACTTTGAATTTTTAAAGATTTCATAAGAATAAAAGACATATTTTAAGGGGAGATAGAAATAGAGCATCTTGAGATAAGAAGGTAGCAATTTTAAAAAGAAAAGAAAGCATTTTCATCAAGATTTAAATGGAGAACATTAGATTTCAAGATCCATGAGAATGAATTCTTTTATTTTGTATTCTTTCTTAATATTTATCAGTTTCTTTTTCTTTTTCATAAAGTAAATAAGATAGATCTAGTATTTGTGATTGGTTCTTTGATTTAATAAAAGACACATGTTTCGTTGTGAATTATTTACAATTACTTAATGTGATTGAATTGAAACATGTTATCATTTTGATTCAATTTGAAGTTTCATATATAGGGCTTGAAAAATCATATATATAGATAGATTGTGGCATGAATAACAAAATATGCATAGAATCCTACAGATAAGACCATACAGATCACATAGGTTAAGATTTAAATCTATCACAAGAATTCATAAAATGAGTTAATGTATACTTAGAAGTTTTGATTTCAAAGAGAATTTAATTAATCAACTTAAGGGTAAAGGTTGCATATCTTAAGAAAGAATATAGTTATAACTTTAAAATTTCTACTGGACCAAAAAACTAGGATCAATAATTGAATCAGGATATATTTAAACATAAAAAGATTCTTGGGAGTTGTATGGCTTCTCGAATAAGGATTCAAATTCACACATCACTAATTTTTTGGAGATGTGAAACACTTTTAAGATTAGTGGAGCTTCAAAGGATTATATTTGGTTAAGGTGGTTTCCTTTTACAGTAAGGCATAGATCTATATCATGGTTGAAATACATGCCTCCTAAATATATACCACCTAGAAGGGTCTTGCTAAAAATTTTTCCTAGAATGGTCTTGCTAAAAATTATAAGTCAGCTATTTTTCTCCAATATGAACTTGAACATGATTGCATTTATCCCTATTTTCTTTTGGTTTCCCTAATTTGTAATAAGTCCCTAATACCTAAGGATTTAGGGGAAATTATTTCTTCTTTTCCTATATCATTTTCCATTCTTTTTCAATTATTGGGCGTCTATTCTTCATGATTCTTCTTCCTTTAGTGACAACTTGCTCATGATAATCATATATACCCATCATTGGTCTTTTACCCTATTTTGAATTTTTCCTCTAACTATAAGATCTATTATTGGAATTCGACTCTCACTAAATTGTAAAAATAACTTAAAATAGTAGTATTCTTTCAACATTTGGTTTCAAATCCTCTATAAATAATAGAGAAAAGAAATTTTAGGGTTAATCAACAATGTAAGCATATGAAGATAGAAAGAAAAAAGAAAAGAAGAAAGAGGAAGAAAAGAGAAATAAACACAAAAGAAGATATTTAATTAAAAAAGTGCAAAATTAACATGAGTGGACCACATTGGCATAGAATTATATCTTCTTTTCATTTGATCATTGCCTATAATGTTTGATTCTCGAAATACTTACTATTTTACCCAAGCTTCTTGTTTTCATTGACATGGAAAACTGATGACTTCTTTTGATTTGTTAAAAGAATTTGAGCTTATTTTGGAGTCTGATCCACTCATTTAGTGAAATTAATTTTTAGATGAAAATAGGGATAAATGCAATCGAGATTAAATGAAATTAAGTTTTATATTTTAATTATTAGAAATAAATGATTAATTAATTAATTTAAAACTAATAAATTAATATTTAATTATTCGTTAACTACCCTATTGGTAGCTAACCTTATTTGGCATGCCTAGGTGGCTCAACTTAACAAGGATTTAATATTTATTTGATGGAGTGAGCATTTTTCCAACAAATTACTCTATTTTGGAAACATTAGGTGTATCAGAGATAACGATAGGGTCATTTTAGAATTTTTTCCAAACGTTAGGGTCAAAATTGAACCTTTTTCCAATAATCAAGGATAACAAAGGTAAAGGCCTCCACCTAGCTGATTTCAATAATAATAACAGCAAGAAGGGAAGCTAAGTCAACGAGTTTATGATAAAATTCATGACCGCATTCAAGGCTTGCTTCCAAAGTACTGAAACATCTCTTCAAACTTAAGAAGAATTTATCCATAACTTAGAAATTCAAATTAAATAACTTGTTAAGCTTGTCTCTATAAGGCAAGTATGTATTTTCCTAGCAACATTAAACCAAACTATTTACCCAAAAAAAAACATTAAATCAAACTAGAGGAAGCAAGTGAACACAATAATTTTAAAAGTGTGGAAAGGAGTTAAAAGTTAAAGAGAAAAAGGTTACCATACAAAAAATGAAGGATGATGAAAAGGAGAAAAGGAAAAATGAGGAACAAGAGAAGAAAGTTGTTATTGCGTACCTACCAAAAATTTTATACTTGAGTAGGCTTGAGAAAGATAGAAAGGAAGACCAATTTGATAGATTTTCAGTGTTTTTTAAATATTTACATCTTAACATACCTTCTATTGAAGCTCCTTCACAAATGCAAAAGTATGTCAAATTCTTAAATGAACTCCTTTTTAATAAAAAGAGACTCGAAGAGTTGTTGATGGTTATTTTTAATGAGGAGTGCTTTGCTATCTTGCATAACAAGCTACCCCAGAAGATTAAAGTTCTAAGGAGTTTTACTATTTCCTATAATATGGGTAGCTTGTAAATTGAAAAGGAATTAGTAGACTTAGGAGCTAGTACTAATTTGATGTCATATGACATGTTTAAGAGATTAAGATTGGTTAAACCTAATCCAACTAAAATGAGGATTCAATTAGCAGATCAGTCAATTAAGTATCCCAATTATAAAAGATGTTCTAGTTAGGGTTGAAAAATTCATTTTACTTATTAAGTTTAAGATTATGAATATAGAGTATGATGTTGAGGTTTCCTTGATTTTAGGAAAAGCTAAAACTTCTAGGATATCTTATAATGCAAAAGTAAATCTCTATAGGATATGTCAAAACTAGAGAACAATTTGGTGATATTTTCACAAAAGCTCTAAATGAAGCTCGAGTCATTAATGTTTGTAATAAGCTATGTATGATTAATATTTATGCTCTAACTTGAGTAGGAGTGTTACAGATTAGAAACAATGAGATCAGATAAGATTTCAATATCTAACAAGATTGTAATAGTCAGTACATCTTAATAATTGATTATAGAGATATTGTTATATAATTAGTTGCAATTATTCTTAGGACAAATCAATCTTTCCTATTGATTTGTGATTATAGATACGGAGGATGATGTAGAGGTTCCCTTGATCTTAAGACAAACCAAAATTATGACATATCCTAGAAGTTACAGTTTGGCCATTGTTGCATTATGAGATTGAGAGCATAAGCAAAACTATCATCTGAAGGGTTGCCCAGACCATGTGGATTTAAATGAACTTTTCTTAACCATATTAAGGATCATTGTGAAGCATGAGGACATTTTGGATTCCATTAACCTTGATAGTGTAAAGTTTGTGGTTAATATTCTCTATATGAATGTTTGTATAAGTCAAATGCTTTATAGTCTCTATGCAGATCAGGCTTTATGTATGATTACCAATCTCCAACATGACATTTATGGTGAAATTGCCTAAAGCTCTGAGTGATGTCGTAAAAGGTAGGATTATGGAACACTATACAATCCATTATCTCAAAGAGGTTCTTGATCTAGCTTTAATTTTAAGAGAGAAGAATCAAAATGGAAGATGAACTTACAAGAGGTGGAGCCATCATTCACGGTGAGTCCTTCCACTTTTTTTATAACATAGTAAATTATTTGGAAACATAGTTTCAGTGAATTTTAAACTTTGAAAAGATTATATAACTTATTATATTCATGTTTAAATTAGGTTGGTTTTAGTAAACGAAAAGTTGAATATAATTATAGTAGTTAGAGTTTACATATAACTATGCTATGTAAATCTGGTCTATATATAGGAAATTTGTAATTTTCATTAAGTGTGTTTTATATTTAATAATGAAATCAAACACTTTTTTTTCCCAAGATGTAAGTATATCCAAGTCGAACCTTGTTAAAAATCTTCTTTCATTCTTATTTATTTTCCTTCTTTATTCTCCATTCTTACTATATATACCTATTCAAGAATTGGTATTAAAGCATGTTAAGGTAAAAATGACTTTAGTTACAAAGTTTGACATGAGTAAGTTTAATGGAATTAGAAACTTCAAATTATGGCAATAGAAAGTGAAGGATTCGTTGGTATAGTAAGGCACATTGAAAGGGTTGCATAAGAATAAGTCAAATTATATAAATGTGCTCGACTGAGAAAAGTTACAAGTTGAGTAACTATAACCATACAACTATGCTTAGAAAATAAGGTCATCTACCATTTCATAGATATTGCATCCTCTATGGAGATATAAAAGAAGTTTGACACTCAATACATGTCAAAATCTATTATGAATAAGTTGTATCTAAAATAGAGATTATACATGTTGAAAATGAATAAAGGAAAAGTTTGACACTCAATACATGTGAAAATCTATTATGAATAAGTTGTATCTAAAATAGAGATTAATCATATTGAAAATGAATAAAGGAACAAATCTAGAATAAAATGATAATGCATTCAAATAAATAGTCAATGGATTCCTAAGGCTTGTGGTGACTCTTGCAAAAAGAAAGATAAATCAATGATTTTGTTTTGCTTTTTACCTTTGTCTTATAAATATTTACTAAGCATGCTCAAATTAGGTAAGGAAATAATAGTATGGAAAGCATTATCAATACATTATTGGTTCACAACCAATGGAGATAAAACACTAGTGAAAGCTCTAAAGGTATAAGACTATATATAACAGAAAACTAAGATCATGAGAGGAAGCAAAATAAGAATGAATCGTCTAAAAGGAGTTCTAGATCTAAATCAAAAGGTAAAATGATAATATGGTGCTACAAGTGAGAACAAGGCATGCATATTAAGAGGGACTTTCCAAATAAGGAGTATAGTTATGGAAAAAACTGACGATGCATTAAGATTTTCTAATGTAGTGTTGAGTAAACACTCAAATTATAGTGATAAAGATACGCTTTATGTTTCATCTAATCAGCTATAAGAATTATAGGTTCTGGATACAAGATGCACATATCACAAAACACTAAACAAAGATTAATTTATGTCATACACCTCATATAACATTGGCACTATCCAATTAGGGAAAGATAAAGTTTTTGAAATTGTTATAATATGATAGGTTATGGTCAAGATATTTGAGGGTGTTATCAAAATGTTATGAAATGTCTAACATATACTAGATTTTAGAAGAACTTAATCTCTTTGGTCACCTTATATGTGAACTAATACTAAGGTAGTAAAGAGTTTGATGGTTATTTTATATGGGCCAAGATTGGTAGGAAAAGTTTACAAACTAATAGGGGGCATAGTTAAAGATGTAAAACCACCAATAATAGGGTTCTAAGTACTTGTTATAGCACTATAGTCATTCAGGAGAAAGAATATGGATGAGTGTTATGGTGAAGGATGTGAGGTTTGGCAAAATCAAGGAATTAAATGCATTTGGTCAAATCTTCTTAGAAAAAGGTCACGCTTCAAATAAAGCAGTTGACATGTTGATGAAGTCAATTACTACAAAAAAGTTTAATCATTACTTGGACTTAATCAATGTCTTAAGGTGCTAAACATGGTAGTAACTTCACTTATATAGAATATATTGGCTGAGATGGAGCTTATTGTATATGTCTTATATATATATGGATGTATAATCTTGGAGTATTTTTAGAAGAATACAAGAATTTTTTAGAGTATGTTGGTTGAACATGGTATATTTACCAACTAGAGATTATTCTGTATGGCTCATATACGTGGATGTACAATCTTAAAGTGTTTCTAGAAGAAAAAAAGTGTTTCTTCGAGTGTGCTAGTTAAATACATGATATTTTTCAAGGTGGAGGTTATAGTGTATAGTTCATATACACAAGTATGCAATCTTGAAGTATTTACCCAAAAACATACGCAATTTTTGGAAGTTTTTAGGTGAACCTTGTAGTGCCCCCTTACCGCAGGGTACACACCGGGACGGTCGCAGGTCATTCCGGCACATATCCTACGATAAGGGTGAGCTATGATCAATCACTACAAACACTTCACATGGCATCATAATAAAACGTCCGTATAAAAAACCTAATGTTTTTGAAACCAAAATTTTCCTCATTTCATTTCATCAAAACCAAAAGTTTACACGTCTGTCATCTTTTACTGTCTGTTCATCAATTCAAAAAACCAGTACAACATGCTACATGAAAGAAGAACATAAAACACAACTCTTACCTATTAAGCTTCTAATTCTTCAATTCTTCAAAAGATCACAAATTCACTTCCTTC
>JANIIA010000008.1:28007231-28021813 GCA_027478495.1 Erythroxylum alaternifolium
ATATTATAATGAATTAATTAAAATATAATTAATTAACTAAAATATAATTAATTACGATATAATTAATTAATAATAAATTAAAATATTATTATTATTTAATTAATTACAATATTTGAATTAATTAATATATTGTAATTAATTAATTACAATATTTTAATTAATTAATATATTGTAATTAATTAATTTCAATACAATTAATTAAAATATTATTAATTAATTAATTAAAATATAATAAAAATTTATTTCTCAATATTTTTTACAAATCAACTACTATCAATGGTAATGATAATCGTTCCTTCCTCTTAACTAACCATCATAATTATAATGATAATATCCATTTCCATTCTTCACTATATTCATTTTCATTTCTATTACCATTCTCTCATACGAATCAACCCCCCTAAGTTTGTTCTAGTTTTCAAATTTTATGAAAAATACAAAAAGTAGTTTTTGTTTTCTATTTCTATTTTTCATAATCTGATTTATTATCAACTAAATATATGCATTTAATTATTTAGTATATTAATTATTAATTCCTTATTAATAATTTATTTACTATTATATTTAATTAATTAAAATATAAATAATTTAGTTTTATTTAAAAATTTATTTAATTTTGTAATTAATTTTATTTAACTTAATAATTATTAATAAATATAATTAAATTTAAGATGACTTCAAAATATATAAATTTCAAATAAAATTTTGATTTATCAATTAAAATATATTTTAAATAAATATTAATTTTTAAATTATTTATTTTAATTAATAAAATATTATATAAAAGATTAAAATAAATTTAATTAATTAAAAATTAATTTATCTTTAAGTTTTGGTTATGTAGTTATTATCGGTAATAAAAATATAACTATATTGATATTGACAACTAAAAAAGTTTTTGTTTTTATTTGAAAGAAATACAAAAAAACTAAAAATCACAATAAAAAAATAGAAATAGAACCAAACAACACTTAAAGATTCCATCAATCTAGTGTTTAAGTTAAAAATTTTCGAACATAACATATTAGTCCTTTAACACTAAGGCTACGATTGAATCTGTGGTGCAATGAGGATAAGTACTTATTCACCGCAGTTTCCAAATGCAGTCATATGTTTGGATTTGCGAGCGAACAACCGAAAGTTGAAGGAAAGTGCAGTGTCACCGCAGAAATCGATAAGTAGAAAGAGGGTTACGGTAGGAAAGTATTTCTGTGGTAGAAATTCTACTTTCCATTAATAACCTTCAGATAATTATTATTTTCCATTATACCCTCAACTAATAGAAAGTAAGTCCAACGTATCTTTTTATAAAATATTTTATTTACTAAATTTATTTTATTTATATTTTTCTTTTTTTAATTTAATAATTTAATATTTATAATTTGAATTTATATAACTAATAATATATTTTTTATGAAATATTTAATTTACTAAATTTAATTTATTTATATTTTTCTTTTTTAATTTAATAATTTAATATTTATAATTTGAATTTATATAACTAATAATATTTTTTTATGAAATATTTAATTTACTAAATTTAATTTATTTATATTTTATTATTTTAATTTAATATTTTCTTATTTATAATTTGAATTTATATAACTAAAAATATATTTTATGGAATATTTTATTTACTAAATTTATCTTATTTATATTTATCTTATTTTAATTTAATATTTTATTATTTATAATTTTAAATTTATATGACTAAAAATATATTTTATGGAATAATTTATTTACTAAATTTATTTTATTTATTTTTTTCTTATTTTAATTTAATATTTTATTATTTATAATTTTAAATTTAAATGAATAATAATACATTTTTAAATTATTTATACAATAGTTAATAGTTTATTAAATCAATTAGTTTTTTAGTCATTTTATCTCTTTTCAGCAACAGCAACTGCAATCACACTTGCCATACACCAATTTTTACATTTCAGTAGTTACTAAAATAGCAATCTCAAACACATAAGTACTTATTGAAAATAAATACTTATCATTTCAGGTGGTTGATTTTAGCAAGTTATCAACCACTACCGCTTCCCTAAACAAAGCCTAACTCTATTAATTTTTTTCCTCAAATGTCTATCAAAGACCTATTTTAATGTCCTACATGGCACGCCAATGTGTCAAAGTGGGGTCTACTGGCATATGAAATGGATATTTATGCTATTTTAAAATAATTAAAAATAATTTTATTAATTTTGTGCTTAAACGAATTATAAAAACAATTTAATTAGTTGAAAAAATTCATTTCACAACGTAAATCTATATGAAGTTGATGTAAGAAATTGTTAAGTTTATGTTAATAATTATATATATATATAAAAGATCAACTAACCCAAAGCTCCTCTTTATTCTAGGCATTGTTGTCAAGGTTGAATATTGACATTATTGGTTAGCTAAATATATGTTTGTGAAGAAGGTTGGAAGGCGAATGTACCCTGTGAGTGGCTGGTACATTTAACTCAACAAAGCGGTCTCAGGTGGAAGAGATGCCAAGCATAACGTCTCGACTATTGCAAGGGCAAGCTACTCAATATGGAGCTTTTAGTTCTCAACCATAATAACTTACTAGCATATAGATTGGTTCTCAACAAATTGCAAATGAAATTTGAAGCTTTTTTTAGAAGATGTTAAAGTGCAATGATGATTGATAAAATAGTCTTTTGTTTCGGATGTTGAATTGCTAATATTCATACGAATTAAGATCCTCTGGATCTATATATTTTTTATGGATGGGATTATATAGAACAAATTTGACACATGATTATAAGGACAACATATTTGATTCTTATTCATACATGTCTTTAATCAGTACCTTGCTTTTAGTTGTATATGGTTGTAATTATTTTGATGTTCATACTAGTCTAATTACCTTACTTTTAGGCTCATGTTTTTGGATGAACAATGACAATATTACAGTTATATTTTTGTTTGTAGTCGCTTATTGTGCCATTTTTATATCTTTCCATTAAAAATAGATAACCTTGAAAAAAACATTAAACAATATTTAGTAAAGTATAATATGACACCACTGTACCATTTATTTGTATAGTATTCAACTCGGTAATTACTTCAGACAATCATAAAATCTTGTTTCTAGATCTCTCTTTTTCTAACTCTAAGATGAACAAGGCGTTCAATCTATTTGTAGTACACACTACAACTGAGGAAACATTGCTACAAGACCCAGTTGATGGCTACTTTTTTACTGCGCTACTTCAAGTGACGAGTCATAAAGAAAAGTCAGAAACAGCAGCCGGTAGAATTAAATGTGTGTTCAGCTAGGGTTTCTGTTTGAGTGTAGGATGAAATGTGTAGGCTTGTGGTTTAGCTGGAGTTTTTGTTCAGTAAAGGATTTAATAAGTAGGGTTACGCTTTAACTAGGCTTTTGTTAGAGGAAATAGTATTCAGCTAGAGTTAAAATTGCCATGTAGGAGGAAATGAGTTTACATTTGGGATGAAATCAGGGATGTTAATCCGGGTCCAAATTTCTCACTCAATTTTAGTTCGGGTTGATCAAATCACAGATTAAAATTGTCCAAATCGAAATGTCAGAAATGACATACTCTCCGAAACCTGCTGGTCACCCTTATCTATTACTCTAAAGCTTACCCTCTTAACAAAATCTTCAATGATTTAAATTAATGTTTGTTACGAAGTAACATTAATTAATATAATGTTATCGTACAAGTTAAACTCTCGTACTGATCAATTTTTATCAAATTTTAAATTCGTTAGTTTCCCAACCGATAGGACATACCCACGTGTCATCTCCGCTCTGGTCTCCACAGTCGCACTTATCCAGACACGTCCTACGAAAATCCCAGAAACCGCTGTCTTTCCTTGATCGTCTACTCTTCATCACAAGAATTTGCATTACAAAGTGGTAAAAGAAGCCAAAGAAGTCCAGGGTTTACTGTGAAGGTATGCCTTTGAGCTTGATCACTTATCAATTTCTTTTGCAATCAAAACAACTTCCATGGTTTTAACCTTTTAGTTATTTCCATTTCTTTCTGTCTGATTGATTCTCTTCTGAATTGACGTTCAGAATTGAAACTCATGTTAAGCTTCATAATGGCCGGCTGTGATCCTTCTTAGAGACTTATATGACAATTTAAGTTAGTATTTAATGCAAGATCAAAGATAAAAGTAACTGTAGGTATCAATTTTGTGTTTGGTGTTCCATGTCAGATAAGATTGTTTTGGTGATGGGGAAAACTATATTGCAATATATATCATATGTAGGATAACGAAAATAATAAAAATTTAAGTTGGAGACTGAAATAGTAATTAGAACCAAAGTTCGAGAAACGGAAGTTTGTTTATCCTTAAAAGTCTTATGATGCCATCTTTAGTTTAAGCTAGTTGGTAAGGTATATGACTTGGAAGTGTTTTAATCCATTATGCAGTTATGATTTATTCCATTTCTTCTTTTATGGTTGGAAATGGTAATGTTGCAAGGACGCTGAATCTTACTGCCAGATGGCTTGTGCAAGGAATTAAGAGAATCTGGGCCTGATATTACTGATTTACTGTAACTTTGGTGCATATATGTTTCTGTTTGGTACTATATGTGTATTGCTAAGTTGCACGTAAATTGAAAAATAAAAAAGGTGGGGATGGGGTTGGAGGACTGGCTTCTTCTCAGTCAACTTAATTTTGGTTTTTGTCTTCATGGGAGTTAGTAGAAGGATTACCTTAGTTCAGTTTATGTTATAAAGAACAATTGGATCCATATTAAAAGCTTGGGTTTTCTGTGTTACACCTGGCACATGTTTTCTGTTTTGATATCTAAGGGCCTTGGATTTCAGACCCTTGTCCATCCTTTCCTCCGCCAGATATAGTGAAATCTGTATATATTTGGTTTATTATCTAAAAGGTCTATCTAAGTGCAATTGCAATCAAAATTGTACAATATTTTATCTTTTATTTCTCCTGTATGCAATGGATTATCTGCCCGAGTATCTATTCATTTGGGAGTTACCATGCACGTGCAATGTTCTTGGTGTAAGAAGTGTGCGTTCCTTCTTATGCAAGCATACTGTTTCTAGAATGACCACATATTATAGGTTATATGACTAGTGATCTGATTCCATGGGGATTATTAATAGGCATTCCACCTGAAATAAAGCTCGATAGCTGAATTTATCATATCTTAAGATTGTCACTCGATGTATGCTATGGTTGTTGTCTTTCTCTGTTGATATTAGTGTCATGCTGGTATACCAGATAAAAATTTCATCTTGAGCCCACTTTAATCTGAAAGTTGAGCTTCAACGCAATTAGTGTAAACTGTCTGCACTGTAATGGCTCAAGAGACTGCACCTACTGCTGATTCACCTAGGCGACGTTCTGGTCTGTTGCGAGATCAGGTCCAACTTGTAAAGAAAAAGGATTGTGACCGCTATGAAATTGTTCCTGTTGAAGAAACATTGTCATTTGAGAAGGGCTTCTTCATTGTGATCCGTGCATGCCAGTTACTGGCTCAGAAAAATGATGGAATAATATTAGTGGGGGTTGCTGGTCCGTCTGGAGCTGGGAAGACTGTCTTCACCGACAAGGTCCTCAGCTTTATGCCCAGTGTGGCTGTCATATCAATGGACAACTATAATGATTCTAGTAGGATCATTGATGGAAACTTTGATGGTAAGATCTCATTCCTAAATCTTTTGTTGGAAAATTATCTGCAAAAGGTTATCTAGTTAGTTAGTCAAAGTCTTTTGGAAGTTATGGCTTTTATTTGGCCTGCTTTCTTCTGGATTTATTAGCTTTCATCTAAAGCTTGAACGTCTATGCTGATTCCCTCACTGTTCATCCAAGGAAAGTTGAATATAAATAGATACAATGACTGTATATAATGTTATTTGTAGATGATTTAGATATTGGAACAATAACTATTTCTTCTTTGAAGTATTCGCCTCCTTTCTCTGGGATTACCTGTATAAATAATTACTAAAAGAGTGCCATATATGTTTAATTATTTTCCATTGAAATTGGTGATAGTACAATTTTGGTGAGATTATCTTCATTACAAATTTGAAGTCAACATAAACTAAACCTACTTTTCAACTGGTGAATTTATAATATTGGTAGAATGTAGAAAAGGTGAAATACATAACAAATGCTTTTATTAGCATAGTGAGTGAAAATATATTCAGCTACGTGGTACTTCTATCTTCTAACAAAGGTTGTGTAGCTGCACAGTCGAGTGGCAATTGTAGGATATAATCTCAATATAATGAGAACTATATGAGCAAATCAAAGGTATAATTTTTTCCCTAGTAAGCGTAGTTATAGCAAGAGCTTTAATCTTGTGGCGTAGGAACCGGCTAGATCTATTAGGCATTGGCAGGTTTGTTCTTTGATGGCCATTTATTTCAATTTTTATATGTTGGTGGTTTGTGGCATAAATGTCAAATTAAGTTCTGAGTCAGAAATTTGTTATGTGCAATAGAGGATGAATAAAAAAATGTGAAGCTTGGTTGTTATTTAATTGCTGAGCATTTAAAGAAAATTAGGGTGAAACGGTATTCCCTTGTATAACATCTATAGTCTTCATGGAGATACTTGGGACTTTTGGCTCATACATTGCAATGTAAGGACACTAATGATAACGGAATCAATGTCTAACTTCCCCAAAATGAATAGATCCATGTTGTATTAGTACTATTCACAATACACAAAGAAATGCTCTTGTTTTCTGGTGATGTAGTTCGTTTTTAGTTCTCTATTCAGTGATTAGTTTAAAGAGCATAAGAGAAACGATTGCAGTAAAGTATGTCTTTATATCATGGTGGTTGATGTAGTGCTTGATTACCATCGTTAGAATTAGGATGGGAGTATAGCAGACATAGAAAGTAGGTTGTCCACATTGCTTTGAAGTTGAGAATTGGCCCTGACTTCTTTCTGCTACTGAGTGTGCTCAAACTTAAAATTGGCCTGTTGTTTCTGAAGCCATTTTCCTTGACAAAACTTATAGGAGCACTGTCTAGTTTGAGGTTCATTATGGTTTATATCACAAGTGAATATGTGCAACAACCCCATTGACCTCGTTTAGCTAGCTTCTTCCATTGCAACCATATTCTAAAGGATTTGGTAGGTGTTCTTTTTTCTTTAGTGCAAAGACTTAAAAGAGTCAAATATCTAATCACTGCATGCATTTCACAGGGGGATTCATCTAATATATGTTACTACAGGACCCTTTCTTGTTCTTGAGCGGACTTCTGTATTTTGTCATTCAATTAGTGAGCAAGGATGAGTGTCAGAATTCTGATGATAACTTTTTTTGCATCAGACCCACGGCTGGCTGATTATGATACTCTTCTCAGCAATATACATGACTTAAAAGCAGGAAAATCTGTTCAGGTCCCTATATACGATTTCAAGACTAGCTCTCGCGTAGGTTACAGGTTGTTTTTTCTCTCCTGTCTTTCCAGTGCATGAAACCTTCATTTCTGGCTTCTTGTGTAACCTCAACTGATAGTGACCATGCAATGGAAAGAAAGTAGTGGATTAATCAATAGAGAAAAGAAGAATATTTGATGCTATCTTGATATCCTCATTGGTTTCTGAACATGCCTTTATTATGGCGGGAAGTCAGTTCTATATCTTTTAATTTCTAGTTTAGAGAAATATCATCAATTTGATTGTCCATCCATCTGTTTCATACATTCTTACACATTTTAATACCCTTCTTTGTCAACTTGGTAGATTCCTACAATAGTCTTATTAGAAGTATGATTCTTATTAAGTGCTAACTATTCTTCAACCTAATAAAATCGAGGTTCCCAACAGGACAGTGGATGTACCCAGTTCCCGGATTGTGATAATTGAGGGGATTTATGCCTTAAGTGAAAAACTGCGACCTTTGCTAGATCTCCGTGTATCTATCACTGGTGGAGTTCACTTCGACCTTGTCAAACGTGTTTTGCGAGACATTCAACGTGCAGGTCAAGAGCCAGAGGAGATAATTCATCAAATCTCTGAAACAGTACTCTTCCTTTCCCATCTCAGAAAATTCATTTAGGTTCTTCCCACATGTTACCCACACTCTTAGGCACTTTTATGGTGTGAATCTTATGACAACTTCTATAATTGAATGCACTTTAGTCCTAAATAACTCTTTCTAGCATTTGTTTTCTTTCTCCTGCTGCAGGTTTATCCCATGTACAAGGCTTTTATTGAACCAGATCTCCAAACAGCACATATTAAAGTCATCAACAAGTTTAACCCTTTTACTGGATTTCAGAACCCCACTTATATTTTGAAGGCAAACATCTGCAGTGTTCCTTATCAAAACAATATTTGTGTAAATGCTTTGTCATTTGTTTCTTTCAATAACTGTTTCTTTACATGTAGTCAACAAGATCAGTAACAGTTGAGGGGATCAAGGCCATTATATCGGAAGATTGTAGAGAAAGAAAGGAGGAAACTTATGATATATACCTTTTGCCACCTGGTGAAGATCCTGAAGCCTGTCAGTCATATCTGAGGATGAGGAACAGGGATGGCAAATACAATCTAATGTTTGAGGTTAGATGATTCTGCTTGCAGACGTTTTCTGAAGTAACATACAATTTATAAAATAACTCTTATTTTCATGCACTAAAACCTCTTCAAGTTTTTTACACAAATTGGCATTTATGCTTATACGATCTGCCTAACATGTTTTCATCCAGATATTCTATATTAGTCGCTTTTATCTTATTGTTAACTGTGAATTTTCTCGACTTTTAGAAAAGTTTTAATGTGTGAACAAGCTCCTTAGGATGTTCACAGAGAGATTCAAAGTAGATCGTGGAGCTTGTGAGAATTCTAGAGTAGATAAACTATCGTAAATTTAAAGCTTTAGAGGGTATGTATCAAAGCATTTGAATTATTTTCCATCTCTATTTCTGCACTCTGCAGTATATTTTTTATGCACTTGTGCACAACACAAATCTTCATACATTCAGTCAAATTCTGTTTTCCTGATCCTCTTATTGGGATGCTACATCCTCCCACTTTATCGTTGAAATTTCTTAGACACAATCCGAATAATGAAAAAAATATCCACCTATTTTCTCTGCCTATAAATATAATCATGTTGAAAATATCTTATACCTTCGGTTAGAATTTTTGTCGGATATAGCTGTTGTTCCTTGAGCACAACTTTGTCATTGTCCTCTTGGAAAGTGAGACACCTATACAATGTTTAATTGGAATTTTCAAAATGAAACAGTAAAAATGCTTATTTTTTTCTTTCAAGGAAAGACTTGCAATTTTTCCTTGCATATAAATGACTAAAAAATTAGTCATAGAAGGTGGCAGTTATCTACAACAAATTTTCATAGAGCGGACTTTAGATTTACCAAAAATGGTATTAATGATCTAGTGGGTATATATCTGCAATGTGTTTAAGTTATAAAAATTTTGTTGGATAATCTACAATGGCAGAGAACTAATGAATTTTTGGGATTTCTGACTCAATTGCTTCTTATCATCAGGAATGGGTCACTGATAGCCCCTTCATAATCTCACCCAGAATAACTTTTGAAGTTAGTGTGCGCCTGTTGGGAGGACTGATGGCATTGGGATACACAATAGCTAGCATCCTGAAGAGAAGTAGCCATGTATTCTGTGATGATAGAGTGTGTGTGAAAACTGACTGGTTAGAACAGCTTAATCGTCAATATGTTCAGGTACTGCGTGACTACAAGTAACCATGGGTTCATAGTTTTCACATTTTCAGTTAACTTCAATTTTAATATTGGTGAAGCTTGGAAATGTTTCATGCTACTGATTAAGTAGTCAATTTGAGAGAGTGGCAGTTGAAATGCACTTAGAATAAGGGCTGTGTAGAAGATGCTTTTAATTATGCTGTGAAATATGTAAAACTTTCTTGATAAGTTAAGATCATTGAAGCACTTCTTATTACTATGTTGGTTGAAGCAAGATCTATCGCTACATTCATTGTTCTGATTTTCCTCAGTCTACCCTTTAGTATATCCAATCAGTAATTGTGGAGAATATTCGCCTTTTAGACCATATTCATCCTTTTCTCTTGCATTTATCATTTTCTTTTTTCCAGTTATCAATCATCCTGAATATGTCTTTCATCTAATGGATATTTTTAAAAAAATTCACTAATCTTTCTGTCTGTTTGACCTCATTCTGTTTTTAATAATGCCACATTTCCATTATTTGGTAAAATTCTTTCTGTTTGGAAGTTGTCCAAGTTAAGCTGTAGATGGTTGGTAGTGATTGTGGTGAATACATTGCATTTCCTTCTTCCTTTCCTTCCCCATGTACCATGAAGGTGTTAATTCTTCTTCACATCAAGCACCTGCAAGTTATATATCATTTGGAAAGTTGCAGAAGCAGCTTTGCTGTTATGACTTTGCTGAACAGTTGAACAATCTCAGCTATTATTGTAATGCTTAAGGAATCTAATGAGGCTGATTACTGAATTGATCAATATTTTTTATGAAATGGAGGTTCAAGGTAGAGACCGTCAATATGTGAAACATGTAGCCGAACAGCTGGGCTTGGATGGTTCATATGTTCCTCGTACTTACATAGAACAGATTCAACTGGAGAAGCTAGTAAATGATGTTATGGTATGATTCTTTCAGCTGATTTTGCTAGCCCAGGGTTTGCATTGTCCTTATTTTGTCATATTGCAGGCACTTCCAGATGATTTAAAGACAAAGCTCAGCATCGATGATGATTTGGTTTCAAGCCCTAAAGAAGCCCTCTCCCGAGCCTCTGCTGATAGGAGAAACAAGTATCTCAGCCGGTATTCTCTAGTTTTGACATGTATTATTCATGTGTCCTGAGAAAGAGGATGTTAGATGGATAAAGATACTTGTAAAACAGAATTGGAAGTTTAAGTTGCAGGTCTTTGGAGGTACTATTACTCTTTGGTTGGGCTCCTCTGTTTAAGAGAAGATATAGTAGCTAGTGAACCTTTTAATCATCCGTTTTCTTTTCCTTTTCTCTACGCATTTGACTTTCCTTGCGAGAGCGTACTTTTGGGATTAGGCAACTGAAAGGTGGTTTTACAGTGACAAAAATCAAAATGTCTTTGGCTACATCTATTGTCATCATTAACTTCCTTTTTTGGCATTTTTTTCAACTAATTTAGTTCCTCTTAACAGTATTTGGTTTCCAACTTGCAGCAGTTTATCACATTCTTATGCTAATCATCGGGAAAAAAATCTGTCCAAGCTGACAAGAATCGCTGTTAGTAATAGGAGATTTGATGGAAGAGCTCCGGACTCTCCTGCAACACCTGCAACCCAGGTTCTTATTTTTCTAGAAAGTAAATTGGGATTTAATGGTTGATCTATAGTTTAACTACAATGAAGTATGGCTGAGAATTTTACTTTATTCATGTAGTTGGATAATACTAGTGAACATGTAAACTGCCCACAATTTGGAGTTGTTTACTTTTTCCTGGAAAAATATTTAATATTCTTCTTATCCTTTTCGAGCTTCTCCTTAAAACTTTTCCTACCTTTTCTACACATGAATATAACATCAATTTTCTCTGATCTCCTTTGCTTGGAATGTTTTAGGGTGTGATCACTCAACTCTCTGAACAGATTTCCACACTGAACGAGAGGATGGATGAGTTTACATCTCGTATTGAGGAGCTGAATTCCAAGTTTGCAGTTAGAAAGGCTAAATCTAGCCAACAAAATCTGGCTTTGCAGGCTGAAACTTGTAATGGTTCAGGGCCCACTTCTCTTTTCGTGACAGGGTTGGGTAATGGCTCATTAACAGGATCCATGATGCCAAATTCTTCATCTTCATCCCAATTGGCTAGGGAGAACTCCTTGATGGAAGAGGTAGCACAACTGATTTCCTATTGCTCATGTATTAGTAGAAGGTACAATTTATGCAATTCATATGCATGGACGGACCATCATATTTTACTAATCTCACTGGCTGGAAAATGAGACATATATCTTGCGACTGAAATCTAACACACTGTGTATATGATGATTTAGATTTTTGTTACATCTACATGATGAGTGTTGGAAACCGTTTAAGAAATTACATTGGCGAAGTATTTTGTATATTCATTTGTTTCAAAAGGTTATGCCGACTTTGTTTTTTGTTTTTCTAGGGTTCTTGAACCCAAGTCTATAAAACATTTTTCTCAAATTTTTGTTTTTGGGAATTATCCTAGTTTAAGGTCCTAAAAGTGGTCTGAAGTATCATCACCGTAAGTTCAAAATAAAAGAATGCAAAATACTAATTAGAATGATTGATTGTAAGTTTGTTGGAGATTCAAACCATATTTGCTTGATATGGCCATGATTGCTTTGTAACTTTGATTCCATCATATATAATTGTCTCTTTGGACTCGAATGTTACTGTTTCATAGTGAGCAAAAGACAGGGAACTTTGATCTAGTCATGGGCAATATAATTAGAACTTTCACTGTCACTTTTGAAGATGTTGTAAACTAACAATAGAAATACAAGTTTGACATTGGTTGCATGATTTGGTTTAACCTATTTGAAACTCGTGTGACATCTCATTTGATTCTTAAGATGTATGTAGTTTGCCTCAGAAGGTTGCAAATGATGTTTCTTTCGTCATACACTTCCTGACATGTCTTAAACAGATTCTAGTGATTGCACGTGGGCAGCGTCAAATCATTCACCAACTAGATAATCTGAGCAATCTTCTTCATGAATTCAAAGGAGAAAGGTCTCGCCAGGATAGAGCAGATAATATGAACCGAACAATTGACTTTGACTACTCCGCTGTTCCTGTCATTCTAACTTTAGCAGTGACAGGCGTCTTTCTGGTTAAGCATCTGATATACCCAAAATGATTTTCTTGGTCAGTAGCTGAGTTTGAACTTTCAATATGGTCGTCCCCATATATCTCTTTTAATGTCCTCATTTACGTTTAGTGAGAGCTAGAGATGTGAACTGGTTCTTGAGATTAGACATGAATAGTCACAAATTATACCATATCAGCCCTTTGAATGGTTGGCTGGATGTTTCCTAAAACCCTCACAAATTTATGACTACACTGTGGCAGTGCAGTCTCTTGAATTCAGGATGAAGGTTTCTGTCAGTGTTATATGTATCAAATATTGATCAAGTTCGTAATGAAGCAATATGGTTCCGTGATGTTTCTATGCATTTATAAGGTATTGAATCTGGGATGTGGAGAAATGTAATAAGCCTCAATTTTCAGAAACGTATGGATTTTCTTGTTAAATATGAATTAGTGCTGGTTTTATGATGTTTTCGACATGACTGCATTTATAAGGTGTTATACATCGGACGTGGGAGGAATAGAAGTAATTTTAAGATTGCATGAAAGAAATTTTTACTCTAATGAAGACAGCTTTTCAATCGTAATTCAACACTTGTGAGTTGAAGGTATTGAATTTGAGAAACTGAGTAAGTAGTCTGTTCCTGTTTAAGGGGTCATCTTTATTTTGGTAGGATAATTGGCGGTTACTAAGGGGTAATCTCGTTAAGGAGGAAGAGGTCTTAGTAGTCTTAAGAAGCTCATGTGGCAATTTTGGAATCAACAAAAGGTCATGTGAGATAGTGGCTAAAGAAGTAGAGTCATCATTTCAATTAATAGAAAGAGACTAGCAGGGTAGAACTGCGCATAATTTGTAAGGAAATGTGTAAGGGAAAATTTATAAAAAATGATTTAAAAATTATTATATCGATGAAATTAAGCATAACTAACTGATTAGTGAATTTAAATAAAATAAGACAGCGATAATTAAAATAACGTTTGAGTTACAGGAATAAGTTAATTTAATTGTTATATGAACTGCGTTATATACAAAATTAACTAATAAATTAATACAGAATTAAGCCATTGATTATTTAAACAAGAAAAGATTGTAAATATATTTGTTCTTAATTTTTTGTTAAAATATATCCAAACTGTTGTTAAAGAATTAATTTTAATATAATATAGCATTTATGAATTAGTTTTAATTTATATATAATTAATAAACAAATGAAATAAGAATTGACTGATTGATCTAGGAAGATTTTGACAAAAATGTTTTTATGAAAGTTGATGATTTTTTTAGCTTTTGATTTATATAAAGTTAGAATTTTTAGAGTTCCGGATGAAATTTTAAAAAAGTTTGATGTTGGGTATGCAATTAAAGAAAGTCGTCATCGTGCAAATGCACGATAGTGATTTATAAGCTTTTTCATGAAAGTCGCCAACAATTTTAGAGGCGTAGGTTGAAAATCGCAATGGTGCATTTGCACAATAGCAACTTTAAAGGTGATTAATTCTCCAATGTCCATATCGTGCATATGCACAAAAGCTATACATTCTCTTTTTTAATTCATAGTCGCTATGGTGCATTTGCACGATAGCGATTTCCGGTATGGCATGCCCAATGTCGCTATCGTGCATTTGCACGATGGTGACATCCTGAAAGAAAAATTTCTTTCGCTACATCTCGATGTACAACGAATGCTTATTATTATTATTATTATTATTATTATTATTATTATATAACAAATATATATATTATTGATTCATATTAATTCATATATTTATGTAAATATTATAATTGC
>JANIIA010000008.1:28036234-28056640 GCA_027478495.1 Erythroxylum alaternifolium
CACAAAATTATTCACAGCACGAATCACGCCAAAAAATTTGTTGTAATTTTGTCTTCCTGGTGACATGCTTCTTTTCAAAAAATACCTTCAATGAAAACACAGCTCTGATACCATTTGTTGGGCGCAGCGGGTGTATTTTGTGAAAAAAAAAATAAAATCAGCAAAATGGACACATAATATTTCACGTGGTTCATCCTTAACTTTGGGCTATGTCCACGGACAAAACTCAGAATATTTCTTCCACTATTATAAACAGTAAGTATACAGAGATAAAACCAAAATAGTGGCTTACAAGGTATTTCCTAACCTAACAAATACTAACCTCACTATTTTGCCACTCACCAACCCTTTAGGAATATTTCCTAACTTCAGAGCATTTGATTTGCTCTGATTTTTCTCTCTGTTTTTCTATGTTTCTGTCTGAAGCAGAAAGTGCCTTATATTGGCACTCCACCGCGTAAGACAGCTACCTTGCAGCTGTCTTTTTGCTTATTTTCAACAATTACGATTGCGGCACCGATTTCGGTGCCGCAATGTTGGAATGATGGAGTCCCTTTATGTGAGAGGGACCCATCTCTAACAAATCTCCCCCTATCAATTGCATGGAGGGCTCTATCAAGTTTGCTACTAATCGACAATACTCGAACTTGTCTTTTGGTAAAATCTTGGTTAACATTAAGTGTCTCTGGCTCAACCAAAACATGCAAATCCTTATTCTCTGATGGTTTGGCTTCAAAACCTTCTTTTGCTACAGTCTTCCTTCCTTCACTGATCCTTTACCGCGAATAAATCTTAGCTTCAGTCCCCCTCTCCATCCTCTTTTGTGTGCTCTCTCTGGGTCTACTTATCAACCTAATTAAATTGTACCATAGATACTCCTTCTTAGGCATATAAAACCTTTCTTTTTTCAGCTTCAAAGGCCTATACTCAATCAGAGGATTAAAAGTAGGATTCTTTTTAATGATTTGAGATATAATCTCTTGCATTTCTTTATTTAAATTTTCTCTATCTCTGCACTCTCTAGTATTAATCCTAATCTATCTCTTCTTAGGTAGGTATTACGAATTTTTTTAATTCCAATCTTTTAAAAGAAAAATGAATTCATTTAGAAGCCCAAAAGTGCAACAACTAAGTTAATTACAAGGCAGTGCTATCAAAGTATACAAAAAGATACACAAAATGAGGATTTTACATACAATAAGCCCTGGGACTATTAAAAGACATCATCTTAATTATACCAAGTCCCACACTTCTTCTAATAGAGGAGCTCAAATAATGAATGGCTTTATGTGCAACTAGATTCTCTCTGATCCAACAACAAACTCTTTGAGCAAGAACATATTTGTCAGGTTTGATATTCCTAAAAGTCCTTAAGTTCCTTTCTTTTCATATATATAATACACTGAGCAATTGAGGCTTAGGCTTATGCATATTTGGTCTTTTTCTTATTGTTTTGTATGGCTTTTCTGCCCATACTAGAAATTTATCGCAATTGCTATATGGACGATCCAAATTCATAAAATGAAGCATTTGGCTCAAATGGAGGAAGAATACCAGCATTAAAAATATATATGAAAAGTTGTTTCAGGTAACAAATTACAAAGACAACAAACCTTATCAATGGAGCCCTTTAGCCGGTCCTTGGTTTTTAATCTCCTCCAGCAGCTAACCATATGGTAAAAGAAGCTTTGGGCAACAATGATCCTTTCTGCATAATATTATACCAAAGAATAGTAGGAAGATGGGGTCCAATAGCTTCTCTGCCATTTGTAAATTCCAATCATTATGTAAATATGGACATTTACAATTTTCTAAAGTTATATATCTACATTTTTTAATAAGATATCCTGTTGGAAACTCCAATAATGAATGCTCTTCAGATTTACAAGTAAACTAGCAAAGCATGATACGCCCTTTGACCTTTTCGTGGCATGTTTCTTTTGAGTTTATTTTTTTTCCTTTTCCTGTTTCACGTAATTCAACTTACCTTCAGTTTCTTCAACTAGTTAAATGGTATGTATGCAGCCTCCATTTCATTAAAAAATTAAAAGAAAATATATGATAATTTTGTCTATTAATAAACATTAATTAATTGAACATTAATTTAATCACTAAAATGAAAATTATTCAGTTTTAGTAGCATAAGATAACTGTCATTATGGAATTGATTATTACACTCATCGTACCCATTGTGTTCGATAAAAAGCTTGAATACATCAGAGAAATGCTAAAAGAAAGATATGGTTAGAATTGACTCTGACAGCTGCCGAGAATCCAAACCAAGACAGATTTGGAGAGTTATTGATGATAGAAAGAAATTCACATGCTACAGTTAGAAACCAACAGTATTAGATAAAATGGTCTACTTTTCACCAAGTCTGGTTCAAACAATGGGAGGTTACATTCTCTTAGGTAAATCAAACACCAGCAGTTTTGGCGATGTAGAATTAATTGGTACTAACTGCTAAACAACCCTCCTGCAGTGCTGATGAGGTATGAAGGTCAGGTTTTCTTTATATTGGATATAAAATCTTTAAATTCTTCCAATTTCGCATCAGAGAGGCCTGAAAACACAAAAGATAAAACTTAACCGTAGCTTTTACAGATTTTGCAGAGGTATCAAACCACAAATATTTGATGGAGCCTCTACCCTTCACATGATTCAATGTTGGCAACTCTCTGTTTGATTCACAAAAGCTCTTTGCTCTACCACATTCTACATCTTTCACCCTCCTTGTTCCCAGATCTTCTATTTTGACACGAAGTTCGGACGCAGTTCTTGTCATTTCTAAAGGAAGCAATTGCAAAAATTTTAGAACACCTAAACCACCATGCCATGTTTATTTCTCAAAAAAAAAAAAAACCACCACGCCGTCCTGACATGAATTTTTCCATCCAAAATATTCTTCCGCAAACAAAGAGTTCTCCCGTTGTTGAGAACAAGAAGTCCTTTTAAAAGAAGATCAATACAAACACATAGAGGCACCTATTCTCGAGAGCAGTATCATGGGGTAATCTCAAGAAAACCCACAGATTTATTTCCAGATCAAGTACACGTCCATAAACACAAAATTCTGTTAGCCGTAGCTCCTTAAACTAGGTGGTGCACGTTGGAAGGAAAAGTACATTTCAACAAATTGGAGAAGTTTAACGTAGGAATTGCAGAGTGAAGCCAACAGATATCCGGGAAACAATTACATCAACAAAAGAAAGCCTGAACCTTCCAAACAGGCCAGGTATACACATAAGTAGCACAAACAACAATAACAAAGTGATTACTATGATTATAGTTGGTTCCGTTGATTACCACAACTTTATTAGGAGGTTAGGTGTGCATGTGTACCATTACAACCAATAGGAAGCAATGGTTTATGAAGCAGCAGAAACCACCCATACATTTCCACTGGAGATTCTAGCAAGTTGGTGCTTTTTTCATGAGCTAAAATCATATAAACTCTATTTTTCGAAATAAAACTGTAGGAAAACCCGATGTTCACATTCTGTGCAGATAAAATGTGTAATAACTATTCAAGAACTTTCATGTTACATAATAAATTGCATAATTACCTTCAAATAGTTCATGAACAGAGTTTTGCTCATATGACTCCATTACCTCTTTGACAATTGCAGCACACCTATCACTTGAAGCAGATTGTCTTTCTAATTCCCTGAGCTCATGATTCAGCTCAGCAGATTCCTTACCAATCTGCAGAACGTGTTTTCATATTGATAAAACTAAGGAAACAACAACACATGCAGATATGAGTTACAGTAACATATGAAATTATCTTACCATGGTTAACCTGTCCCTCAAGGAACTCAACTGCATGTCTAGAGCAGGATCACAAAGCTCACCTTGCTGTACCAGATTTTCTTCGATTGGTTCAGTCTATAAGTGAGTGATCAGTGAGCTGCTAGTTGTGTGTTGGATATAGATAATATAGAGAAAGGAAGACTTATATTTTATAGATGGCTAAGACTAGGGATGGCAGTGGGCCAGCCCTCGCCAATATTTTTAAAATAATTTTTTGAAAATTAAAAATATATAACAACTTATTTTTAAAAATTGAATTCGAGTCTAGACTGCCTAGGCCCAATCTTACATGAGACCCAACTCTTTTAAATAAAACAATGTTATTTTGTTTTGAATAATTGAGTTTCGAGTCAATTTGAGCTTGAGCCTAACCTATGAGCCGACCCATTGAAAATAACTAAATTTAGGCCAATTGGCTAAAAATTGTCATCCCTAGCTAAGACGATGCAAAAAAGAGAATGAAACTCCGTACAAGAAAACTCATTAAGACTATTCAGTGAAGCACTTGTCATAGAAATTCATATGAAAGGAATACTTCTTCATTGCCCATACTTTTGACATCCATAAGCATTTTTATGTGTTCAAAGTAGAAAGCACTAAATCATCGTTAAACACCCTAATTTTTCATCAAGAATTTACCAAAACCAGTAAAGTATGAATCACACTGTACATTGGAGATACATAAATATATATATACACACACAAATAGAGAGAGAGAGAGAGAGAGTCGCCATACAATAAGGTCCTACAGGAATCAAATAACATTCCTATTTTGGCTTCCTTTTTAATCTTCCGGTTAAGTTGAGAAGGAATATCCATATTAAATGTTGCAAATCATTCAATGGGAGGTTTTAAAATAGTTTCATCTACTCAAACTCTCAAAGTAGATGTGTCGCTAATTCCAAAGAATTAACACTGCCCCATTTCTCAAGTTCTAAGCAGCTGTAAATACTATAAGAAGTATATTTTGAGTCACTACACCCGTTTGGTCTGCAGAAGATAGAAGGAACTTATTTCAAGTTGATTACTAACCGCACAAACAGTACTGCCTAAGGAAATAAACCACCAAGTTGGATAACTCCATCTACCCCTCTCTTCCTTTTTTTTTTTGAAGAAAAGAAGGATATGGACAAAATTAACAATGTGGGATAGATCCAAATGAACGAAAAGAAAAAGTTATACCATATTAGGAATTCTTGAAGCTACAGGCATATTAAATCAGGAGATCAAGCCACTAAGTAAAGGTGGATTAGATAAACGTGTATTTCTTTAAAGCAAATTAGATACTTTCCAAAAGTTTACAAAGAACAAATTTAGTAATCATATTGACTAGTTCAAACTCGTATGTCAACTTATTTACTTGTAACAACTTAAGACTTTCTGAACTCTTCCTACAAGGCTATGTGTTCTTTAGAAATTGTTCTCCTATAATTGGCCCCCAGAAATACTCTGGCGACATTATCCCCACCTTTCTACAGATTCATATGTAAATTCTCAGGTCTCAACCTCTTAATTGACATGACCAATTTATTATGCCTTACACATTCTTAACATGAACAACAAACCTCCTTTCTCAATCAATATAGGCTAGCAACTAGCAAGTTAAGACCTGACAGATAATTTTTAACTGCTCATACTTTCTACCTCCATTGCCAAAGACAATTAACAGTAACATTAACCAGGGATCCATACTGAAAACTTAGTTAGCATTTTCTCCTAAAAACACATCCTATGGTGAGCAACAGATCAAAATAGGATTAAAGAAAAAATATCCTAGCATCAAACAAAAGGTTGCACGGAGCATTACCTTAACATACAAAATAAACTATAAAGAAAGCAGTGTCAAACAACTGAAAGATTAACAGCGAGGACATACACTCTCTGGCAAATGGAAACCTTTGGGAACAGAAAAGCAGTGGTGAAGACAGTATTTTTCCCACATGCCCAATCTCATGTCCAGATCTGACTGTACCTTATTACGAATGTAAGCGATGCCCTGGAAACAAAAATAGAAGCATAACCATAAAATCAAGTCCGGCGGCAATCGCTATCACCATATCTTTTACCCAATCATTCAGGGCCTTTTGTTGACGCTCATTTCTTATATTTTCCTTGGAAGTCTACTAAAACCGAGTGTGCCAGCAGAATAAAGCTCACAAGAAACTTCCCAAACGCTTGAATCATACAAAATTAAGGGGAAACAAAACTTAGCAGCACTACACTCATTTTCGGGTCAATTTTCGGAAACTAATATTAAAGCCGCACAAGACTGAAGCAAAAATAGGAATCTAAGAAAGGAAATTACCTGACTTAGACCTTGGGATCTCTCCGTTCCCTCTGTTCTCAAGAGTTTCGATGCTTCTCTGCAGCAGTAAAAACCACGTAAAAAAATTTCACAAGCAACAACAGGAAAGTGAAGTGCGAGAGTCAGTAGTTACTGAGAAAAGAAGTGGAAAGCGTCATCAAGCAGATAATCAACGGTATTAAGCGTCTCGTTGATGAAAATTTGGGGATTCAGACTCAAAGACTCGAAAACTGCCTCGCTTTCACTTCCTTCCATGATAATTCGTAAGGGAATTTCAATGTATAAACCCTAATTGCATTATAGTTCCACAGAGATCGATGGGAAATCGAAGGTTTTGAAGCCTTAGAAATGGAAAAAGATGGCTTCCCGCCAAGAAATAGAATATAAGATATTAAAAATTGGATTCCTAATTAATTAATTTAAAAATTTCGAGCTAAGCCAAATTTTGAACGGCTCAAAACCGATTGAATTTGGATTCAGACTGTATATTTAAGGTCTGATTGGGTTTTGGGTCAGGCTCCGCCTTATTGGGCCGATTACGGAGCCTAATTGTAATTTTAAAGTGAGGTTTACTAATGGAACGAAATAGAACGTAATATATTTTTATCGTTTGATTGATGATTTTATAATAGAATGAAATGGAATAGGATGAAAGTAGAGGGTTTCATGTTACGTTCCATTCCATCGTAAACAGTGAAAATAAAAAACTTCCGATTTGAAGAGTTTAGAATAGAACGTAAACTAATAAATATATATTACCTAATATACTCTCAATAATTTTTCTTAATGCTAATTATTTCTTCTAACCCTAATCTCCTTGTATATAATTAATATTATTTTTATATTATTTTTCTTTAGCCTAATAATAATATTTTAATATTACTAATAAAAATTCTATATAATTAATAAAAAAATAAAAAAATTATTAATAAAAATAGAAAAAATATATAAATTATTCTTTTTTGTTATATTTTTATATAAATAAATAAAATTTAAATATAAATCACATATAATTGAATGAAATTTATTAAATAATTAATAATAATATTTTTATATAATTAATAATAAAATAATAAAAAATTTAATTAAATTTTAATTTTTTAAAATAAAAATATATTAAAAAATTATTTATCACAAGCAACTTTTTAATTGAACATTATTTATATTTTAATATCGTAGAGTTATATCTCTTATAATAATTATTTTAATATCAAGAATATAATAGTTATTTATTATACATTATATCTCATTCTATTCATCTTTTAAATAATGTTATATTATGAACCATTCTATGCCTTCCAACAACTTTTTATTATATTACATTTAATTCTATTATAAACTATTTATTCTTATTCTATTCCGTTCAGTTACCTTAATTAATGTCCAGTCAAATAAAGAAAGCAACCAAAAAGTTGGCCGTATACAGATTAGATTACAGAGAGCAGCAGGAACAAAAGCTTAGTCCCTGTCCCTTTCATTCGGCTATATCTTCTGCACCAAAATTCTTCACATATTTGTGTATAAAAATCATGCCTAAAACCAATGTACTGTCAAAATTGCAGATTGCAAATGATTGGGCCAGGAGGGTAGTTTTGGAACGCAAAAACCTCCACTCTCTTTTCTCTTCTTGCTTCCGTACCATGCCGGACCGGAGCTACTCCTCCTCCTCCTCCAAACTACAGGCTATTTATGACCTCTGCAAATCGACTTCTACACCCTCTGGGATACCTTACGCATCTTCCAACGCTATCAACTCACTCTGCTCTCTTCTGGGTATTCTTTCTTTCTGTCTTTTTTCTACTTTTGTTAAATAACAGATTATGTATTGATGCAAGTTTGTTGTCGAATTTACGGATAATGTTTGGTCTTGTCTTACCATGTGTTGACTTTGTGAGTTAAACCTGAACACTGGGAGGGTTTTGCGGATGGTTGCAATTTGTTTGATTCTTTTAGGTGTAGTTGGCTCGAGCTTTGACTGGGATTCTTGAAAAATGCTATCTTTATTTATTTTGTAATATCATGTTCTTGATTGCTGTCTGCACTGGTTTATTCTTAGTCCATTCTACGCAATTCGGTAATTCAGGGTGTTCAACTTGGTTCTGAAATAAGAAGAATTGGTTTGGCCATAGCTTTCACCAGAGACATTTCCCATGTAATTCTTTTATGTCACTGTATGCTATCATGTCACTGTATGCTACTAAATGTAGGAATAATTTTAAAGAGGTGCAGAAAAGATTTTGATTTGTAACAGGTCGTTGGCCTTTTAACAATTTAAGAAACTCTGTTGTTTCAGTAGGATGACTAATTGGGTTGCTAAAAATTGATGATTACTCTCACTCCCTTAATAATTACATAACGATGCAGTATATACCATGAGAAAATTGTGAGGTTGTTATGCATTTTACCTTGTTATTACATTTTGAAGTTCATTAACCCACTTGAAAAATGTCCCTTAGTTCAATACTGCATCGTTATGTATTTATTGTGTCCTTTTTTTAAAGAACAAAAATCTTATTTTACCTTTTTCTCCAACCCAACGCAAATGGATTGAAAAAGAAAAGAAGTTGGATGCAGAGGCAATGCATCATGTAGAGTTGACACATTTCAACTACTTCATAACAGTGTATTAGCGAGAAATAGATCACCTTCTATTGAAAAACTTTCATGGTTCACTTGCTTATTTGATTTTAAATACAAAATTACCTTAGAAGCATATATAGTCTCTGGTTTTTGTTTGAACAAAGGTAAGCATTTATCTCATGCTGTAGAGCAAGATGAAGCATTCAACTAATCGATCAATGCATTACTTCGGTTTTGGGTGTCATACTCTGGTGCACTGAGTCAACCAAAGCATTTGCTATCCTACACTATTTATTTCAGAGCTATTCCTGTTTGTTTACTTGAAACTATTTCTACCCAGATAAATGCCTTTGAAGGGATATTTCTATGTCAAATATGCAATTAACTATTTTGATTCATCATTGCTTTGCAGATTTTCGCTCTGTACGCCTAGTCCTTCTAATACACCATTAATGTTACTGTTATGCAGACACAGTAGGTCCTGCAGATGTAGGGCTTAAAGAGGAAAGCTCAGATGATGACCGAGGGCTTGGCTTTTTTGGACTTCATCGATCAAGTAGGATAGCTCGATGGGCTCAACCAATTACATATATAGATATTTATGAATGTGAAAGTTTTACGGTAACCTTTACTTCTTCTGTCTAAAATAGTCCTTTTACACTTGTTAGTCATAGCCTTTTTACTGTATAACTGTATCACATCGACATCTAGGAACCTTACCACTTGAAATATGGTTGCCTTAATTACCATACTCATTCTTTTTCAGGATGGATAGAACTTTTCTCTTCAGTTTTCCGTTCATTTTATTGCAAAAATGGGACCAAATGCCCACGTTCATGTTCTTAAATATAGCTGCTATGTATTAAAATTATATCTCAAGACATTGATATGGGAAAATGAACTTGTGTCATCTAAAGCTTTTTGAAATGAGGCATAGTTTTCTTTGCAGATGTGTGTATTCTGTTTTCCTACTTCTGCTGTTATTCCACTCCATGATCATCCAGGCATGACTGTTTTCAGTAAACTTCTGTATGGCTCCTTGCATGTGAAAGCTTATGATTGGGTTGAACCTGCCTGTATCCAAGAAGCCAAGGGAAATGGTTATCCATCAGGTGAGAAATATATTGTGAAGCTTTTCAGATTTTGGTACGAAAGTTTTAGGCTTTCTCAAGCCAGATAGAATATTCACTTGACCATTTACTTGCAAATCTTCTATCTTTTCCCTTCATTATGAGGTTGTGCAGAGTTGTCATTGTGTACCTTAATTAAATTTTTTAAAGGTTTGTTCAATTGAAGTGATCCAGCTTAATCTACTTCAATTATCCCCACATTCAGGAACCTCTAAATCTGAAAATCCATTGTTGCATCCTTTTATGCCATTCTTTAGCTGTAACTTGGGAAATTAGCTATGCAAAATCCCATATTTTGCTTGATAGCAATAAATTTTAAAGAAATGGTTAGAACCTCATCTCGAAACTTCAATTATTTTCAGCCAGTTTCTTGTTACTACTATGGATTCAAGTATGGTAATTTAGGAGGAACCCATTAGCCACACATTCAATTTTAGCCATCAGCTGAGCAAATTATGAGAGCCCAAACAACGCGAGAATGCCGTGCTCTTAAAATAATTAGCCATTTCAAATCCAGAAGTGATGAATTGTTTGATAAAGCAGTATTCATTGTGCAACGGCATCTCTTTGTGGTTGTCTCCATATTCCTTGAATGTATCGAATGAAATGGTTCACTATCAATATCTTGGCTTAAGCAGTTACCATGGTTGACAGCATTCCTTATTTCTCCAAAGAAGCAATGCATTTTGTGGGCCTTGATTAAATTTAGAAAAGCTTCTCTCTGATGGTGTGGAAAGAACAGTTGCACCTGTGACCTACGCATAGTGTTTTCTTATGCTACATGCTGGTTAAGTGTCTCAGTTCCATTCATTTCTTCTGACTTTTAATCAATTAGGAGGACTCTAAATATCGTCCGTTAGCATGAAAGGTTTGAGGTCTTAAGATATGTGCCGGAACTGTTTTAGATTGCTCTTGATGAGATGAGAAATGTCTAATTGAATTTTGATGTGATATAGCGTTTGCTTGGGTTTTGGACAATTTGGACGACTAATTGTGAAGAAATAAAGAAACAGGATGACTATTTCGTGATTTATGCTATCCCATCTTTTGAGTTTTGTATAGGCTTACACTGACTGCATGTATATTTATGTATATGACAGTGAGGTTGGCAAAATTGTCAGTTGATAAAGTCTTAACAGCGCCATGTGGTACATCAGTCTTGTACCCTAATAGGGGTGGAAATCTTCATTGTTTTACTGCGGTCACCCCTTGTGCTGTTCTTGACATTCTTACACCTCCTTACAGAGAAGATGCAGGCCGAAAATGTACATATTATCACGACTATCCTTATTCTATCCTTGGTGAGTAATGTTTTCTGTTACAGTCATCACTTGGACTCATCTCTTTGATGTTTTGATGACGAGGAGTCGAGTAACTTGTTAAAACATATTATGTGAAAGCTACAGGAAATGAAGCTCGGTTAGGCAACGCAAAAGTAGAGGACTACGCATGGCTAGCGGAGTTAGGAGGAGTACCTGATAATCTTTATATGCGAGAAGGAGTTTATAGTGGTCCAGTTATTCATGATTATTAGTTACTTGTTGAAGTTGTTAAGAGGTGACCCAAATGTCCATTCCTTTTTATGACATACAAACTTCTGCATGAGATTGTAACCACTTGCATAGCATTTGTGTAGAAAAGACAGGCTGCTTTATTCACGTGCTCACCAAAAATTTTCGTAAATCATCCTTGTGTTATATGCTTCCATTTTGATCTCACATTAAAGACAAGGGAACAAAGGGTTACAGATTTCATAGATGTCATGGGGCCAAATAGCTAATGGTACACTACAACAGATTCTTCAAAGCATAACTTTGCTTATTCGAGTCCACACTTGTTTAAAGTGAAGAAACCCTGTTTCCCGAGTCTAATTTGCAACATGCGTAAGGATGTGTGGACTATCATTCTCTAACAAATCAAACTGCGACCTCCTTTTCACTATGGGGATCTAAAAGACACGCCAGCATAACGAACATTTCCCAGTTCCTCTTCTATGCGCAGAAGCTGCATTTGAATGGGGAACAATACAACAAGTGAGGAATATATAATTAGTCAAAAGAATACAAATGAGAATCGACTCTGGAAAGAATGAAAGAGAACACTACTCAAAGTAGACCCATTTTAGGGTTTATATTTTGGTGATTGACTGAATGAACGTGACCCATGCAACTCTTAAATTGTATGAACTCATGAATTCAGCCAACTGATGTTGCATAAAACATGAAAGTACCAACTGAAGATACTGCATTTTGAAATCTACACGGATCAAAGGATACTGCAAAGATGTTGAAATAACCGCTAGAAGTTTATTTCAGCCCTTCTATAAAATATGCCACATGATATCTTGGGTATGTTGGCATAGAGAAAGCTCAAGTAATAGAACAATAGCCAATTAATCCATGATGTAGTAATGTCATTAACATTAAGCTAACATCACAAGATATAGGCATGAAAAGCATTGATGATATTCTATGACCAGAAAAAGCATGGAAATTGATACAAGAGTGCTAAAACTTTAAGACAATTTCACAAGAGGGGATGTGTTGAGTTAGAGGCAAAAGGAGGCAAATTGACCGTGTTTTTGCATAAAAAATCTGGCACTAAAGCTTGATCTTGAAGCTGTAACTAGAGGAGATTACTGATTTACCTGATTATACTTGGCTAGCCGCTCACTCCTGCAAGGAGCTCCAGTCTTGATCTACGCAAAAAGTATTAGCAATCAAATACCCATAGCATCAAGGATGATACTCCATAGACAAGGGAGATTGTTAACAAACCTGTCCGCTAGCCAAACCAACAGAAAGGTCAGCAATAAAGTTATCCTCAGTTTCACCACTGCGGTGGCTGACCATCACTCCCCAACCTGCAGCTTTTGAGTCAAGTGCAGCTCTAATGGACTCCGTCACTGTGCCTATCTGATTAACCTGCAGTCCAGTAGGGAAAAATGAGCATTGGAGTGAAGTGATTATTCTGTGTTATCGACACAATCTACAAACGAAAGCATAGAAATGGATTTATTCCTAACAAAATTAGAAGCTAAAGATAGGATCAATGTTTGCCTTTAGAAGTAAGCCATTGCAGGCCTTCTTTTGAATTGCTTCAGCAATTCTCTTTGGGTTAGTGACCAACAAGTCATCTCCGACAATCTGTATATCAACTGAAGACTGTAGTGAAGCCCATGAGCTCCAATCATCCTGGTCAAATGGATCTTCTATAGACACTATAGGGAAATCCTTGATGAAGTCCTTGTAGAGGTTGCCAAGACTTTGAGACGAGAGGACATGAGCCCCATCATTTGGTTGTTTCTTGAAGTTCAAATCATATTGTCTGTCCTTTGTCAAAAACTCTGAGGCAGCAACATCCATTCCTATTTTTATCTGCATCAATGTAAAGTTTACACGTGCTTCATAAGCAAACTGCAACGGCAACTGGAAGTGAAAGTGAAAGTAAAAGTAATTAACTGCTAAAATTGATGCCTACCTTTCCTGTGTAACCGGCCTTTTCAATAGCATCCATGAGCAAAACAAGTCCCTCTCTATTGTCCTGGACGTTGGGAGCAAATCCTCCTTCATCTCCAACATTGCAAGCATCTTGACCATACCTTGCCTTGATAATCCCCTTGAGTGTGTGATAAACTGTAATATCATATGATACACCAGTTAATAATCTTTGCAGTGTGATAAACAGTAATATTATATTCAAGTCAATTTACAAAACAATAACCTATTATGTTGGAAAATGGTGTAAACAAACCAAATCCTCGGCAGAGCAGGTAAATCATAACAATGCAAAATTGAGAGTAGAGGAAATCTATTTTCACACACCTCAGAGTCGCAAACATGAATCTGTAATCTGCATTTATTTGGCCTATCAACTTTGACACATGGCAGATGAATTTCAGATACCTTTTACTTCTCAGTTTTTTTCAAATGTCAAAATTATTTTTTTGGGCTTCATATTGAAGTCAACAACAGGCACAAGGACAGCCATCCCTTCCAAATACAGAGTCAATTAGACTGCACAATTTACAAAAGAAAACAACTTAGAATGGAGGATTTGTTCACTAACCTTCACTACCCATTCGGAGTGCCTCAGCAAATGAGGTTGCTCCTACTGGAAGTATCATAAATTCTTGCATAGCCAGATTATTTCCAGCATGACTGCCTCCATTTATCACATTAAAAGCAGGGACTGGCATCACAAGCTCCTTTGTTGCAGATAATTCCTGAATATGTTTGTACAAAGGTATTCCTTTTGCTCCTGCACCTGCTCGGCACATGCTGAGGGACACTCCAAGGATGGCATTAGCACCCAGTTTTGACTTATTTGGAGTTCCATCAATTTCCAGCATGACAGCATCCACATCAACTTGATTTCTAATGAAACACAAGTCAAAACCACATGACTACAGTACACAATGAAGGGATCCACTCCATACATATATGCCAACAAACTCCACAAGGAGCAAATACGCAAACAATGATTTAAATATCTTATTTGATTTCTTAATCAATGCAAGTGGAAACTAGCTCCAAGTAGGATGAATGGTGCACTCTGGTCTAGTTTTATACCCATCAAAACAGAATCCATGATCCTGTATTTCACATTAAATATACTTAATTACACCAAGAAATAGCTGTCAGATAAGAGCAGTACTTACTAATAGACGAAAGATCAATAAAAAAGTTCATATCATCCCAAGCTTCAATGTTTTCTCAGTAGTCAGTGCTATAACTTAATGGGAACTTGATCAAACAACACGTGATCTATTCCAATCCTAAGAAGTTCAAAAATACAAAGCATCAATATGGTTCAATCTCCACAACTTAAGAGCTCATCTGCATAGCTAGTTAACATTTAAATACTTCTGTGTTTGTCACTTGACTATCACCTGACATCGACACCAACAAGCTTAGGAGCCAGGATCTCGTTGATGTTCCTAACCGCAGTAAGCACGCCTTTGCCTCCATAAACGCTTTTATCACTATCTCTGAGCTCCAAGGCCTCATAGATTCCAGTGGAGGCTCCACTAGGCACAGCGGATCGGAACAGATCATCAGTGACAAGATCGACCTCGACGGTAGGATTTCCCCGGCTGTCAATAATCTGCCTCGCTTTGATAGACCTCACCTTGCACTCCTTCGTGACCTTCGTCGCCGCCGATGTCGGTGCCGCTGATACAGAATTCCGCACGACCAGAGAGCGAGATTTAGGAAGAGGAAGTGAAGTGGAAGAGCGAGGTTTAGAAGCAAAGAAGCACTTGTTAAGGAGGCTGGTCCCTGGTTGAGTAGCTAAAGCCATGGGTTCTTTCTTTTCTTTTTTTTTTTGAGAGGGAGAACTGAAGGACGTGTTTGGAGGAAAGGAATATTTGAAAGAAAATGGGTGGGGTTTAAAATTTAAACAGCGGAGGAAAACGACGTCGGGAAGTCCGCCGACGGGGCGATCAGAGCGAGGTAGGTTTGGCTGTTTTTTCAAACTGACTTTTTAGGGGGTTGTTGAGAAGACGTTAGGTGTGCTGTGCATGCGTGTCGACTTTTTAACATTTTGTTGATCGCGGGGGATTAAACTCCAACTTTTACAATTTGCAGGGACTTCTATAGAAACTGTTCGCTGAGTAGGGATATTGTTGTAATTATGATTAGTCTTCAAACTAGAGTTAATATAGAGTTTGTATGATTTTATTTAGTTTTTTGTCTTCTTTTCCAAATTTAATAATAAAATTTCTAGTTTACTTTTTCCTTTAGATTATTTGGCACTAAAGTTCAATTAAGTTGAACCAAATTCCATTAAGTTGGAGTAGACCTAAAATTCAAAAATATTTTAATATTTAAAAATTTCCAACAAAATATCCGATGTAAACTCATTAATTAGCATTTGTAATTACATTATTGAAGTTTAAAGCCTCATTATCAGTATATGCATAAAAGCTCTCTTTTTAAAGAAAAAACAAAAAAAGCAAGAAAATTTAAAGATTAACAGTTGTAGAGCTCGATGAAGGACACTCTTGTGTAGCTATGGAGTTTACCAAATTTAAAGATTGGCAGATGTGGAGCTCAGGGAAGCACGCTCTTCTCTTTGTATGCAACTATGGAGTTTACCACTCTTCATAGGTCTAATTTGCCCCCTAATGTTCGGCCAAAAGTCCTAATCTCGGGCACTCGTTTATCCCTTAATGCTTCTAAAATTGAGCAATCTATTCCAAAATACTCACTCTGTCAGAAAAATCAAAATATCCCTATTAAGTTGGGCCACTTGTCCATGCCATATAAGGTCAGTTGACAACTGACATGAATATAAATATAAATTTGTTATTTTAATTAATTATTTAATTTTGATATATTTTCTAAAAATTAAAACTTAAAATTTCCCCAAAAACTTAACCCTATTGAATCCCTAATTTACGCTTATTTTCATTTGTTTTCCTAAGAACCTAATTATTCTTCTAGCTTTTTCTTTGTTTATCCATCTTTATTCTCTACTCACTCCAATCTCGTTTTTGTTATCCAATATAGGTATTTTTCTTCTCTACTCACTCTAATTGCAACTGTTCTCTACTCATTCCCATTATGACTTGTTCTCCACTCATATTTTATATTTACTTAGTGTTTACGGCTTATAAATAAAGAAATTTTTGTGGTTATAATGTTGAAATTATTGCATGTAGAGGCCTAGATAGTGATGCTATACTGTACAACTTATATGCACTACAACATATAACTATGCTTCAAAGTTTAAGTTATTTTGTTTTGAACCCATTAGAGAGCTATAAAATCAATGAATATATACAACTTATATGCCATCTGTGTATGGTAATTATGTATGAAACAATGAAATAGAAAGAGCTATGAAAATCTAGGAAGTTTTACTTCATTTGATCATAAAATGGCTAAATGCTGACATTTGACTAATATTGGAATTGACATAATAATTGAGGAAATTATAACTATCCATCCGTGTTTTTGAACTAGTTTCCCTATACTTTGATTGGCGTGTTAAATGTGCAAATTATGTTCATTAATAAATTATTGAGTTTGACTTGGAATTTCTTTAGTCATTCCTCAAAGACCTTGAGTACTTACTCATTTTAAGCTTAATGTTAACATTCTTAGTTAGCTTAAATGTGAATTTAATGACGTTTATTATTGAAACATTGAATATGTGGCCATTTGTAAGAAATATGACATACTTCTAAGAAATTGGTGATTACTATAGCAATCTACATTATTAACTATTAATAACACTCATAAAGGTTCCATTAATTGTTAATAATGGTCACAGGATTAAATTCTTAAAGGCATATGGTATAATTTATATTTACATAGAGCATGTAGATAAACCCACACCATCAATAACAATGTTAATGTGACATGATAACTGCTATAAAAATAAGAGGGTTACGAAATTTTAAGGTGGTATTGGAGTGTATATGGGTTCTAATAGTGTTGTAGGAGTTGATTTGGGAGGTCACAATGATATTGGTATTAAGTTGGGAGGTAATATTGATTTTGAAGTGGATGTGGGAGGTAATACTAATGTTGGAGTGGGTGATGTACTTAATTTAGGATATGTAGAATCAGTTGGTAATGGTGTTAAAATTAATGATGATGGTGCTTCTGATATAGGTACTTAAGACAGAGGTAAGTTAGGTTATGAAGATATAAGTGGTGAATATGTGGCTAACATAAGTGCTCAAGAGATTGGTGATTATAATAGAGGTGAATCTGACTTAGATTTTGACATTAGTTTATAATGAGATCATGACATAATATATATCGACTCTTTTAATCCTGGGAGTTTCTTGGCCAATGATGAATATCTTAGTGGTGAACAATCATATGCTACATTGAAGTGACTACTGAAATTAACAGACGTGTTCCTAGAGTTGTTACAAGTAAATGGAATTATGCAACAACAATAAGATTTAACTTGAGTTTCAAGAGGAATGAAGAATAAAGGATAAAATATCATTGCAATGATGGTTGTCCATTTGAGCTATATGCTTCATATAATAGAAAAGATAATAGAAAAGATAGATGTTAGAAGCTAAAAACTTAGAATCTAAAGCATACGTGTAGTATAACAAACAAGTCAAGCCTAGTTACATCCAACTTTATCATAAGACTTCAAGAAAAAAAAATCTTAAACAAGCTAATCATTAAAATCAAGAATATTGTTGAAGAATGTAGAAAGAAATTAAAATTTATCTATTAATTCTAACATCTGACAGTGTACAAGAAGGAAGATACTCAAAGAAAAATAAAAGAGTAGCATAACGACTACTAGAAGTTTCATGGATATATTTCTAAGTTGAAAGAAAAGAATCCAGGTTCTACATTAGAGCTTCAACTTAGAAGGGATAAAGATAAAATGATATTTGAGAGAATGTATATGTGTTTTGATGTATAAAGAAGGCACAGAAGAATTGGTGACCAATTATTGGCATGGATTGATGTTTTTTTAAAAAAAGTACCAAGGACAACTTCTAAGTACCATAGGAGTTTATGGAAACTGAGCATCTATCTAATTGCATGGATAGTAGTTGAGGTGGAGAATATTAATATGTAAACATGGTTTATAGAGCAATTAGCCAATGATTTAGAGCTTCAAGATAGTGAAGGAGTAACTAGGATTTTTAACATGCAAAAAGGTAATTCATCTAGCTAAAAAGTTATGCCTTACATATTTGCATCTATGAACACTTTTAACTAGCTGCCCTTAATTTGCAAGGATTCATATAAGCTAAGAATGATGTATTGCCCTTGGCTATATTTAGGATGTGTGTAAGGCATATATTTCACAACTGGGTTGCGAAATGAAAGGGAAAGCATTTTATGAAAGCATTTTTAGAATTATTCCTGGGCAACATTTCCAAAATAATTTGATGGTAGACTCACTAAATGGAACTAATTTGCACCAAGATTTGTCCATAACTTGCTTAAATATTCAAATCAAACATAGTGTTGGACCCCGAACTTTTCTTAGAAGACTAGAACTAATAAATGAGAAATGTGGAGAAGTTTATATTTGTGCTTTGGTGTTTTTAGTGGATAAGAGATTTTGAAATGAGAAGAATTAAGGTGAGAATTAGAAGTAGAATGAAAAACAAAAGTGAAATTCAATCTGTGTAGTAAGTTGATGAAGAATGTGCGCATATATGTATGTTCTGTGCATGATTTTGATCACTGATAAGTTTTCACGTTGCATGTGTTGATCCAATGAATTTGAAGCTTTGAGAAGCAATTGAAGTTTATGTTTGCGTGTTTCTGACCTTGGATTTGGATGAATGAGGGTGTTTGGAAGGAGTTAAGTCTGCATTATGCTAGACAGACACAAGGAACACAGACAAAGAGTATCGTCTGTACTGACATCACAATATAGATGCAAAAAGGAAAATATAGAGGAAGCGTATCGTCTATGATGACGTCAGAACACAGACGATAGGAAACAAAGACGCAAGGAATGCATGGGAGTGTAAAGGCTTAAGGAAAACACAGATGAAAGGAATCGTCTGTGATGATGTCACACGCAGACGCAAAGGAAAATACAGAGAAAGAGTATCGTCTGTGATGACGTCACACACAGACGCAAGGAAACACAGACGCAAGGAAACATAGACGCAAGGAATCGTCTGTGTTGACATGTCACACATAGACGCAAATGAGAAACAGACGCAAATTAGAAACAAATGCAAATAAGAAACAGATGCAAATGAAAGACAGACCCAGACGATAGAAAGTCAAACCTAGACGATAAAAATTCAAACACAGACGATAAAAGGCAGACGATAGGAAAGTCAGACGAAAGGCAAAATAGACGATAGAAAAGGCTGAGAACTTGGAGAGGCTACGTTAGCAGAAAGAATATTTGTAATTGTTTGAAGTATAGTGAAAGTTATACCATTTGTCCCAAGACAAGTTCAGTATGATTGAGGATAGAACCAAATTGAATGATTTTGGTGTCAATAGAGACATAAGACATAGGGGAATATGGTTCTAGAGGAAAGTATTGAAAAATGACTTCGGTGTCAGAGTCAAGAAGAGAATGTAAAGTTGACTCAAAGTGATGTACTATAGGAAAAATCTGAAAGTGAGTAAGAGGTTATGACTTGTGATTTCAGTGGTATTACTGAGTCATAAACTTAAATATAAATTATACTTAAGTGACTTTGAATAAAGGGAAGCAGTAAGTGTATAAGAATTAGATAAGTAAGACAATAGAGAAGATTTTCCAGAATAAAGTGATATGTCAGAATATTCAAGGGTGTTTTTAGTAAGACACTTAAGTATAAAAGATACAAGGCATAAATGGAAGGACAGATAGGACTTTTCTTAATCATTAAGGGAATAATTGGAAGAAGAGTGTTGTCTGCTTATAAATGAAGAAGAACAAACGTGAATGAAAGGATAAGCAGTAGAGAATTTTGAAAATGAGAGAGAAAGAGAAATAAGAGAAAACAAGCTAAGGTTTGATTTTCTTAGTCTTCAAGAAAGATTTTGAAGTTGTCCAAGAAGAGAAAAAGGAAGAGGAAGAAAAGAGCTTTCTTTTGAGCCAAGGATCCCTTCATTTGGTGAAGAATG
>JANIIA010000008.1:28078952-28091143 GCA_027478495.1 Erythroxylum alaternifolium
TTTGGCGACGTCTTAAAAACGTCGTGGAATGTCAGAAAACTGACTTTCCGCGACGTTTCCAAAAACGTCTCAAAAAATCATATTCCACGATGTTTTTGTAACATTTCGCGATGTCATAAAAATGTCACGGAATGTCAAAAATTGACTTTCTATGACATTTTCTAAAAACATCACGAAATGTAACTTTTTGCGACGTTCTAAAAAATGTCATTGAAAGATTAGTCTTTCCGCGGCGTTTCCAAAAACGTCACGGAATGTCCAATCTTTTAGTGACGTTTTAAAAAACGTGGCGGAATGTCAGTGTTTTTGTGACGTTTTTCAAAAACATGGCAGAAATCTTTTGCCTACACCATATTCCGTGACGTTTTTTAAAACGTCGCAAATGGTATTTTGTGACATTTTTTGATATTCTGTGACATTTTTTAAACGTCGCCAATGGTGTTGTTTTCTTATAGTCTAAGGATTACTTTTTTTCTAAAGATATGTTTGTGAAAAGAAAAATAAATTATGAAAATTGTATAACTCTATCTCTATACACAATTCTCTAATTATATATTGTAGCTATCAAATTAAAAATATATAATCAAAATTTTAAAAAACAACTCTCGATGTTGCAAAAATCATAAGCTTTTAGAAATCTTCCACTAACATACAATGAAAATCGTACTAAGATAGTACAGAAAAATGTTATTATTTGTCTCCTTATATATTAGTGACACCCCAACTTTAATATATGAATATCCTACTACAAATTAGCATAAGCAGTGTCATGTCTCAATATATACCATATCAGACCTATCTAAAAAAAAAATCATCATCCATTAAATATAAATAATATTTTCACTTTTATATATGAATATCACGAGTGGATATATAGAATACTATGAATCATTATATATAAAAATACCATCATTCATTAAAAAATAAGTATCACCTACACTTTAAAATAGGAATTGAATGATTGAGTATAAATAATACTATGCTATAATACAAATTATACCCAACCTCGATACATTCAATACCACTCCCATGTAAAAAAAAAACTGTCACTCGCTAAAAAAAGTAATACCTACACTTTAAAATGAAAATACTATGACTGAATACAAAAACATCGTGTCTGAGTATATATTATACTATGAGTTAATATATTTAATAAAACTCTACTGTATAAAAAATATCATCATGCATAAGTGGCATTTTCACATAAATATGAAAAATATTATGAGTGAATACAAAGAATACCATGCATTAGTATGCATTATACTTACTAAGACTATATACACCTCATACTTCATTTACTTAATAAAAAATCACCATTCATTACAAATAAATAATAAAATTATAAATTCACTTATTTAAAGATGCATATATTGAACATAATTTAGTACACAGTCGTGTTTTATCCAATTTTGACAGAGAGAAGTGAACATGATTTAGTATATGACAGTGTATAATTGTGTTTATGCTAGATCTTTTAAAAAATACACTGTGAAGGACATAAATTGGTGTAGGCTCGTATACTAAATGCTAAATTGTATCTATTATATAATTCACATTGGAAAGGGTAATGAAGTAGTTTTTGCAGAAATCTTGTCGAAAAGCTTTAGATAACTCCTCCCACCTATATTTGAATGTAGTCTTCGTTTCTTAGTTATGAACAAACCCTAAAGTAAACAACTCAAATCTTTCTTAATTCTCCCACCATATTGCATTTTTAAAGCATAACAAGGTAATTAGTGTATTGACATACTAAAAAACTGAGAACTAGACATGATAAAAATATAATGTCACTCCTATCTTCCTTTCTCTCTTTATGAAGTTTATATGCTTATATTTTGTCTCTAGTAGATAAGTTTATACACGCAGTTAAATATAGCTTTGGAATGTTGAGTGCGTTCAAAACAACTTAGTTAGTGAGGTATAAAGTAGGAGACAATGTGATGTTATTGGTTTATGTTTTTCATGATAATGGATAGTTAATTAATCAAGGGTTAGTTGTTAATAATCTTGAGAAAGATATCAACAAGTTTTGTTCTCATGCCCGCTTACGACTACAACAATACATCAAATATTTATGATAATCTAATTTTATAAATGTTATTTATTTATAATCTACGTCTAACTTGACTATCCACAACTTAATGCTGCCTTTCAACTTTCAAGTTCAACAACATGATAAATGTAAAAAGGGAAATGCAAGGTTTTTATTTACCAATAAGTGGTTATATATATATTTTTAGATAAATTGGCATATTTATTTTTGTTATTCAATTATTTATAAACATGAATATATATGACGAAAACATGTTTTTTTCTTTTTTCTTTTTTCTTTTTTGTGTGGATGATGTGCACGATCGATTTATACATACCATCTTCCTTACATAAATAGCCTTTCCATATAAACATGCAACTTTTTTCTTTTGGTAATTCCCATTTTTATTCATCCTTTATCTCCGAAAATCCTTCTGGAATGCGAAAGGAAAGTATGTAACAATGATTGTATGGAAACTGAGCCAAAGGGTTTTCTGATAAAAAATCGCACTCGCTGACGTATCTGGAATTGAAGAAACCCCTTAAACTCCTAATTAACAAGCCATGTTCCGCATAAGCACTTGTCTTTTTCATATTCTGAACGCAATATTAATGATCTTAGGGTTCATTGCCATATATTATTCGTTGTTTCTCCGTCTGCTTGGAACCTCTGACTGCCAAAATGCCCTTAAAAACCCTTTATTGATAATGGGTGTGTTTCTCTTTGTGGTAGCTTTGGTAGGGTTCCTAGGGACGTGCTGTAAGGTTACCCTGGTGTTGTGGTTTTATTCTCTTGTGATGTTCATGTTTGTTCTTGGTCTCATAGCGTTCATGGTTTTTGCTTTCGTGGTTACCCATAAGGGTGCCGGTAAGACGTTGGCCGGGATAGGTTATAAAGAGCACAGACTCGGGGATTATTCCAATTGGCTGCAAAACCATTTCGTAGATGGGAAGCATTGGTTTGAGATTAGGAGTTGTTTGATTGATGTCGAGGTCTGCAAAAGTCTTGGAGAGGGTTTTGATCAAGATGTTGCCCAGTTATATCAGAAGAAATTGTCTTCTCTACAGGTTTGCCATTTTCTTTGTCATTTGTTATTTTCCTTCGAGATCTATCGTCCATTAAGATACTTACGACTTATATTATTACCACGACGATTGACAATATATGATTTACTTTGTGTTGTTGTTGTCTGCATATCATGATCAATGGTGCCCTGCATTTATCTAGAATAACGTTAGCTGACATGAATCAATTATCTGCCATGAATCTAGCCCATCAACTTTTCCTAAATTCTGCAATGCATTGTGAAACTGTGGTTTTTATACATTCATTTCCTATCTGAGCAACTCCTTAATTTTGTTTTGTTCAATGGATTGTTTCTTCCTACAAATTTAATCTGATAGTTTCATTCTCAGAATTATACTTAGACATATAGGTTAAATCCAGCAAAAAAACATATTCCAAAATTGATATACTTTCATATGTAATTTCAGTCTGGTTGCTGCAAGCCACCAACGTACTGCGGATTGGAATACAAGAACGCAACGTTTTGGTTGATGCCCCCAACAGGTCCAGCAGTAACAGACCCTGATTGCACCACATGGAAAAATGAGCAGAACATTTTATGCTACGACTGCAATTCATGCAAGGTTGGGATTTTGGAAAACATCAGGAAAGAGTGGAGAGCTCTGGCCATTGCCAATGCTTGCATTACAGCTTTCGTCATTATCGTTTACTCCATTAGTTGCTGCACCAGGAGAAACATTAAGTACAATGCTCACAAGTATTATTACAAAAGCCAGTACATACCTAATTAACATCGTCTTCCATATCTCCATTCTAACGTTATAACTGTTATATTGCCAAATGCGTCCCATGCTAGATTATCTTGGGCAGATTCTTTTCTTTACTTAGGTATGTTGTTAGCTAGGCTTCAACATCAAACCCTTTTGTGTTCTAACTAAAAACTGTTCAAGGCTGTCACATTGGAACCACTAGTCTTTTTGCCTTGGTGAAGATGAAGATGAGGTGAAGTCTCCCAATGTACAGGAGTTTGGGGAAATAAAATTACAATATATAAAATAAATTAGTCTCTTTCACTTTTTATAGTGGCCAACATTTCATTGATTGCTAACATCAGTTTTATAATACAAAATTTTTAAAAAATAATTTAATCTCATAAAATTATACTCAAATTTAAGCTTGCATTGAGTATGTTAATGCTATAAGGTTTAACATTAAATTGTTTGACATTATTAATGTTACCAACCTTGCAAGAGCTTCAACCAAGAATGTCAATGGAACCCCCGACTCGCCATTTGTTTTTTAGGCTAAAAACTTCTAAAACGAGATCGTTTTGAAAAAAAAAAGGTGAGTCACAATTGGGCCGGGCTAGCCCGGGCTGTTTTTGCCATTCCTATAGCTTCAGCCGAAAAGAGCATAAGTAAGAAATATAGCCTAAATTTGCCCATTTTAACTAACTTATACAAAAACTTCCCAATGTCTAGTTGATCTTAACTAAGTAAAAATTTGACTTTAGATGTTACCACTTGCTCACTACAAAGATTGTTGTTGAACACAATTTTTATGGTTTTTATCAACGTTTTAAAACTGGAATGAATGTTAAACTGGTAAAACAAGAGATTTAAGGTTTAAAAGGTTTAACCGGTATTAAACTATTATAAAACCAAGTAAAGATTAAATAAAATTAGAGACATGATTCAAAGATATTATTTTTACCTATTAAAGAATTTGAAGTTTAATTGAAAAAAGATATTGTTAAATGAAAATAATTAATTGGTTTATATTATTTTATAAGAACTTATTAATTTAAAAAATTAACTTATTAATTAATAAATTGATTAGTTTTTAACAACAAAAGTTATTAACCGAAAAGTTGAAAACCGAGCTAAATATTTAGAAGATTCAAGATTTTTATGGTTGAACTGGTCAAACAGGTTGAGTTTTTTAATTATTGATTTTATATAATTTTTTAATTACATTAATTTGACATTCAACATTTAGATAAGAACACATTACAAGACTATAAATTAATGTCATTCCTTTGAGAGCTCAAGGCCTTAAACGTTCAATTCTAATCTCAAGTGGATAAAATTATAGGTAGCCGGGATTTTCTTTCAATGATAATGAGTATTTACTATCCCAAAAATATAAGCAAGTCCTCTTTTGACTTGGTTTCTTTTTTGAAACTGTGTAAAGATAAGTTATGCATGAGATAAGGATATTATGAAGGGTAATTTAAAATTTTAAATATAATTTTATTTGATAAGAGCGTGAAGAGAAGTTGAGATTAGAGCAAACTGCAACAAAAGCAAAGACATCCTCCAGAGCTTCTGCCCACCAACGTAACAACCGACCGGACGAATAATTAACACAACAAACGACATGGTTCGTGCGACGAATACACTCTTGGCAGTCTTCAACTGCGTTACTCTAGTCCTAGGCCTCACAGCACTTGGCTTGGGGTTTTATTCCTTCCTTGAAGGCAACATAGCGTGTGGGAAAACTGTACAGAACCCGTTAATGATCGCTGTTGCAGCCTTGTCTATGTTATCACTTCTAGGGCTGATTGGTTCACTTTGTAGGGTTAACTTCTTTTTGATCTTGTACGTGACTGTGGTGTTCCTTTTGATTGTTGGGCTTATAGTTTTCACAATCTTTACCATCTTTGTCACCAATGATAAAGTTGGTAAGGTGATTGAGAAGACAAAGATCACGAATTACTTTGAGGTTTGGTTGAGGAATCATGTAACCAGCGGCAAGATATGGAATGATATCAAGAGTTGCTTGGCTTACTCAAAGGTTTGTACGGATGGTGATATCTACAAGCTTGATTTGTCTTCTATTCAGGTGAATATTTGTCAACTCTTACAATTACATTGCTCTTTGCCTCATTCACACTAGTAGACCACAACGTACATGATCTAGACCCATCTATTGAGTTAGATCATACTAGCTTTATGTCCATTGTTTTTTTGTTACCAAGTCTCGGTTGGCTATTTATAAATCTTCCTACTTGCTAATAACAAGCATTTATCATGTATCTATCCCAGTCAGGATGTTGCAAGCCACCAAGTTCATGTGGATTCCAGTTGAAGAATGCAACAGTGTGGGTGCCACCTAACTCGAGCTTTTTAAAGAAAGATAGTGACTGCTCAAAATGGAGCAATCAGCTGGAAAAACTATGCTACAACTGCGAGTCATGTAAAGATGGTTTTGTCTGGAGCATCAAGAAGTTGTGGAGGGCTTTAGCCATACTCAACGTTTCCGCTACTCTCATTGCTGTCGTCGTCTATACCATTGGCCGCTGTGCCATGAGGAATAAACGATGCTAATTCATCAGGCCCGCAAGCTTTAAACCCAAACCTAAAACTATGTTTGAGGGCTCATTTTACATTAATTGCTGTTAAGACAATGATTTTCACGTATTATTTGAGGGCAGTATGTTTAATTCAACTTTTGATTTTAGTTTTAATTTTCATTTTCAAATTCAGTAAAATAAATAAAGAACTTTACTTTAAAATTTCATTTAGTGTTAACTTCAAATATCTCATGCTTGATTAAGCAACTAGCATTGTCCTGAGAAGCTTTAGCCTAGGCTGGATAGATTATCAGCCATATTTTTCATAAGAGCCAGCCCAAGAAACAACTGCATTGCACCGGAGCAATTTTTAATGTGGATGGGACACTTAAAAGAAGCAAAAGGTATAATAGATAGGAAAAAGAATAACAATGGTTAAGGACTTCAGTTTGCAAACAGTGTGATGAACTCATGAAGAATCCAACTGGTTTTACTTGAGAAAAGTACATCCAAGAAACATGAAAAGATATGCTACCAATGATGTCATGAGCTCGAGTGTCCATGTTGGGGGTATTATCACTGTTGGAATCATGGGAACGACTATAGAGCCACAAATCCATCCAGTTGCTAGAGCTCCAAGGCTGCAAAGCAGATAAGAATCTAATATGAAACCCTCCAATTTCGTTGATAGGGTATAGAGAAATAACACAGACGACTAGAACACTTGAGAAATGGCAAATCAAACTTACCCAATAATGAAAGCTCTGCCCAAGCTTTTGGTCTTCTCGTTCAGAAAGTAAATACAGGCTGCCAAAGATACTGCCACCTGTACAACAGAACATGACTTGTTATATGGATAACAACAGGGTGTTGCAATGGCTACAGCTGAATGCACAGACAGTTATCCATGTGGATAATCTAATAACAACTATTATGGGGCATAAGAAAAATGAGGAGCCAACATTGCACGCTAATTACAAGCATTACACTTGCGAAAGAAAAGGGTGGCATTTGAATGAACAAAAAGCCCTCCCAATGCTACTAATATCACACAGCTTAATTAACAAATTACAATTGTCTACTTAAACTAAGTAGCAAACAACTCAAAGCGCAGTCCTCAAAACACTTCGTTGCACCACTAACTTCTGAAAGGCCAGCCTCTACTTTGAACTTCTATAACAGAAGCAAATACAATGCATGTCTACAAACAAAAGCATAAACAAACAACCAAATGTTAACAATCCAAACAGCATTAGATGAGGCTTGCCTAAATTAGCTTATTATTTGTAGCAAACTTTTATTAGAAATTGGCAATTGACAGGGTTCATATTGAAGAGAGTCTAGAGACATTCCATCTCCCATACCGAGACACGTATGAATATTTGCAACAGGATAAGCAATACTTACAACACAATAAGCTTCTGCGATCTACACCTGCTCTATTTTAACTAAATAATCAGAAAGATCTAATAATGCCCTTGATGGAATCATCCACTGTCATTTTAGCCTCTTGCACTTCTTCTAATGTAGATTTTTCTATACTTCGTCACCAGCACATCCATTTTCAAACATTAACCATAACAAAAGAATATCTAAACCAACTGTTGAGAACAGTTTATAAAAATGTCAACTATGTATAAGAAAAACCAATTTATTGGTTTTGAAAGACACAAATAAGGTATGAAAACTGCTATTGCTCTCAAAACCACCCTTGCTCCTCATGCCTTCAACAGAAATTGGTGCCAACTTATCAAGAATTTTACTGTCATACGAAATTTCATTAACTCTTCCCATTACAACCACTCAGCTTTCAATTAGATTTCTGAAACGACTAACCACAATGTCATCCGATTATATCATAGAAACCAGATAAGGAACGTGGCGACTCCAGATGACTTATGCATGGTGGATTTCACTTTGACCAAAACTCTTATAACTCTAGTTAAGAATCCATAACTATAAGTCACTCTGGCTAAGTTTTACGATGGCACAATAAAATAGCATTCAACTTCTATCAGTCAATTTACCGATAAGAAATGCCAAAAGAAAGCAGCTGGATTAAATCTCTTGCTCTAGTGTAATGAAAATACAACATTCTTATCTGTGTTGTGTTGCCCACGTGATTTCTTTAAAGAAAAACTGTTGAACAAGTTGTATTGCTACTCAAATATATACATATCAAAGATTCTACAGCCAGTCATTAAAGAACCAACATTAAATACCAAACATTATGATGAGGACATAATACATACTTGGAGGCTCACAATTACATCATTGGTTTGCAACAAAAGGCATTTACAAAATGCAGGAAAAAAAACTGTGCAAGACTACTGTTTATATTCTCAAATTAGAAACAATAGCAAATTGGCAATAATCAAGTGCCTGGACCTTGATTCTTTGAAATCTTAGCATCAGACTTATCACTCAACATTCAAGGTCATGTAGCATATAGTTCAGAATCAGGTTTGAATTTCATCACAGTTACTGAATGGAAAACCCATGCGCAGGGTGTGTATTAAAGAGCTGTAGAAAAAAGCAAAAAAAAAAAAAAAAGAGAAGCCATCTCAGTCACATCACCATAAGATCTATAATCTCACATTTCATTCTCTTCATTCTTTAGATCCCTAAAACAAGTGACAGCTACTGTGTAATGTGCTATAATAAAAACTTCACGATTTGTGGATATCTACCAGATGCAAGGCCAGAATTCTAAGTTTTCAGGATAACAATGCCCAGCGTGCTTCACATGAACATACTGAACAGTGAAGTAAAATGGGAAAAAGGTGGTATAATTATTAAGATTGGATCTACAGAACAAACCTGAAAAGCAGGTCCACCTTCAGCAGAATTCATGATACTCCAGCCACCCATGAATGCAAAGAGAAACAACCTTCTGAAGATAATTTCAACCGGAGGAAGTTCCACAAAATTGAGTAAATTCTTAAACCAAGGTGGAGATTCCTCCACCTTTTTCTTTAACCTGGTTTTCAAATTAATTTTTGCTTTCTTTCTTTCCCTAAAACTAGTCATTAGCAATTTCTCAAAGGCAGCTTCTACTGATTCTTCACTTCTCTCATTTCCAGAATACTGTTGCAAGAGAAAATTGCGTGCCCCCCAAATTTCTTCCTCTGAAGCATAAGGACTAACCCCAAGACGCTTATAAGGATCCCAAACATTAATTCGGGGAAATTTTGGGATATTACCTACAGAAAAAGGAAACGAAACAAGATGCTAAATTTAACACAATTATCATAGAATAGGAAGAGGTGATGAACAATAGGAATTAATTACAGATAAAACACATTTTAACAGCACATAACATTAGAAAATATATGTAAATTAGCAATGAACCAACAATTACACCTTCCTTTTCCAATCAATTTTGAGGCTTCAACCCACAACTTTCTGATATTTCTTTCAGTGATGGAATTGGAAAACAAAATTTAGGGAGAAAGAGTTTACTGATCAATAATATATTGCAATACATCATACATTCAGAGTGAAATTGCCTTCAATGCTTGCAAACAAATCCTCTAGCTGTGCATATGGCTTATTGCATTAATGTACATTGACATTACTTGTGGAATTGCAATCCATGAAATACTTAGTAATAAAAGCAACATAATCAAGACGTCACAATTTGCCAGTATAGTATGCCAACATGGGTAATGGTGTGACTGTCAGCGGTAAAGAGTAATGGAAAACTTCCTAAACATACAAGCATTAGCCTTCTAAAGGTAAATGGCAATGGCAAGAGAGAAGTCTCAACTTCAAGTACTCTAGAGCAGGGCAAATAACAACAACAGTGCACAGCTCACACTGAAGGCCTAGTCTATTTATCTGAAGTTCCATGCATTTAACATATTATGTACACCACTTTAGTCTTGTTTCTTCACAAAATTGCCCATCCACCATGAGGAGAATACATATAATACTACGTGAACAAGTATGCTTGCAACATGAGAGTTCAAGAATATATATATATATATTATTAAAAAATTCTAGTCAAAAGCAAAACTAAATAATCACATATCTTTTGTGATGACAGCTTGAGTTTGCCTTTGAATATCTTCAATTACCATCAAATACAAAATGCCTATACACCAAAAGGTTCTAGGGAGGATAGTTCTCCTTTACCCCTTAAATAAGGCCCTCTATACATGCATGCCAACTTTTTATCAATTATCACAATCCTTCGACTAGTACCATAAATCCCTACCCTTCCCGATAACAAAACAGAAAGCAAACTTCTTTTAATGATGTAAGCACAAGATATTACCAATATAAGGTAGCAATATAAGGGAGCAATTTCAGACCTTCTCTTTAAATCGTTCCTTAATCTGAACCAGACAACTAAATGGGCACATCTTAGAATGAGAGCAAACTAATTTGTTTAAAATGGTAATATCCTGGATTTGAACCCCCCACCTATAAGAAAACGGACCTTGATATTTCAAATGAATTGCTCAAATAATCACATCGTTATCGTAATAAAAAAGCAGAAAAAAAAACCGCCAAACATGGGAATAAAGAAAGTAATACCTTCATAAGGCGCAGTTGTAGCACATTTCACAGTACAAAGGTTTCGTCTTTTGTATCTGCTCGGAATCGGGATGGAAAAAGTTACCTCCTTTTGCGCATTAAACAGAGACTTATCGCTACGCCACAAAAACCCCAAAATTAGTCACAGTAAATGAAGAAGTAACAGAATTCAAGACCCAAAACACAAAATCTGGAAATTAACAAGTCCCAGATAAACCCTAATTCAAAGCAGACAACGGGCAGGCATACAAAACGAGAAAATGGTCAAAACCCAAATCAGAAAGACAGAGAGAAAGATAGAGCTTACAGTTTATGCGTGCGGGCAAGAGAGGAGGAAGTAGTAGGACTGGAGAGGAGGAGGGAAGACATTATATTGACTCAATAATCACCGACTTCCACTTTCATGAGCAAATCGCTAATTGCTGACGGGAAGATGATTTTACGATGTCTGCCCCAACCAATCAATCCTTCTACCGTACTGTCAGCTAGGGCGGCTGATAGAAAACGAAGAGGGGCAAGCAGAGGACGGCTCTCTAAATTTTGTTCATTCAGTAGAGGATGAAAAGTTTGCAAATAAGTCCCTGATCTTATATCTTATTTGATTTGACCCCTAATATTTTCTAAAATATGAATGAACTTTACCAGTTTTTTTTCTCTTAAAGCTTACCAGTTTTGGCGCATCTTAATTAACACAACAACACCTGACTTTGTTTTCGATTTCATGAACCATATAATATATGTCAATGTAGTGCCAAAGTTCAGTATTAAGTTGTTTGATTTAAACTTTGTAAGATTGATATATTTGTTGAATTTGTTTTAAAACTGCGTCAATTTTTGATGAGTAACATGTGTCTGTTGGTTGATTCCCTCAAGCTTAGAATTATGCTCGTGAGGAGAAAGGACTTTGTGTCTTGCTATTATATCATTGTATCTTAGTTACAGACTTAATAAATAGGGAAAGAACCATAAGATATAGAAACATTGTCTAACAACCCTGTTTATTTATCTTCTAATTTGTCTATTTCTAGTTTATCTTAATAGTGGCAAAATATAAGTAAATATTGAAGCTGTTTATGCTTTTAACTTACAATTTTTTTATACATACTATTTCTATGAAATCTACTATTTTTTTATCCATTTCTATTTAATGCTTGTTTTTATGTGTTTGTTTGATACTATATATAGAAATATATAGAAATATTTTTAAAGCATGTCTTGATACTAGGAAAGTTAAAGAGCATTGTTCTTTTTTCTAGAAAATTTAAGTCTTAATAAATCAAAGAGTTCATGCACATT
>JANIIA010000008.1:28091243-28120176 GCA_027478495.1 Erythroxylum alaternifolium
AGCATTAAATAGAAATGGATAAAGAAATAGTAAATTCCATAGAAATAGTATGGTCTTCTCTATATACCAGAGCCCTTTTCTCCAGCTAATTAACTTGTATAGTTTACACTTTTTGGCTTTCCATGAATTCTCCATTAACAGGTTTTTCGCACTAACGAGATTATAAAATAACCGTTATTATATATATATATATAACAGAAATTATTTGTGACCTAGTTTAAATAAATCAGTTTATTGCTTTCTTTATGTTAATCTTTAAACAAAGGCTTGCCTAGTCTAACCCTCTAAACAACCTCATTAACATTCATGTTACTCAAGTTGCCCATTTCATGTAATTCTATTCAGATCAATGCTATGTTTTTTTGACTAAATTATTAAGCAAAGTATTAAAATATTATGAGTTTTTGAAATGTATTTACTAATATCCTACTTCAAATAAAGATACTAACATAATTTAATTAGTATATGGTCAAAAGATATGTTTAAGAATTCAGTTGTTAATAATAATAATAATAATAATAATAATAATAATAATAATAATAATAATAATAATAATAATACATTTCTATAGTTTATGATGTTTAAATTTTATAATAAAAATTAGGATATATTAAATATTTTACTTATAATTAAAGCCACTCATTATAGCTTAAATTATTATTTAGCATATGCATAATATTTATTATTTATTTCATGTCCAATTTAACTTGAATTTTTACGCACATCTTTTGATATTTTATATTTTGAGGTAAAATAAAGAAAAATTTTCATGTAATTTAAGTAATTAAAAAATTTATAAATTTATAAAATTTTGAATTTTTTTATTTTTAATTATTTCTTACACTTTTATTAGAAAATAGTGATGCAACATGCATAACATAAACATAATACATATATCAATCAAATGTTGTTGATAACTCGATTCTTAAACTTAACCAAAATCAATTAGTTCTAACTCAAATCAATAAGTTAACATAATTACAATAAATTATTAGTATAAATTAAGTTAATTAGTTCAATCTGAATTTAAGAATCAATGAGTCATTATGTTAGTAACATTTAATTTATTTATGTGTGTTGTTCACATTGCGTATATTTTGTTATTAATTTTATAAAAATAAAGAAGATTTTTTATTAAAAATTTAAAAATTATAGTAAAAATTTTAAAAATCTTTTTAAAATTAGTTAACTTACAAAGAAAGCTAATGCATCGGGCAGTAGATAGACCAAATACTGAAGAGTGTCGTGGATATTGGGTTCAGCCAGGCCTGGTTAGCGCTCCACCAGTACACCATTCACGCATGGTTGAATTTGACCAAATCCTGTTGCACACACATTGTTCTGGCGCTCCTTCCTTTTCCCCTTCTACTTTGAGAAGACATATTGGAGACCAGTGATTTGATCAAGGACGCTAGAGATATTGAAATACTGAACCTGAACCTCAGGAAGAGTATAAACCCGCAGTTATATGCATTCCATCAAGAGGATCACGTAAAGAGAAATATAGTTTGCGGCTTCCACCTCATGGACACTTTATTCAAAGATAACATGTATTTTCAATCGAGCAATTTGTCCCCATGAACAAATCATATTACTGGTGGGGAGAAGGAGAAATCCATGTGTAGAGGACAAGAAGGAATCCACAAGATTAATAAAAGTTGAGAAATCCATGTATAGAGTACAAGAAGGAATCCACAATATTAATAAAAGTTGTCCCCAAGAATCATCTTCTCTTTGATGGGACAGAAGATCCTTGAAACAAACGAGAAACTTGAAGGGATTGAGGCAAGAACGTACTAAAGTTTAGCACTCTCTTGCTGCGCAAATTGCTGTCTCAAGACCCTTCTCATTACCTTGTTTGTTGCCGTCCTTGGAAGAGAAGGAAGAGGCACAACCTGAGAAACCTGCATTTTTAAAAATTGTCAAAAGATGTTGACTCCAAAGTGTCTGGGATTTTGAATGGAAAGACAGCCATGTGCAGTATGTAATTTCAATGGATACCCTGAATAAAGGATTTAACGTCTTCTGCAATGCTGAGTTGAAAGACATCCTCAGCTGATCCAAGTCTAAAGTTGATCCATGAGAATCCTTGAACACAACAGCAATGACCAATTGCTCAGGACCACCCTGAGGAGGTGGCACCCCGATTGCTGCTGTCTCCAGGATACTACTATGAACCGCACTACAGATGCGCTCTATCTCAATGGAACTCACCTGTCAACCACAACAAAGACACATCTAGCTATAAATACTTTCCGACTAACAAGGAAGCCGGAATTCTTGCATTTGAGATGGTCAATAATGAATTGAACTCTTTTTAAGTTTTGTGTTGTATCATAAGCACAAACTACAACATATAAGCACAAAATATACACAAATTGCTATGTATTTTCTTCAAAACAAGTTAGCAATGTATGTTAAGACTTCAAATTACGTGAAAGACTAATGGTCAACATACATTATTTGATTAGAGGAGCTTTATATAACTGGCACCCAAGCTTTAAATGCTAATAATCATCCTAGCAAATCTATAAAGAACATTTAGTAAGTTTTTTATCCACATCTTTCTTTGTTAAGAGTATCATAACATCCAATATTTGACTCATGCCATGCAACTTCAAACATCTTCAACATCTAAACATGATGACAAAAAGTAATAGACATTTGCACGTCGAGTTTAATTTGTAATTGTCTTTTCCTTGAGGCACACATCATACAGGGATGAAACTAGCACATTCCAACACAGGAAAATAAGGAATTTAACTAGTTAACCAATTGCTTCTGCAAACTAGAGCCTGGCTTATATTAGATCTCCGAAAAGTATCCATTCCTGGGAAAGTCACTCTACAGGGTTTTGGTTTATCTGACTGTTTATGCCAGAGCTTTATAAAGAGTTTCATCCATGAAGACAATCACTACCTTGATGCCACCAAGATTCATAGTGTCATCTGAACGACCATGTGCATGATAGTATCCTCTAGAAGTACGCTCAAAAAAGTCCCCATGTCTTCTGAGAACCTACATGGATTGAAATCACAAGGGTTAAGCTAAAGTTGGTGAACATTAACCTTGGATAAGGCCATTTCAGAACACTCACCTTCCCATTACAAAGAGGCATTCCCTTAAAGTACACATCAAAATGGTCAGCATTCAGTAGTGTATTTGAAGCTCCAAACATGACAGGACCAAGTGCTAGTTCACCCATTCCTGGTGCATTTTGTGGCTGCATTAGGAGGTAGAAACCAAGTCAATAAAATAGTAAACTGAGACATTCATCAAGTTGCAGCAAGAAAACATGGTGAAATTGGTTGAGAAACTCCATCATGATGAATCATGCTGTGAAGACACGAGTTGTGAAAAGTTTTGAATCAATTATTTACTATAATCACTAGCACACAGGAAGATTATTTTAGTCCTCACATAAAAATTGACTAAATGCCAATGTAAACTTTTACAGGCATTCCACATTTTGAAATCAGAAATCAAATAGCCTTTTTGGTAGCTAAGAAGATATTTTAAAAATATCAAGTCAGGATATATCAAAAGCTAAACACGTATAACCAGTGTGATTTTTACCACAAAAGTGATTGACCATGCTTAACCATGACAACATTTGGAAATTCTACGAAGGTTTAAATTGCTACAGAAAAAGAGATATGGCTATACACCAAATATATACAACAAACATCGGTTGTATTTAATACTTGTTTTTGGATGGTTCAGATCCACTCTAAAGAATTTCTGTGCTTACAATTGGACGACCGTCACCACCAAGTATAAACAAGCTGCAACCCATTGCAGGAGTACTAAAGGCAGCAACTGATTGAGGCTGCAATAAGGAACCTGTGACAAATCCACCACCAATTTCTGTACCTCCACAATATTCAATCACAGGTTTGTAGTGAGCCCTTCCCATTAACCATAAGTATTCATCTACGCTTGATGCTTCACCAGTGGAGCCAAAACAACTACAGGAAGCAAGAAAAACAAAACACATCCCCAGTTGATACAAAATTAAAAAAAAAAAGCTTAAACCAAATAAAGAAGAGAATAGGACTAGTCAGACTTATATGGTGTTTTTTACTGTCAATTAAAAAAAATGCCATGAGTAGCAACAATAACTTACACTTACCGAATAGTAGACCAATCACAGCCACATGTGGAGTTTGCACTTTTCCATGAACGGACGATACTGGGGATCACACCAAGCATTGTTACCTTTGCATCCTGAGCAAATTGCAGAAGGATCATACATGAAGTTCCAGACATGCCCAATTTTGGGAAACTATGGTTTAAGGTCATGCCTTAATGAAAGTTGCTCATGCACTCAACAATGTTCAAATTCCTTTCCTCAATACTAATCCATATCTAATCAAAGATTTGAGAAAAACAAATTGACAAGACATAGCAATGATGCATAATAGCTTCTGCAAGATTTTCAACTTAGCATACCAAGTCTACTACCTATCCTTTACTTGAACATTATGTTTGTTAAAAGCTATTTTAAAGCTTTTCTCCAGAAATTTATTTGACAGATTCGAGAGATTTATATCATAGCCTCCCATTTGTGTACACGCAGTTTCCTTGGCTATTGTGCTTGCCCAAAAAGAAAATTTCACAAGAGGGAAATCTAGTTTACAAGGCATCTTGTCAAAGCAATAGATTTTGAAGATAAAAATAAACAATACAGGCATGGAACGTTAAGCTCAAAGTAAAGGATGGCAAAAAAAGTTCAATAGAGAGAAAATGGGAAAAACCAAAAAGTGGCTGCAGAATTGATAACCTAAGTTGTTGGGCCCACAACACAATACAATTGATGGAAGCTTAACTGAAGTACAATAAAAAGATATTGGATCCTTAATCATATGCCTAAGATGACATTAACAGTTCCTGAAGTACAATAAAAAGATATTCGATCCTTAATCATATGCCTAAGATGACATTAACAGTTGTTTTCTAAGAGCACATCCACAAACTTTTCCCTTATGACAACCGGTATGAGTACAAGATTAATAGGTTAAGATAATTGGAACTAATGGCAATGAGAGATATAAGTTTCTTTGTTTCACAAGGTTAAACTAGCCATACAATGAAAAATACAGGCGCAAATAATATTAAACGTCAGAAATGGGAGTAGAACACGGACCTGTACAAATTTGGCAAAGCCATGTCCAAGGGGGGATCCATTATATAACGCAATTGAAGCCCCATTCAACAATGCAGCATATACTAACCAAGGACCCATCATCCAACCAAGGTTAGTAGGCCAAGCAACAACATCACCTTTTCTAATGTCCATGTGACACCATGCATCTGCAGCAGCCTTGAAAGGAGTAATGTTGGTCCAAGGAATTGCTTTTGGCTCCCCTACACCAGAAAATATTTTCAGTTAGACCTGTCGACATACAACATTCTCTCTGATTATTGAGTTAAGGTACTCATGCTCAACAGTTTACTTAGCTTTTAATCCTTTCAATATATCCCGAGTGGGTAAAATATCAGGAGTCACAAACCTAATCTTACAGATCTGGATGTTTTTACTAATATCAGTAGCCATAACTTCATTCAGAGCTCCACAACAGTGCAGATTGAATCTGAGATCTGAATTTTGAAATAATATCCTTTTTAGTTTAAAGAGAAATTAAAAGTTACACAGTTAAGCCAAAGATGAAAAAGGAAAAGAAGTTTTTCTTAGCAGAATTTCCGAAGTTATTTTGAATTTAGTCAGATGGCGGTTGAATAATAATTAAATGTCTTAAGCTTAGTCCAAGATGTACTGAAATCAAGAAAGCTCAAGAGCATAATTCTCAATCCTTAAGCTACCTGTAGTTCCAGATGAGAAAAGGATGTTTGTAAATCCTTCCACTGGTTGCTCTACAGCAGCAAATTCATTTCCTCTGCAAGTTTTCAATGGCAAGAAAATTAGCATTGTACTTTCCAAAAACAAATTAGCATTGTACTTTCCAGAAAACATTAGCATTGTGAAGGCTTCAGAAAGACTAACTTCGAACCAAAGAGTTCATTCATCAAACTCACATGTAATTTCCTGAACGACTGCCCCAAGAAAGTGCATTATGAAGTTGTTATCATAGACTATGATTAATATAAAACAACAGGGGATAACAAACGAACCCCTTTATCCTCTATACTAAATCACAATCAGCTCATTACATATGTCAAGAGACTGTCATAATAGTTAAAGTGAAATGCAATCCACACAAACTGAATAGCTACATATATATTCTGAAGATCAAGAACACATAAATGTTCTTCAAATTTTATTGAAAGTTAAGAACAGTTGAACAAAGGGAATACATATAATACAGGATCATGAATCAGGTTGATCCTACACCTTTAAGATAAAATCTATACCTTAAATTCTTTACTCTGTCTACAAAATCATGCCAAGAAATGTCACCATCACGCAACTTAATGCTCAGGCTAGAACCTTTGGCTGGAACAACAATTGCCGTAGGTGCCACAGCATCCACAACTCTACTGTAGGATTTAAGAGTACATTGTGAGATAAATTAGCACAAACTTAAGTTCAAGAATGAGGAGGGTTGACAAATAGAGCAGCCAAGCAAGTGAGAATTTCACCTATACAAGGGAATACTTTTATCACCACGAAATATAAGATCCTGGACATGAACAGTCAATATAAGATGCTTCAGTAATGAACATTTTCTGAATACATCTTATCGATAAAAAGTCAATCGGAAAATCACCTTAAAGGTTGGATCCAAGATGCTCTTTATTAAAATATAACAAAGATTTGAAAAAGAAAGCCTCCATTTACATCTATGTGACCACCTTAAGGTAGTGCTCACTAATAACTGAGACTTATTCATTTCTCTTTCTAAACTTATAGAGAAGATGGTAAAAAGAACTCCAAGCCATGGTTTGAGTACATAATGAATCTACGTGAGAAATAAATATAACCTGTGTAAATATAGCCTTTGCCTTTGAAATTGTAAGCCTTGTTGATATTTCAGCTGGAGCAAAACTATCAGCAATAGATACAACAACATATCCTGCCAGAACTATAGCAAGGTAGATAACTACAGACTTGACAGTCATTGGCATGTCAACTGCAATTGAAGATCCTCTATCCAAACATAGTTCATTTAGTGCGTGTGCAACCAACCTACAAGGATATAGTGCAGAAGAATATTAATTCATAGATGTCAACTGCTAAAAAAAGCAAATACAAGTAAACAAACATTCAAAACAAATTAATAGAAGCCATTATACAGTGGCTTTGCTACTTGCTAGAAACCCAGAAGTCCTCAAAATTAATTGCATCACACAGTTTAAAATCTAAACTGTGGTCACCCTTCAAATAATTGTTTAGAAATTATGGCCTTTTGGCAAACGATTTAATAGAACATATTTCAGTGAGTTGTATCCAATCACAATCAAGTGTTGCACTAAACAAAATGTCAGTAGCAAGCCATCTAAGCTAATGGCCCAGTATTACTGAACTCAGCTCCTTGGAATTGATGGCAACAATTTGATTCTCCTTAGCCACTGGTCTCAAGTAGTAATGAAAAGAAAATTTCTTAGTACAACTCACATCCACTAAGTTGTAATTCAAACTAAAACAAGATCTAAGAAATGCAATGCTTTTATCTCTTTCCTATTATGTATTATGTCATGTTTACTCCATAAGCTTTAGCATAAGATGATGGCTAGGGATGGAATATCAACATAATAAAACATATTCATAATAAAACAATAAGCAGACCTACTTAAACCCCTCCATTGATTGTGGGAATATCTGAGTACAAATGTCTGCTAAAAGTGCGCATCCCTTGAATTTGAATCAACTTATGGCATCAGAAAATTTTGCTGAGTGGAAGCAATTGTAAGAAAATGGCTGTAGGGTAAAAGTAACATACCAAACCTCTGTGCGCAATTCCTGGAGTGTCATGCTGCTTACAGGCTGATCATCATTTCCTTCATCACGCCATTTTATTACAACATCATTCAAAGTTCTCTTAGAATTCAAGTTCATGCAGTTCTTTGCAGGATTCAAATATGCTCCAGGCAGCCAATGGCCACCTGGGGTAGACAGATTATCACGGAAAATACATTCTGGAGGTACTGAAAATGAAATGCATAATTCGTCCAATACAGTTTTCCAATAGACCTAACAAATAAAGAGAAACAAAAATAATTAGACAATCATAAAATGACATGACGGAAATGTTGAGACATTTGCCTTTTCAAGAGTTCTGAAAGGATACATGAAGAGGTCTTACCTCAGGGCTCAAGACAGAGAACTCTTGAAAATCTGAGAAGTTTGTTATGGGGTCTTTGTATCTAGAACCTAGAAACTCATTGCCATTTCTCTCCAAAAGCTGGCCAACGTTTGTAAACCTTGCGCTCTCCCTAACCATGCTCCAAGCAGCATTAAAAATTAAAAAAAGGAAAAGCTATCTTCATAACAATCATAACACAAATGCAGAAAACCCAAAAACTAATGTACACACCATTTTATGTTCAAGTGTTGCACATGATTATAAAACAAATAGCTTTCTTAATTATCCAAATAATAGGTGGTACATCCAAGTACAAATAGAAGAGTTAATTAGTAGATCTTAAGAAGTATAAATCATGAACTACGAAAAAACTAGATGTAACAACATATCAGATTATTCATGCTTATATGACTTGATTTGTACAAATTATTGAACAAAAATAAGTAAACATGATACCAAATTATTCATGCATGGTCAACTCAATAAAGTACAAATCATTTATAAAGAAATACTAACAAGAATCATAAGGTCTGTCGAAATTCCGATTTGTTCTAGAGAATTATAAGAAAGGAAAAGATTCTCGTATTGTTTCTTGCAAATCAATTTCATGGTTTGGCATTAGATATCAATGCTAACAAGTTTTCAATTTGAACCATATATAAAAGAGATTTTAAAAATACTTTTTTTTAATTATTATGATACCATCAATACATACAATTTTAATTTAATAGTTAATATTCGTTTTATAAAAAATAAAAGCGGGTGGTGGGGAAGAGAGTCAACCGAGCGCTTAATCAAATAAAACGGAGAGGCACCAAACGGTACGTTTCGCAGCAACTCCAGTGAGTCTAATCTTGGTCTTGGCAAGTGGCACTAGCAATGCATGCTCTAAATAAGCAATGAATATATGTAATGGGAACAAATATCTTACGGGTCGGGCGACCAGGTGGGAGGATCGGGCCCGAAGTCTTTGAAGCAGCCATAGTACATCATTTGATGGAGGGAGAAAGGGAGGTCTGGCGTGAGCACACGCTTCGAGATGTGTGTCCACGTCTCCGGAGTAGCAGCCCCGTAATTACCGACGATTTCGGTTACATCTTGGTGAAGCTTCTGGGCCGCTGCGGACGGAATCCCCAGAGCTTCGATATCGGAGACGGAGATGGCATCAAGAGATTTGTAAATCATACCCATGAGAAAGAGAGAGCGACACAGAAGTGTACTAGTTGAACTATTGGTACTTTTGTTGGAGATCGGGGAGGTGGGAAAGATGCTAAGAGGCTTTTCGATTTGTTTTGGTTTGATAGGCTCCCTGTATTATTATCTACAGCTACAAAGTACAAAATCAACACTCAGGAAAATAATTAAACAATTTGCAAATATCATATTCTTCACTGTCGTCTGTTGTTGTGTGATAACGATAGCTCCTGTATTCCTTCTACGTTCCCTTATATAGCTTATCCCTGATATTTAAATATGAAATCAATGTCTTTTGTTATTTACTATTGGGTCCGTTATGGTAAAAATCATTACAAAGGAGTAAAACCACATAGCACCATATTGCATTCATTTAATTAGGTTAATCAGTAATGTGTTTGTAGTCCGATATTGATTTTGAGAGGGTATGATTTATTTCTATCACACTTATTTTATTAGATTCATGTTATGGAGACATGCCAACATTAAACAGACAAGTTTATACATTCTAATTAAATTATACATGTCATTATTTGGAGATGATATTGATTTTTAACTTGACAATATTAAAGCATTAATTATATAAATAAACATTAATAAAATAGGGGGGAAAGCCATTTAACCACCTAAAAGTTGGTGCTTTGAACACTAATTTACTTATTTCGTGAGTTAGTCAATATTGTAAAATTCTAAGGGCACAATATAGCTGTAGCTAGTACCGATAAGTATGGATTGATCTCATAAAGACAGTGATCATTAGTAATGAGCTTTTTCTTATTATCTAGCCTACGAATTGATTTTATATTTTTTAATTAAAAGATACTAAAACTAAGCAGGTAGAATAAAATAGGTAATAAAGTTGAATAGAAGATCAAGGAAGCACTTAGGAAATTATCGATATCGAGAATTAGTATCTAGGTTTCGATTTTCCTTAAACCCGTAACAGATTGATCATTTATTACTCAATTGTTTTATTGATTTTTTGAACCGTGGAGATTCTTATAGTATGCTAGTAATTGACCTTAAATCTACTAACAACTAATCCTAAGATTTTCCACCGAATTACTTAGGTTAAAGTTTGTAGGATTGCTTTACCGATTTGTGAATCTCTCTATTAGGTTTAACCTTAATTTAGAAGATTTATGTCATCTTATCTCTAAGGTTACGATTATCTCTTTCCAATTACAGCAGACCTATTTTAACTTAGGATTTCTCAATCTCTACATACGAAGCCAGATTATGATATAATGTTCCTGGATCTATTAGAACCTATATTAACACGTAATTGGATCACAACAAATCAATCAATCAGTTGCATTAATAAAAGAGTCAACACATGTTAAGGTATCAAAATAGGGTTCATCTAACCTAATTACTAACAAAATATTTAGTTACACCTTAGGGAATACGAAATCAAACATACATAACATAAAAAGATTAATTGAAAATAACGGAATCATAAATCTAAATCTTCATGATTGTCTTTTATCGAATATTCTTATGATATAGAGATCTGATCTTGTATTCTAATGGATCTGTCGATAAATTATTCATGTTTCTCGCTCCTCTAACTTATAATTGCCCCTTGAGAACAATCTCCATATCTGAAATCACATCCTCACATCTGCTCCCTCTTTAAGTCTCCATTCACGTACTTTCGTATGAAATTCTAGGGTCAATGCATGGTCACGTTCTTTGGTCAATGCATGGTTTTGTGTACAATTGTGCATCAAACTATAGATCCCCAAATTCTTTGAAAATTACGACACTGCAGAGCCGGGGAGAAGCACACGGGCAGATGCATGGTCGTGCATCCCTTCTATGCGTTGAATCTTCGTTTTATGCAGTGTTTTCATCCAAATTCTTCTCTTTTAAATCCGTGAAGGCAATTATAATATGTATACACTCTTGTAAGGCATTAAGTATCAAATATACGCTAAAAGTATAAAATATCAAACAAAAATGCATCAAATATGAAGTATAAATATGGTCAAATATCCATCTATCAAACACATAACCTTTTAAACTTTATTTTTTTATCAATTCAGCCCTTAAACTTTAAAAAGATCACCTTCGAACCCCTTGGTATTGGCAATAAGCCATATGGGCCATTTTTAGTGCATGAAAATGTTAATTAATGTTTATTTAGGGGTAAAGTTGCATTATCTATCATATTCAAGTGTAAGAAGCAAGATTTTTTCCTTAAATTGAGCTCCTGTTCTTATTTGATTTTAGGAGAAAATCTTGTTCTTCAATTAGATAACGATCATTTGTTATGAATCTATCTGCAAGAGTTTAAAGTAGGTAATAACTACAACTATTTGTTTTTTACGAGTGAGTGAATTTTCATATTATGGTATTCTAAATTTAGGCTTTTATATAGTGTAGTGTTTAATGATTTTATTTACTTCCCTTTAAATGTCAAGTGATATTTTTAATGTCATTCATTCATTTGTCTCACTAAAAGAGATAACTAATGATGGTCTTAGTTAACTATTATTATTAGACTAAATAATATAGGTAAATTAACAATGAATGATTAATTTCATTTATTAACTATATATTTTAAAAATAGGATGAAAAATATGAATTCGTCACTATCGTTAAGGAGCATGAGTGGAAGCAAATTAATGGTGAACTCTTATTTTTCAATATGGAGCAAGGAGTCCATTGATGACCTTATGAACTATTGAAAAATCTAATAAAAGATGTTATGGTTGTTCTCAACTTGAGTTAAGTTATAGAAGGTGATTTATTAATATGTTAGAATTAACATTGAAAAAATACATTTATTTATTGTAAGAAGGGGGTTGTAAATTCTTTCTTTGGTAGTATAAAGAGATAAAGGCCTCGCATTATAAAATAGGTGTTTTGGAAGGAAAATCAAGTGGAGTTTGATAATAATTTTAAATAGAAGAGCATATAACCAAACTGATTTATCCAAGTTAAAGGGGGTATTGAAATTTATTGTTGGTGAAGGAAAAAAATTACGAAATTTGGAAATTTACTACAAGCTAATGTGTATAATTTGCTTCTTATAGGAGCGAAATGAAATATCAAAATATTGGCCTTTAGCTTTCAAGCTTGTTGGAGAGAGCAGTAATCAGATGGTGTATATTGTTACCGTTGAGTGTTAACTTGTTTTAATAATCAATTAAATGCCTATGATTCAATTATAAGTGCATAATAGCTTCTTGTCTAGACCTAAGGTTAGTCTTTTGTTTGTGAAAACATATCCGGATTAAGCATTCAATGTCAGATGAGGATCTATAGCAAATAAAAACTCCAACTGTATTTTTTTGGTAAATATATTAACCAAAAAATAGTTACCAAAAAAATAGTATGTACATGGTCCTTGGGGCATACCCCAACCCTAATTAGTCAACATCATCCCTGTCAACAATACAGTTAAAGAAAACAAAGACAGCAGAATGATCCGGGCATGCCTTGACCTTAATCAGTCAACATCATCCCTGCCCACAATACAAATGACAAAAGTCTAAAGACAAAGAAATCAGAATGGTCGGGGTAATACCCCAACCATATGCAGTAAAACAGAACAACATCACCCCGTAAGTACACGGTCATTGCGGCATACCCCGACCATAAGTAGTCCAAAGTCGTCCCTGTCCACAGAGCACTAAGCATCCACTTCCCAAATCAATGGCAGCAATATGTGGTTACACAGCCATAGTGGTTGGTAGACCATGCTCACAAGCAGTCAAAACAAAGACAACATCAAATAATATATAGTCAATGGGGCATACCCCGACCATAAGTAAATAAAACGATCCCCGTCTATCACTTATCTCAAAATAACTACAAACAAAATACATAGTCCTTAGGGCATACCCCGACCATAAGCAGTGGTAAATCTGTCATATTATTATTACAACCCTACCTATCTGGGATAGAAATATCAAAAGTTAATCAGTTCATGTGGATAGAGCCTATACAAAATTCTATACAACATAGATTTTATCTTATAGATTACATCGGAGCATGTTAAAGAAGCAGAGTCTAGCAAGATTGCATTCCGTGCCTTCCACAAGTTGTAAATAGCACATACAAATGCTTCTTAGACGTGCTCCGGTGTATTTCTTCTGAATCCATTTCACAGCACTCGAGAGGGAGGTCATGTCTCTCAAGCCCAGCCACTCACGAATTGCTCTCCAAACAGTACCTGCAAATGGACACCTGAAAAATAGATGGTTAACTAATTCTAACTCCACTCCACACAGTACGCATTTAGGGTCGAGCTCAAGGAATGTGAGGTTATCCTTGGTTGGTAGTCTATTCCAAAATGTAAGCCACGCAATGAAAGAGAATTTTGACGGAATATATTGCTTCCAAATGACAGACATCCACTGCTTCTTATCATGTTTCACCCTTAAGATCTCATAGACTTTCCTAGAAGAGAGACACCATTGACACAAGTCCTTTGAAGCTCATTCATAGTTTCTTTTAGTCCTCCTATCTGAATTACCAGAGAGTTTCAGATTTGTGCTAATTTTTTCATCAAGGGTGAATCTCGGGTAGACGACTCCCACTCCCAAATAGATGTCCCCTTTAAGTAGACTTCATTCATCCATCACACCCATAGTGTATCCGCTTTGGAATGGACGTTCCAAAGCGCTTTGGTTAGTAGGGTTGAATTCTAAACCTTACAATTCATCAAACCTACACCTCCCTTGTTTTTCGGAGCACACAAATCATCCCAAGCCACTTTGCAATGTTTACCACCTAATAAAAATAATCGGTAGATGGAGGTTATCCTATCAAGAATGGAGTCTGGTATAGGGAAAGCTTGAAGTTAAAAGGATTGTACTCCTTGGACAATGGATTTGATCAATTCTAATCGGCCGGCATAAGTTAGAGACTGTCCATTCCATGGGTTGATATAGTTATCAACAGTTTCAATCAACACTGAGAATTGTGCCATTGACACTTTCATAGGTGCCAGTGGAATCCCCAAATACCGCACGGGGAATTCACGCGCTGGATATGCAACAATCTTCATGATGGTCTCTCTATCCCTTCCTAAAACACCCGCCAGACACACATTAGATTTCAGAGGACTCGCTTTTAGTCCAGATACTCCCTCCAATTCTCGGAGAGCATCCACAAGAATTCTGATGGAGCTAAGATCACCACAAGAGAAGAGCATTAAATCATCGGCAAATGCCAGATGAGTTATCCTACACTTGCTACACTTCAGGTGGAAGTGAAATTGCGGGTGTCCAATCTGAGTTTTTAGTAGTCTAGAGAAGTACTCCAAGCAAAGAAGGAAGAGGATAGGTGACATGGGGTCTCCTTGTCTCAGTCCCCTCCTGCCCTTAAACATGCCATATAATGCACCATTCACCAAAATGGAGAAAGATGATGTGGGTATACATTCTAGAATTCAGCCAATAAATTGCCTAGGGAAACCCAACCCACATAACATATCCTTCAGAAAACTCCAAGAAACCGTATCATAGGCTTTGGTGATGTCCAGCTTGATTATACAGCGAGGTGAAATTCACTTCCTTGTGTACCTTCTAACCAACTCCTGCACTAGAAATACATTATCCAACATATTCCTACTAGGCACAAAGGCAGGCTGTGCTTGGTCAATAATATCTCCAATGACAGGAACCATCTGCCTCATCAAGATTTTAGTGATCACTTTGTAAACCACATTTGTACACACTATGGGTCTAAAATTAGTCACCTTCGGCTCTTCCTTGGTTTTGGGTATGAGGGAAATGATTGTATCGTTTAACCGTTTGAGTAGTTTACCATTCAGGAAGAACTCCTTCACAGCTGCCACTAGGTCATGCCTAACCATACACCAATGCCTTTTGAAGAAAGCCAAAATAAACCCATCCAGTCCAGGTGATTTATTGTTTTCAATACCAAAAAGTGCTAGCTTGATTTCATTCTATGATACAGGGGTAATCAGGGATTCAGAAGCTTCCATATTTAAGATAGGGCCAAATTGGATTACCTCATTATCCACAATAGCGGAGGGGATACAAGTACTAAAGAGCTCGGTGTAATAACTGAGAAAACAATCTGCCACTTCTTCCACAGATTTGGTTGGATTACCATCGTCGTTAATAACACGTGAAATCGCATTTCGCACATTTTTCTTCTTTACTAAGGCATGAAAGTACCGAGTGCACTTATTTGCCTCAATAATGTGAGTACACTTCGCCTTTTGTTGGTAGAACAGCCTCACTGCTTCTAGTAAAAACTCAACCTGTTTCCTCTTCACATTTACCTCATTTTTCAACTCAACATTGTCAGGACTAGTTAATAAGGCTTTATAGGCTAATGTGAAGTTCTCTTTGGCCATTTTAGCCTTCTCCGAGATATGGCCATAAGCTTCTTTGTTTAGTGATTTCAAAGGCCCTTTAAGTGCTTTCAACTTAGAGCATAAGATGTGTTGCACGTTTCCATTCACTTCCAACTCCTATCCATTGGCAATGATATTCGGCAATTGAGGGTGGGTGAGCCACATATTGAAGAACTTAAATGGTGTTCTTCCTCTATCCTCCGATTGCTTAAACTCCATTACCACTGAGCAATGATCCGATTCCACCCTCATTTATAAAAAGTGAGCTATGCATGTATAGCCTGAATTTCCCCAATCTTGATTAGTCACGACTCTATCCAACTTGGCCCATAAATGATTCTTATGCCATGTGAAGAATTCACCTCTCGCTAAAGCATCTTCCAAACCAAGCATTATCCGAAAATCTAGGAGGTCTTTCATTAGGTATGTCGAAGGACGCCTGCATCCTATCCTCTCCTTTGTAGCACATACACAATTAAGATCTTCCATAATAATCCAAGGAAGATCAATAGCCACCCCCAGCCCCATTAAATGCTGCCACAATTCCCTGCGCTTAGTCACACTGTAAAGCTCGTACACAAAGGTAATGAAAAATCAATGTTGTGTTATCCTACACTAAGCTTGGCAATGAATATGCTGCTCCCCCACATCCAACACATGGAAGTGATAGAGGATGGGATTCCAAAGTACACAAATTCTGACCCCCTCTATAGCCTCGAAATTGTGAGAAAATTGCCAACCAATAAATCAAGTCTGCATTATAGTATCTAAACTCATTCTTGAAAGTTTTGTTTCCAAAAAGCAAGCTAAAGAACAATTGTGTTATCTTATAAGTCCAACAACACTCTGTTGTCTCAAGGCCTTGTTTAGGCCTTCAACATTCCAACAAGGAAGCTTAATAGGGTATTCTTGGAGGTTATGTTACCTCCAAGCCGCTTGGTGATTTCGATGCTTGTACTCACTTCGCCAGTCCCAACAAATTTAACACTCAGACTACCACCCTTAGTCCCCATCTTTTTAGTGTTGGTCGCCCTTTGTTTTCCTTTGCTCACAGTTTTACTAGTCATAATTTTCTACTAGCCCCCTACTCCTATGGAAGTATGCACAGTGATGTAGGACAGCTTAGCGGTTGGGTGTTTAGGATATTTCGATGGGTTAATAATAGGAATTGAATGGTAGATTTCTAGGAATCACACCTAGAAGAAAATAACCTAAGTTTCACACGTAGGGTTCTTAGGAGTCACACCTAAGAAAAGATTGTTTCACACAATCAAAGTAGCATAAAAGCTTGAAATTTTATTAAGCAAATCTGTTCTGAAAATAAAGCATAATATGAGCTTTATATAGAGCTACTTGTTATCCTAATATGAAAAGGGTTCTGATCCTAATTAAGAAAAATATAACTATCTAGGAAAAACATAACTAATCCTATTTAGTTTAGGAAAATCAAATAAACCTAGAACTATAACTACTAAAACAGAAATATAATTATTTCAGAAATTCCAGCAATTCTGGAATTTACTAAAATACCCCTCAATATGCCATTTTGCATTCTGCATCAAACAGCTAAAAATAAGATACTTTTCTAGCTTGGTGTCCTATGTTGTGTATGTGCAGTAATATTATTTAAATACTTTATTCAGAATATGGTCAGCCTCACTTATTATTTGATAAGGCTTAAAGGTTCTTCTGTCATGATTTGAAACATCTTTCTATTGCTTTTCTTCCTTCAAACAACACATTTAGTTGCAGACTGAAAGAAAAATTGTAGGTGGTTTTTTATAATGAGAAACTCATTGTAGTTAGTGGCCTAAGAATGAATTTAATGGTCATATATCAAGAAGTCAGGTACATCTACTGAAAAAGATTGAGATTGTAACGGTCTAGGGAAGTGAACGACTTCCATAATTATGTGACCTACACCTTCCAGCTTATTAGAAGTCTATCAAATTTATTTTGCTCCTTCCATGCCTAATTCAAATGTATTTGAAATCCCAAAACCAAATTTTCTTTAAATTTCAGCATTAAATGACCCTAAAGGCTGAAGCAGCTTCCCTATCTACCCATGGAAGTAAGAATGAGGGCTGGTATAAAATATTGTATACCTGTTGGAGGGTAGATACCTTTTCATCAAACTTAGAAATGCTTCGCCTGTTTATCAATGGGACCTGTCCTGAAGTCATTCTCTGTCCAGTCTTTGATATGAAAGAATCTAGATTGTTGATTGCATCTTTAAGAAGGAGAATATCTTCAACCTTCAATTTTAATGCATTGCTTGAACATTGAAATAGGAGCATTTCTGATAGGTTATGCGTTGTTTTAACCAGATTTTGAACGTACACCTCAGATGTTGAGTCACCATCATGAGAGTTGATCAACCTAGTCGGAGCATCTTCAGCTGAAGCTGGAGAAGACATGGTATCTTCTGCAATATTAGATGCCATATGTGATGAGACATCATCATCATTGGGTTTTATCCCCATATCCACAAAATTGTTGCCCTGTGAAAAATTTTCCCTCAGTGTACATTTCTCTCCTTCATGATCTTGTGCCTCGGTATGAAGACCTTGATGATCAGAACTGCCTATTGATTTGTTTGAAAGGGTGCATTCTTTCCTTGATCCAGCTAGATCATCAAAAATTTGAACCCCATGGCAATAGTTGCAGTTTGGAAGATGGTTCCCAGATTCTGTGTGAATGTCAATTACTTGTTTGAATAATGCATCAGCAACTGAAGGCCTTTTTGGTGAAGGAATAAGATAATTTTCTGGATTATCACAGTTAAGCGTACCTTCACTTGATTTTTCAAACGTTACTTTTGCTGTATCCAATTTTCTCATAATTTGAAGAGATTGAGCTTGAGGACCTTCAAATGGAGATAAACTGGAAGGCAAGGCCCCTTTCCAGCACGGCGAATCCACAGCAGGATTATAGTGGTCCACACTCTCAGGGGAGTTTTTCACAGAACCAATGACTTCATTGTTAATTGCCAAATTCAAGGAATCCAAGCGAATATTATGTGATTGAGAGCTCGGTTTTTCTTCAAATAAATGATCCAATGTGGCCCTGAATGCATTTTTGTTGCAAGGAATCCCTTCATCATTTGTTGAGGAAAATTCTGCTAATGGATGATCATTTTGTTCCAGGTGAAACACAGGGTTAATACCATAAAGAACATTGTCTTTAGAGCTTTTAGATAAATGAAGTTCCTTCAGCGTAGATGGATTGTTGACAGCAATATCCTTATTCTCCTGACCATTTCCACTTCCAATATTAGGATAGATACTTTGAACTGGTGGTGTAACCACAAAAGCAGAGGGAGACTGCAACAATAGTCCACTGCCATTTGAATTAGTGTTAGACATTGTTGAGTATTGTTCATATGAACCGCTACTTAGTATTTCATAGAACCTGGAATTGACTGATTTTGTGGACGGCATCTGAGGATAAACTTCAGGAACAACTGCAGAAGATTCCCAGGTTGAAAATGTAGGATAACTGGGAGGAGTGACGCTGACATTGTCACCTAAAATGGAGTCATAATCTAAATGAGCTGTTGCAGGTTCAATGTGTATTTGGCTACCAATCATATCAATGCCATGTGGAGTCTCTTCAAAGGTGCCCATGCCCATGGAAGAATGAAATCCTGAAACACAAAGATACAAATTAGAACAAAATACATAGGCCATTATCCTGGTAAGACTGCTCAACAACTAACATTTGCTTACCCATTCTTCAAACTTCATAAGTCCAAATCTTAAAGCTAAAATCAAGGAAAGATTATGTTGAGAGCTAGCTAATAAAAAGCGATAATAGTCCATGCTAAGAGTGAAATAGACTTTCTAAAGGCATCATGAGATTGGGACAAACACCACTCGTACACCTTAAAACTATTGTTTTCTGTCCAATACTTTCAACATTTTCATGTAAAATAGCTTCTAGAAAATAAGAATAAGATTCTTCACCAAAAGAATAGAAGTTTAAAGATCAGTAGCAAGAAAAAGAAATTTATTTCCGACTCACCAACTAACAACGCAGAAATAATGGGGAACCAAAGAAATGAATTCCACTATGTCACTTCTAAAAATCAAATCTTGTGTAAATTGATTATTCCTTTAAAATGGGTGTAAATTCAATTAGGATGGACCTCATGCACAAACTTATATCGTCCATAAAATAAAAGTGTAATGTCATGTGGAAAAGGTAAACTGGGAGAGAGATTGAAGGCACCTGGGTTCCCGTTATTGTCAATAGAGTAAAAATTGGTATCAGTTAGCACAGCTTCATTCTGCTTCCAATCTGGAAAACCCTCCCAAAAGCAACCCCAGTTAGATTTGTGCTTGAGAGCAGGCAGGCTTTGATTGTAGTCATCGGCAATGGATCCACTGGATGTTGTAACCTGAGAAGTAGACAACAAATCGTAGCCAAATTGATGGGGAAGGGCATAATCACCGGTGGTAGAAGAGACATAGGAAAGGTAATACGGATTGGCATCAACATGAGTTGTGGGGTTATGGGCATACGCAATAGCATCAGTTGGAGCAGAAGAAAAAGGGTCCACATCATAAGGGATTGAAGATGAGTATGAATATGGAGTGGATGAAGTGAAGAAACTCGGCTGGTGAGAGTTGAGGGAATTGGGAGGGTGAGGATGAGGATTAGGATTAGGATTAGGATTGGAGATGGTGACAGAGTATGATGAATCAGCATAGGGAGTAATAATAGGTGTGACAGATGAGTTATCAACAGGTTTCAAATTCGGATAGTGAGAGTCGAAGCTATTGGGAGGATGACGATCAGGATCAGAATTAGGATTGGAGTTGTTGACAGAATTTGATGTATTAGTAACACGAACAACAACAGGATTGAAATTCGGATGGTGAGAATCGAGGAAATTTGAAGGATTCGGATTAGGAATAGGATAAGGATTGGAGGCGTTGACAGAAAACGATGAACCAGAGTAGCGAATGACATTAGGTTTGAGAGAGGAGGTGTCGACAGAGAAAGGTGGAGCTAAGGCAGACAAGTTTGAAGAGGAAGACGAAGATCCTCCTCCATTGGCGTAATACCCATTAGTACCCGTAGTCATCATCTCATCAATTCAATTCCTGTCCCCTTCAACAACAACAGCAGCAGCAGCAGCAGCCTGCCTGATTAATTAAAATTTACACAATCAAGCTAATCGATTCACCAAAAACAAAGAAACAACCTCACCAAAAAGAATCCGACACCAAAGATAGAAAATTCAACCGAATTTCATAGGAAACAACACCAAAATACAAACTTTTTTGGCTTAAAGAAACAAAACTGAAGTAGATTTACCGGATGAGAGGAAAAGACGATCGCTGAAGACAGGAACTAGTAACCAACACGCTAACACGCGCACACACACAGTGTCTCTGCCTCTGTTTATTTATGCGGAAATTAATGAGATATTTATTTCCATACACATACAATACAATACAACATAAAGAAGAAATTACAAAATGATTTAAATATATAATAAATTTTTAAACAAGGACCTTTTTAACGCTATATTAGAAAAAGAGGCCCACACGTTTTGCATTTATGATTTCGTATATGCTACGTCCTCCAAAACCTATTGTATTCCTTTTATTTTCTTCAAAAACATAATTAATTAACTAAGATTTGACTTACCTATAAATACAAGTTATTTATAGTAATGATTTTTATGAAAATTGATTGTCATATTTATTATTTTTAAATATTCTTATATTAATTTATAAGTTATTTAGCTAATTAATAATTTATAAAAAAATGATATACTATAAATGAATAATTAATTAATTTTTAAGAATATTTTAAAAAAATTATTGATAAATTGTTGTAGTAATCCAACTGGTCATATTATAACGTGTCAATTTCAGTGACATATGACGCCGAGGAGTTGACTTGGTCTTATAAATAATTAATTAATTAATTTTCGAAAATAATATCCCAAATTTCATATTTTAACAAAATTTTGATTAAAATATTGTTGTGGTAACTAATTGATTGATTTTAACAAAGACCAATTAGTCATATTTTCTTCATATATATATTCTCTCACGCAACCACATTGATGATAACGTGTCAATTTCAATGACATATAATACCGAGGAATTGATTTGGTCTTATTAAGTATAAATTAATATTTCTTATTGGTTGAGAAAATATGGGGGGGAAAAAAAAGATGAACGAAGAAGAAGAAGAAGGAACTTCAAAGTTGTTGTGGTGAAAAGGAAATTAAAGAGAAACAGAAAGCTCATAAGTAAACAATGACAGGATTGGTGCTGTTCTGATGAGTCGTCATAGATAATATCATGGGATGATTTAAGAACTGGTGATTTCACGAACACATTGGATGATTCTTCTTCTTGGAAAGAGGTGCTCTACCGCTTCTGCCATGAAGATGGTATATTCTCTCAATAACTCAGCCACGCTTGTCACCTTTATCATCTTCACTAAAAAGTTTCAAATGGAAGGTTTCGAGCTTGGTTGGTAACAGAAGATAAGAGAGCTTTCGGCCTTGGAACCCAAATAAACTTCTCAAGGATGTCATTTATATAATTGGATGGATTTTACTGTAGATACCCAACTTTTTATTGTGAAACCTAAATATCAGTAAAGATTGTGATCTTTAAAGTCTAAGTCAATAACAATCCTAATTGATTTCCAGTTCCTATTATATTCATTATGATTCCAAAATGGTCAAATTCTAACACCTTCCTGTTCCTGTCATGGTTTTAACTGCACCTTTGACTATTTACATGCGATATGAAGATGACACCGACAAAGAGAAGGAGAAGAAGAAGAAGAAGAAGAATGATTAATACATATATATTTTTACAAACGACAAAACAAAGAGAAACATGATGAATTAGTAGCGAGTAGTTGAACATTCCATTCAACATGGCATTAGAAGGAATAGGATCGAGTGAACACCTTTGTCCAACTCCAGGATTTCCAATTCAAGCTCAGAGACCGAGCCTTGATTAGAGTCTTATTCGATTCTTCTTCCATTTGATCATCGTCATCAGTAATAGTGTTATCTTCACGATTCCAAAACCGAGCTTCTTTTCTCTTGCTCTTTATCGTTGCTAGAACATCATACTTGTTACATATTCCCCATACCGTCACCTTCTGTTGACTGTAATCTACATTCACCGAGTAAATTCCTGCATATTTTACAATGATGTAATTAATAAGGAAAAGAGCTGAGTTATTTCATGTGAAAACATGTTTGTTGTGTTGTTACCTTTGAGATTGGATAAGGTTTTCTTCACTTTCTTCTCGCATCCATAGGAATATAGAGGAACCATCATCTCCACTAGCTGTGCCTCCACATTCTTGGAAGCTGGAATGATTTGCATGTTCGCCATCACAACTTATTAACACATCCAAACTAAACACCAACCAACCAACCCGTACGTGTTCTTCTTTCAGATTCTACGTATATATCTATCTATCCAGAAACCGGTTGGTCACTTTGGTTTGATCTATATATAGGCAGATCTTTGGAAACCTTAACGAATGCTTGTCCGACTTAAGCTTGGAATCTTCGAGAAGGAAAGAAGATTGTTCTTAATTAATTACTGCTTCTTCTTTTTTTCCCTTTCTTTCTTTTCATATGTCTGCAAGATGAACTTACACATTCAAGTCGAGTGAGGTGGAAGTCAGATGTTATATATATATATATATTTGATTTGGAGGGTTAAAAGGTGTGACTTGGATATGTGCAAAGAAGAGTCAGCAATTACATGTTATGTTTTCTTGGTGACGAAGTGAAAAATGGATCTATCCTTTTCTTTGTACACATACATTGGATGGTATGGAACCCATGTGAGGTGTTTGGCTTACGAGAAAGGAAAAAGTGTGAGAAAAGTTGGAAATTGGGAAGCAATCCCATGTCAAGAGTAGCAAGTAAAGTTACTTTTCTAACGTCAAAAAGGTTAATGTACACGTACATGTGCCCTCTTTTTCTTCTTTCTTTTAGCATGCTTGCTTATAGTCCATCGTCATATAAGATTAAATAAACTCCAACCCATCCTTTTGAAAATCCAAACGAGTGAAACTAGAGGACAAAAAGACATGTTATGTGACTGTGATTGCTCTGAAAATTTTGTGGATATGAGATTCTGCTGGAGTCCTTTTGACGTGTGATCTCCACTATCTCATGTTTCTGCCCAATCACAACCACTAATAATTAGATTTATCAATTATCTCTTCATTAAATTAAATTAAGTTATGCTTTATGTCCATCAACTGCTTCCACTTTAGTTTACCAGTCTTTGAATCTTTAGAGCGATTCATCCAAAGATCGAACAGAAGGTGAATTTATCTAAAGGGATGACGAGGCAAATATGAGGATAATGCTTTTGTTCTATACACACATAACGTGTGAAATTTCGAGGATATTGGAATTGTTAATTACTTGCTTGTTAGTACTTTTTCCTCCATTTTTTTTTTCAAAAAAGCTGAGTGATTTGTAAATAATAATTATTTGTAAAGTTAATCACACATTAATTAAATTGATAAATTAATCAATTGGATTTCTTTTTCACTTTATGTTTAGATGTAAAGTTTTATCTTTGTTAATATCTCTAACAAAAATTAAAAATTAGATTGACTAATAATTAATTTTATTTAACAATATTAAGAATAATTTATAATCAAGTGAAGATTAATGTATACTAAATCCAAATCAACTAGTATTATTTATTACTCTTTTTTATTTTTTCATTAATTTTTATTCTAAATAACAATTTCAACAGCCGTTATTTTATTCAATAATATTACATTTATTTTATTTCTTTATATTTGTTTATTTTGAATAAAAAATTTTATTATTATTATTTATAACCTTGAATCTCATAATATAATAAATAATATTTAAAAATTATTATTTCATTTTACCTTCATTCTCTCTTTAATATTGCTATTTAAACTCTTTTAATTCATTAATAAAAATTTTTAGAAGCTTTAATTAACTGTTTGTTTTTTAATTAATTATCAAACTTAAATGTACCATTCATTAAAGTATTTGAAGTGCAAATAAAATTTTGTAAAAAATAGAACAATGTATGCAAAAATATAGTTCAATAATCATTAAAGCATAGGATTGTGCCTCATAACAGTACTACTGAAGAGTTCATCCATGTCCAGTTCTCTAATGGAGATGGAGTATAAAATAGAACTCTCATCCTCATCAGATACAGTAACAACTTGTTGCTCATTTATGAAATGGAACAAGCATTGGGATTCTCATCGCTGAAGATCTGTGGAGGTGGAATTCTTTCGATTACGTAAAGTGGCTGGTAGTAGCAGTTCATCATTCTCTTGATACTTTCCTCATCAACTATGCTGCTCACACTCTCCTCCTGCTCCTCTGGTTTCTTCGCATCCTTATCATCGTTCTCGGGGTTGTTTGTTGTTGTTGTTTCAGTTTTGCCTTCTTCTTCTGGAGGTTTACCCTCTGCTTCTTTCTTTGTCTCTTCGGCTGGTTTGGCTTCTTCTTCTGGTGGTGGTGGTGGTGGTTGTTTCTCTGCTTCTTCCATTTTCTCTTCTTGCTTCGCTTCTCGTTCAGGCTCCGGTTGTGGGATGATTCGAGCTTGCTTCTTGGTCCGTCTATATACATAATCAACAAGCTTGCTTGCGTCCATTGTCCCTGACACTGTGACTTTCCCGGTGATAAACTCTGTGGTAGCTGTTTGAACTCCTGTTATTGTAGTTATTATCATCACATATTCCAAGCTTAGAAATCGTTCGTTCAAGAAAAATTCACCATCAAAAGAGCTTGGTTCCTTGCCTACCTCTCATTTTGAGTATCTTTTTCTTGAGTTGCTCAGCACAAGCCTCGCAATGCATGCTAACGTTAAGCTCCACAGTCGTCGACCGACTGACCTGCCATTTTCCAGAAACCAAAACATGTTAACTAATCACTTTTCTTTTATAATTAATACTCTTATAATCTCAAAAACTGGATGGTAATGAATCAGAGGACATGAAACCTGTGAAGTGACAACTTGGGGAATCGGATCACCCTCAGCTTCAGGAATTGGAGACAACACTTTTGCTCTTCTCTTGGTTTTCTTCATGATTCTGTTACAAATTGCCTGAGGTTCGATTATCCCTTTTACGGTTACTTGGTTCTGAGCCATGTCTATTACTACTCCCTCCACTCCTGCATTTCATATCAAAAGGGTATCAAATTTCTGATGAAAGTGAAAAGAAGACTGGAGAGATCAGGACCAGGACGAGACAAAGAGTTAAAAACTAACCTCTGATCTTGGTGATAGACTTCTCTATCTTCTTTGCACATCCCACACAATGCAGATCCACGAACAAGACACAGGGAGCTGGTGGCTTTGGTTTCTCTTCCGTCGTCTTCTCTTCCTTTTTATCCTCCACCTCTGCTTTTGTTGCCTCCTGCATGCATGCATGTCAACAACAACTTACGTAATATCAGATCGGACTCAAACACAACATGGAACATAAGATAAATAGAAAAAACACCAGAAGTTGCAGAAGTAACCTCACCTGTTTAGCTTCTTCACCCATGTTCGCTTCAATCAGCAGAGAAGAAGGAAAGCGAAGGAGGGATAGTGAAGAATAGAGAGAAGTTTATCTAACGAAGAATGTGATTCCAAAGCACACGGAAAGTGGCTAAGTTCAGAAGTTGATGAAAGGGGGAGCAGAGGGAAAGAAAATGGAGCAGAGTTGGCGGATTTATAGAAAGAAGGGGGTGAATTTAGGAAGCCGAGGCACTGATTTAAAAAGAGTAAGGAATATACTTTGGATTTACTTTTGCATGATATTGATAATCCACCGACTACTGTGGTTGGTGGTGGTGGTGGTGACGGTGGGTGGGGTTTTCCATTTAGGTGATGTGTCGGATGCATGTGGTATGTTAATATGTTCGGTTTATCTCAATAATTTTATAGACATTGACCCCTCAATGCTTTATGATTTTAGTTAACATATATGATATATATGAGCTAAAGCTAATTTAGTTGAATTATACGCTTTCTTAAATATAATTTTCATAAAAAATAAAAAAAAGAAAAGGCTTTGCGTGTAAAAGACATTAATATATATAAAGTTGATATTCACATGGGCTGCCACCTTCAGTTCCAGATCGACGATCTACTTTTCCCCTTTTAGATTACTTTCCTTGTAAAATGTGCACAATGCAAAGTAATTACTCTATATTATTTCTTGTTAGATGATTCTATAATCTATACTAAAGGAAATTAAAAAAACTTCACTAAAACTAAACAACTTATAAATTATTATATAATAATATATGTAATATAAAAAAACAAATTAATTAAATCTAATTTTTAAAATTTAAATTTAATATTAAAATTTAATATCAAAATTTTTAATTTAAAATTTTATTGATGTAGTGTTTATTAAATATTACATAAATATTAATTTATTAATCATATTAACAATTAAAATTTTAAATTTAATATCAAGATATTTTAATTTAAATTTTTTATTGATGTAGTGTTTATTAAATACCACATAAATATTAATTTATTAATCATATTAACAATTAAAATTTTAAATTTAATATCAACATTTTTAATTGATGTAGTGTTTATTAAATACTAGATAAATATTAATTTATTAATCATATTAACAATTAATTTGAGTTGTATAAATTTTAAAATTTTCTTTTATGTAACTCTTTAGAGTTTTGTAAATATAGATGAAATTGTAATTGATTTTTTAAATAAATTATAATGAATATAAATTTCAGCGTGGATGTTTATTAGTCATAAGCTTTTGTCTCCTAATGCTTCAAAGGTTAAACCAAAAAGACGGTTAAGTGGTGCCAACTGCCAAATGGCTTTAACTTAGCACGTCAACACGTGGAACTGACTCAGCATTGGCCGTCAGACAACAATCAGAACTCCTTACACATCCAAAGGTTTGGCTTGGTCCGAGACAACGAAATTTCACCAACTAATTCGAATAATTCATAATAATTAAAACATTAAATTAAATTGTAAACTTTTTCAATAATTTATTTTAATTTAACAATATTTATTATTTAAAATTATTTATATTTATAAATTAAAATGTATATATTATTTTTATTTAACAAATTCTTTTTAAATTAAATTTCAACTCAATTTATAAATAAGGATTATTTTTTAAAATTTTTATTTTAAATTTTTTAATTTTATTCGATCGCTATTATATACAAATTTTATCATAATCTAATACCAAATAAACTTTTAAATCTCAAAATTTTATACTATGATTATAATTTTTAATCAAAATTTTAAAATATTATAATCTCAATTAATCTACCAAAAGAATTTAAGTTAAAGCCAAAAGAACTCGTTCAACTTCATCATCTAATTAACATACTTCTTTTGGATACACAATTAATTAATAATTGTCTCCACTTTTGGTGTGATTAAAGGTTGATTTTTAATACAGTAAGGAAAGAAGGTCACATTCTGGATCATTGCTTAGCCATCTTATAAAGTTAACAAATCAATCAATCAATTTAAGTGAAAGTTCTTAATTAATTAATTAATTTCCAATAACTTTAACTTATACATGATTGCAATTAGCATCTAATTAGGAACTTTTTATAGTTAATCAATATATGAAGATCATATTAGGACACGTATACCACTCATTCTCTATCCAAATCTTCTCACCTTTTCTGAGTTTTTTCGTAACATGATATCCATTTCGATTATGTATTTACGTTAGCTAATAAATTTGAAGTTTTAAAAGAATCAGTATATGATATAGCAACTACATTTGCAGGCCCAAATGTTGTGTGACAATACGGAGTTTTTTTGTTTCTTTTCAGCTGCATTTGAATCTGCGATATGGTGAAGATAAGTATTTATTCACCGTAATTTTTAAATACAGTCACATTTTTAGATCTTCGGTAAACAATTGAGGTTGAAGAAAAGTACAGTGCTACCGCATAAATCAATAAACAGAAAGATGACTGCGGTAAAAAACTACTTCTGCAGTAGAAATTTTACTTTCCATTAATAATCTTCACTACAAGTATTATTTTTTATTATACTCTTAATTAATATGACTAATAATATATTTTTATGAAATATTTTATTTACTAAATTTATTTTATTTATAT
>JANIIA010000008.1:28120276-28134720 GCA_027478495.1 Erythroxylum alaternifolium
ACTAAAACAGAAATATAATTATTTCAGAAATTCCAACAATTCTGGAATTTACTAAAATACCCCTGAATATGCTATTTTGCATTCTGCATCACACAGTCTGTGGGTGTTTAGAAGCCCCTGCGGTTGGTCAGCAGTTAACCTCTCCCGAGCCCTTAGAGCTTCAACTAAGACCGTCTCTTCCCCCTAACTTGGTACAGACAAATTCATCCCTTCCATCTCTTCAGAAATTTCAGTCAGTCTCTTCCCTTGTTCTTGAGTAGACCAAAGGGGGAGGCTCTTCCTAGTGGTACCCTCTGTTGGATTTTGATCCTCAACATTTTGTAAATCCACAACTTCTCCTTCATTCCCTTCTATCTGTTTAGAAATTTCACTCGATTGTTCCCCTTTTTCTTGAGTAGCCCGAGGGGTTTGGCTCTTCCTAGTGTTACCCTCTGCTGTATTTTGATCCTCAACATTCAGTGTATTCTCGACATCTCCTTCAAGCACAGTCATCTTCTTACTTTTTCCCCAATTCTTTGTTAGTACTTTACATTCAAATGGATTATGCCCAAACTGCTTGCAAGAATATTAATACCCAGGAAAAGTTTCAAAGATAACTGATTGGGTGTAACAATTACCTCCTGGCATTTTAACCACATAGCTTGTCACTGGGGCTTTCACAACGTTTACCTCTACTAAAATTCTTGCAAACCCAATTCTAGTTTTAGTACTTGTAATGCGATCTGTGTAGATAGGGTTTCCCACCCGGGAAGCTAGTTTTGATAGGCCTCGTTCATTCAAAAGTTCCAAGGGAACATTAGGAAATTGTAACCAAATTGGCACCTCCATAAAGTCTGCATAGTTGAAAGTAAAGCCCTGAGATAGGCACTTAAGTAACAAGGTCTTACCATAGAGCATGTATGGTCCCCCTGCTAGAATGCATGTTCTGTCATCTTCTAAATTAAACTGAAATATAAGCCAACCCTTATCATGTGGCAGAATTTTACATCGAACCTCCCATGTTGATATCAACCCTTCCAACGCTTTCATGCCAGGGAATCTGCCCGTGAAACAACCGACTAGGCAGAACCCCCATTCCTCTTCAATAGGAAGAACATCTTCAGCTTCCATAATTATCTCCTCAGTTACTCCCCGAAACTCCAGCTTCATCCCCTATTTCAGATCTCTATTATTCTTGAATAAACTCATAAAGGAGGGTTTCGAGCCTGCTTCCCTTATTGCTGGTTTAGGCATTTTGTCAGATGTTTAGTATCCTTTGCCTTCCTTATCTACTAAAGGGCGTGTAGGATTCCTGTGTTGTTCTGGCTTATTGGTTGAGGCATTGTTTCATACATCTGTTGGGTATGGTCTTCCTGCTCCAAGTTGCCTACTGGATGTGAGGAATCATTGCTATCATCCTCCCCACCATCTACCGCCACACCACCCCGCTTCATATCAACTAGTGGCAACTTACTGGAAATAGCCTTGCTACCACCCTCACTACTTGGCATAGATTGGACGTTGTTCCCCATTTCACTTGACCCGCCCACCTCACTCAATGAAGAACCTTCACCAGCCTCTTACAAACCTAACACACACTTAGCAGTAATATCCCTCATCTTGTGTGGCGTCTTACGTCGTTTCCCCATTCTACAAAAGCCCCAAGAGGACAGAACAGAGTCAACCCTAAAATCGAAACCCTAATGTTTCGTTATCTGTCCGACAATCGCAATCAACAAAACGTACACAGAATCATAAATAACCACACTAACAGATGACAAAGTAATTTAAGAGATGCAAAATCAATGCAATCTATTTAGAAACTATTCAGTATAAGTTCAAGCCCTCAACAAATTTCTCAGACAACACCTCCCTCAAACACTGCTGCAGTTTCTGTGAAGTCATTCCCTAAGATTAACAAGGGAACTTATTGATAAGAAATCACCAAACACCAAACCTTCTGGCCCGAGTGCTTGCAAAACCTCAACAATGAGTGGAGAAACAAGATTTAGTAGAGCCATGTGTAGTACCTAGGTTGGGAACCTCGGGTGAGAGAAAGCTCACAAGACCGAACACTTCGTATCCAACCGTATTTAGTACTATATGAAAGCACATATATATGAACTAGTAGCATTTATAGAATTAATATGTCCTAAATAGTGAAAGCATCGCAATAACCTTAGTGATATCTAAAAGAATTGCCCCAAATTGAAATATTCCTAATTACATCGACGAAAAATAGTATATATCATATTAAGATGCTTAAGAATAAAGGAAAAAAATTTGCAATATCTATGTCCTTAATTTCTGGATGCACCAAATCCCCTATTATTAAAATTTGTAAATGGTGAAGTGACACCATTTTGAATCTTGTATAATTAGTCATGAATTTGATGTAGTAAATATCTAAACTAATTATTCCTTTTTATACAAGGATCATATGAAAGGACCCATCCCGAAGTTTCCTTTCAGGAACTTGAGTGAGGCCCTCCTAGTAACCCTACGGTAGCCCTCTAATCGATATCTAACTCAACCAAAGCGTTCCCATAAAGCCAAGCCGTTCATTTATTAAAAAACTTTTTATACTTTAAAAGTTAAAAGCAAGGAAAATAATGAGATGCCCTTCCTTTTTTTAATCATTTTATTAAAAATTTCAGGAGCATAACGACTATATTTTGACCTTCTTAAAATTTTCAAAATCCTGCATAACACATTTTAAAATACTTCTAATATTTCATATACTATCTCATCTTCGGAAATGAGACCTCAGGTCCACATCACAAGCAATTACAAACATACAACTTTCAACATTTTAAAAAACATCATTAAGGATCAAAGCCCTTGTAGTTCATTAAGAAAAAGAGATTTACAATACGAAAGATGTTTACAAGATCACACTTTGAAACCCTTTCCAAAAATACTTTACAACACACATATAAACAACTAAGTCAATTTCAAGTAAACACATACATAAGAAAGATAAGACAAACACAACAGCACCGGACAATAGAATTAATCTTATGGCAGATTTCTAATTACTACAACACCTGTACGCATACCTGGGGTGGTTTGTTTAAAAACATAAAAATAATGGTAAGCTAAACTAGCTCAGTGAGTGTAATTAGTTTACTAAAAGTTAACTTTTTATAATAGCATAGCTGAAATATTCTCGTACAATTATAAAAGCTCATGGTAAAATAATTGTCATAACAATTCACTCATGCATCATAAAATCTGGTAATCTAATAACATGTCATAAAACACAACTTCATTTTTCTGAAATTACTATTTCGAAATGCATTTTGAAATTAAACTTATAATATAAGATTTTCCATTTTCCATTTTCCTTAAGCAATAAACAGTGGTGACAATAAGTTTTCTAAAAACTTTTCTACTGCAAATAAGTTAACCACTAGAATTGATACTATACGATGCCTCTCAAATTACTTTTAAAAATAAATAATGGCGGCATTATTATTTATTATCATGAACTTCTTAGATGATATAGCCCACCACAAGCTTCTTTACACTATGGTACCCTTAGGCATATGGTCGCGGAACTGGTTTTGCATCGCTTACTCGTGATTGATTAACCAATAGTTACGAAGTTAGTTTTGCATCGCTTACCTGTAATAGATTAACCACAATAGAACGGTGGTTACGGAGCTAGTTTTGTATCGCTTACTCGTAATAAGTCACGGAGTTAGTTCTACATCGTTTACCCGTGACTGGTTAACCACTATTTACGGAGCTAGTTCTAAAATACTTACCCGTAATAGATTAACTGCCATAAATATACCAGTATAATAACATGTATAAAGCCTAACGATGTACCATAGTCAAAAGCAACTCTTACATTTATGACTCATCTTATTTTCTAAATCAAGTGTGGGAGGATTCATAATTAAATTATTTCATTGTAACTCCTAATCATATAAAATTAAAACTCTTATATTGCTAAAGCATACACTTATTATGGCAATATTCACTTGTAAAATATCATTTGTATAAAACTCAGCATAAATATTCATTTTATGATCAAATGAAAACCATTTTCACAAAATCAATTTAAAGAACAATCATAAGTCATTAATTCTTTTGCAAAGAATTTAGTCATATAAAAAAATTTAATACGTTCACATGCCATCAATTCTTTTGTAAAGAATTTAGTCATATAAAATAAATAAAATACACTCATAACTTTGTGAACTTATCTCCAAGCACACTCACGCATTCTATGCCTCTCCTTTACCTACATATAATGCATTTCACTTAGGCATTTATTTCTAAATTAGGAAGTAAGACATTAAATCTATATATTCGGTTTAACCTAATTCGAGATTTGTATCTAAGCATGTAACACATACGCTAATTGTATTTCTACTTACTTCTATAAGCTAACCTATTGGTCTCTATTTCATAATATAACTTCAAAAGTTACTTAAATATCATATTTTAACCATTCTAACTTACTAATTTCTTCAAAACACAATCTCAACTAATTTAATTCACCATATCACGATCATACATGACGAGTCACAGTTATGACCTATGTCTAAAATCCATACCTTTATGTTTTCCTTACTTTTTACATAGCAAACGTTCAAATTAGGCTTTAAGGTCTTCTAGAAATTTGTTCGCCTAAGTCTCTAATTTCCATATCATCAAAAATCATGCCATTTAAACTTCTAAATGATGAAAAATGTACCAAATATCACAATCTGTTTCAACATAGGGGCAGTATTAGGTAACCATTTTCAATCTCAAACATCGATATCATTAATCTAGAATTAGGTCTAGGTTTATTCTAGAAATTTTTAGTAAAATGTCTTAAGTTTCATATCTAGTTTGGATCACTCAATTTGGACATCTTTAGGCTAATTTATGGCCAAAATAATGGGGCTGGTTCAAAAATCGAGAATCAAAGACAAAATTTCACCAAACATAACTCTTTCTCTTACATATTCAACCCTTAAATGCTTCCAAACTTATTATCTACTCTATGGAAAGTAAAAAATCATTGTTTATCTTATATGAATCTATCCCACTCACAAGCCCCAAAACTAGAAGTTTAGGTTAGGAAATTTACCACTTTCTTTTAATCTTTTGGACAAGTAACGAACACTTAATCTTGATCAAACTCTCTTTAACTCGTGCTCCAAAACCCATCAAAAATCAATTGCACCCTCCTTTTCTATCCTTGGCCAAAACTTCACTCTTTCTTCTCTTCTTTTTCTTCTTTTGTTTCACTCTCACGTATATGTTGAAAGAAGGAAGCAATTGGTTTTACTTTACTCCTTTAATATCCTTTATTGCATTACACATGACATTTTCTAATTGGTCATTTTTTTAATGACTCATCACCATTCAATTAATCATGCTTAACCCTTAAGCAATCTTCTAATTGGTCATTAGGTGTGACTCACTAATCCACTTACACCATTTTATGCAAAAATACCAAATTGCCCTTAATGAGTTTAATTCACTAACTAATTGAATTAAATCCTGAAAACATTCCACAACCTTTTTATTTTCAATTGACCATGAAATACTCTAATTATGGTCAATACTTATTGATTGGATGCTTTTAAAAATTTTAAATGGGTTTAAAATCATCAATACTCATTATTTTCCAAAAAAGGCATTTTAGTCCAATAATTTCAGATTACTCAAATTCTATTAAAAAAACCTCTGTTTTGACCCGTTTCAGTTCCTGTGGACTTCAATCCTAATTTTAGAGCTTTTCATCGTATTTTGAAATTATTCAGTGACTTGTTGGTTGCCCGAAAGAATTTTCAAATTGAATCCAAAAATCACTAAATGTCATCGAAATCATCCAGATTTTATTCAAAAGTATCACCTAAATCTTCAAAGCACATTTCGGGGCTTTTAAAGCTCATTCGGACTCCTTCCGTAGCTTTTTAGCATTTTCGAAAATTTTTTGAGAAATTTTCGATCGAGTCTAGAACTGTATTTAGTCTATCTATGATCTCCGTTATAACCTTGATAATACATTTAAACGCTTAAATTACTCTAGTACATCATAAATAGAACATACTGTATAAAATGCATGTACAACACATTACATAGTATAACAATCGAACTAGGATATTACATCATAAGTCAATTTATATAATTTTTCTAATTATAAAAATATTGCATACATGTATACATTTATGTATTTAAACATATAGTTTTTATAATTATTGGTTAAAGTGGTAAACTATATAACACTTACATGATATTTTATTACACTAATTATGTCATTGTAGTGCCTCTTCCCCCACCTCTTCATCTACCTCTACCTATAACTCTTTCATTTCATCTTCCCCTTACTTGTTTTACCTGATTTGCATTTACATTTGCCCATATTTGATTATTTATTTATGATGTTTCCCCTCTATCTTTACCTGTAAGTTGTTTGTAATGAATTTCTTCAACTTTCTAGTTTGGGTGATTTTTTTTGTATTTGTTTGCTTTAGGTGATTATTTCTCTACTTGTTAGCTTTGTTAATTATTTTAAATAGTGCCTCTTATTTGTTGCATTATTACTTGATGAATAATATGTTAAAGAAAACTATGAATTATGTAATATTCATAATTAGAACCGAAATGACAAACCTTTCTTTACACTCTATTTGGTTTTATCTTTGAATGCCACATTTAATTTATCTAATAAGCCTCCCATACCTAGACATCTGCCATGTCTTTAATTATATAAACCTTTCTTTCTTCCTACTTTTTTATAGGTGGTCAGATATACTCTTTAGTACGGGAGCTTACATAACTTCACATGATGACTAAAATCATTCACCATCTAAAGTCTAGAGGGAGTACTTATATGTCTACAAAAGTTATTCCTTACAACACTTGTTAATATAGTCAATCAAATTCAATTTACTATGATAAATGAGTATTCCTCTTAAGGCCCAAGGCCTACGTGTACAAGTATCATCTTGCAACTTCACATAAAATCTGTTTATTCGATACTCTACTTTATACTTATCAACCACATTCCAGTCAATTTAGCAGTTACAGTTGTCTTAGTTGTTCTCTTCCAACTTGGCCATAATCATGTGAGCAAAGGTATGATTCTATTTGAAGCTAATGTCCTCTTTTGATGCATTCTATTTGTCAGCATTTTTCTTATATGCCCTAATATGCTAATGATTTGATTCAATCTTGCTTCTATAATCCAACAATTGAAGGTTTCATATATGATGTTGTCAATGTAATCCTTTTTTTGGTTTTAGCTTTAAAAAAATACTTACCCATATTCCTTTTCTTCTTTATTTTTAATTATTACTTGTTTATAAGTATAAAAAAAGAGAGGGAGGTTATGCATCTCTTTTAGATGTTCCAATAGTGCCTCCACACATCCTTATCTAATTTCTTTTAACTTCTACAACTAGTCATTAAATTGCAGATTGAATTTTGATCAAGCAACATATCTTAAAGTCATCACCTCTCCATTTAACTCTCTGGTTAGTATAAATGTGCCCAACATACATCCTACGCTCTTAATAACCTTTATAAGTCCTTGTTAATATAATATTTTTTAAATAACATATATACAATATATAATAAATGAATTAAATATAAACATAAAATGCATACAAATTGAATACAATGCATGGAAAGTTAAATGCTTATGTACTACACATCTATAAACATGAAAGTTTGTACAAGTAAACAATAGAGAAACTAACCAGTTTCATTAGCAAAGTTTAACCAAATACCAAGCAAAGGCCTAACTGAAGAAAATATATCCATGTTTATATATTCATCAAATTTCTCAATTTAACAACTCCAAAAAAATAACATTTAATAGTTAAACAACATTTAAAAATTTTAAAAAACCTTTTGCATGTCAAAGATAATTGTTTTTCCTTTTAACATCTCCAATTTAAAATCCAAACTTAATAACTCCAAGAACCATTTTCATGTCTCTTTATATTCAGCATCAACTACACCTCAAGAAATTGAGAACATTTGGTTATTCCCTTTTATACTACTAATCATAAATAATTGCCTTCTACATAAACTCTTAATGAAGTAATAATTTGAACTAATTATTGATCTACATCTTTAATGTAGTCTAAATTTATGATAGATTTATTAAGTTAATCTCAAGTTTGGAGGGATGCACAAACAACTGCTAAAAGACTAGGGGTGTTCTAAAAAAGACATCTTTAACACTTAAGTTAGTAAAGCTAAAGAGCGTTAAGTATATAGAGAAGTATCTAGTTGAACTTCATGGTAATGGTTATGAGAACTCACCTTTGAGAAGTCTCTCTTTTATAAGCAGTCATTCTTAAAGTGTGGTTGGACTCTAACTATCTTTAGTAAAGTTGGATCCAATCTTTACTAGATAAATAGTTTGATTTTTGATTATGAATCTATTTCCTATCATGGATGAATCCTATATTAAATTGAACTTACACTTTTTATTATAATTAGTTCTCTTATATGGACCTAAAGCTCGCAACTTAAAGAACATTTATAAATCAACTTAGGATTGATTTGTAAACTTATTAAAGGTATATAATGTGTCTTTAGTCTTTTTTTAATAGAAATTTGATTCTAGAATAAAACTTTTAGTACTTATATGTGTTAGGATGTCAAATTACTTTTGAAGACCATTTGTACATATTACATGTTTGCAACAATAAGACTAATTTACTAATGTTGCCTTTAACACTAATGATACATAATGATAGGCTTAATGGAGAGAAGCACATAGGTGACATCAATCACACTTATTTTAGATTGATAACCATCTTTAATAAGTCACCTTTGGCTTTCTTGAGCAAGCATACATGAGGCAAGTTAAAATATTTGACAGGAATTGTTTTTTAGAAGCCTCTATAAGAATATCCTTAGGGAATATTCTTTATAGAATACAGCTGGCATAAAGACGTTTATACCATTTATAGGGAGGCAAATCATTATTTGATCTCAGTTATTGATCTTAACCAATCTTGACTATCCGTCTATCCATATAAGTTACACAATGTGTAAAATGACTTGCTTTTGCCATTTTTAAAGAGTTGTTGGAGAGATAAAAGCATCCTTGCTTTAGTATATCTACATATCTTCTTAAGAGGATTTTAACATTAAAGTGTCTACAAAAGTATATTCTTTTTTTAAAGTAAGATTACATCAATTCATCCTTAAATTTTATGAGTTATAGAGAGTAACATAAATGATAAGAGTATTTCAAAGAGCGAAGTCAATATCTCTAGTAGCTTTGGCTTATATTTCTTTAGTGATATAGGTAAAATAATATTAAATTTTAGGAGCTATAGCTTTGTATCCAATAGGTATACAGAAACAATTTTTATGTTATCTATAATAATTGCCCATCCTTTTAGAGTATTGTATGAATATAGTTTAGTTAAGTCTAGTAAGACGCTTTGCCTATAAAATTTTTCATTGAATTCCATTAATGGAGACTTTGGAAAATTTTTAAAGCATGCTTATATCCTGACAAATTATGCATGTATGAATCTAAGAAAATGAGGGAGAAGTTTTGGATGTTTGAGGTTATCTCACTTAAATTTCTAAATGACAAAGAGCAAATTCATTATCCTATACATGGAGAGGTGGGATTTTACTATGATACCTTCAAATATGGACTTCGATTTCCTCTTATCCCACCATCAATAAAATATTAGAAATATCAAGCTTGATTTTTTACTAATTCCATCTATATTCTTGATTTTTCATCACTATATTCATCATTACCTGTCATATAATATGGGCACACAAAATGAGTGGTCATAACCTGGTGTCAATTATTGGTGGTTGTGAATGGTTTATTTGAAGGAGAAGTTCATCTTCTTGTCAAACCTAACATACTTGAAAAACTTCAAGGATAAAGAAGTTTAGATGAGATATTTTCCTATAGAATATAGATGATATATCCCTGAAGTTCCTATCCTATAAACTTGTAAATCCTACCAACCGTCTTCTCTTTAAGAGACCTTATTATATCATCAAAGTCTAATCGTGCCATAGTTTTCTGATATAGAGGAGCATCTTTTTAGGTTTCTTTTTTTATAATTCTTTATCATTTATTGTTTTCAAACATTATGCTAGCATCCTTATTGTCTTTATCATAATCATGAATATGAATAAGCAAATCACAAGGAAAAAGAAGATTAAGGAGAAAGACTTGTTGGCTACATATTCTAGGAAGAAGTAAAAGCAAATTGTGATCTATAATGATAGTATCACTATCATCAAACCTACTTTCTCTATCACATCTAACCTTTTTTTCATAACCTTCTTATCCTTTGCCTCCTCACTTATTTCATTAGGTGGAGAATATAGTTTCCTTATTTATTCTTAATAGAAATATTGGGGAAGATAAATGCCTCTTCCTAAATTTCAACTTAAAAAAGATAGACAGCATCTTTGGAAAGTTCAAAAGCGAGGCAAAAATGATCTGAGGACTAATCACCCCCATAGATAGATAAAGTTTAGAAGAGATTCCTCTTTATCACATCTATTTATTTTTGAGAGGCATCTTACTAAGGTAAGCATTCTTATCTTAAATAATTCCTTATTATCATTTCTAAGATGGATTTTATGTTTTTATTTGTTTAGGATCTCATATTCGTAGTCACGGGCTTTCAGATAGTCTATTGAGAGCTTGAAAATTCTATTAAAGAGAATGATGAGGTAAAGAATTTAACCTTAAAGAAATATGTAGACCTTAAGGCATTTAATAAACAGAAGGAAGTTGTTGAAAAATAACTGCTTAAGTGTCTCAATGGGATAGATAGGGAGATAACAACCTGAAAGGTGAAAACGTAGGCCTAAAGGTTGACAATGATGGGCCATAATCTAAGATGTAAAGGCTTTAAGGTGATGACTTTAAAATTGTCATTATCCATTATTATCGTATATCTAAGTATTTCAAGAACTAAAACTATGATAACTTTATAAGTGCAATAATGACATATCTTGAGGCTTGCAATAAGTCTCTAAAGGAAGCTCCTATATATGTCTTTTATATATCTTAACGAGTTTTTTTGGAGTTAATAAGGATGCTGAAGTCATTAGCCCTATTAGTGGAGAATCGCCCAACTCTTACAATACTAACCTTGTCTCCTCTAACAGCACAACTCTCCCTATCTAAACCCTTATATCCTTTTACTTTTGTTTCTCTGTATTTTATCCTCATATATGTAGGATGTATATGTATAGATGCTTGGTCACATTTATCCCTTTTTTTTTAATTTTATGAGTTTGTGCTTTTTTTAATATCTTTTTATACTTGTTTTTATGATACAAATGCATTACTCTTATGAAGTACATTTAAACTTCTTAACAATCCTATGGAGTTTTGCTCCAATATGTTAATCAATGGAATGAAAAAAAATGATAGGCCTATGGTGTCTAGTTCTAGTGTCTTAATCAATGTTTGAAACAAAAATGAATAAAACATGCTTATAGAGTTTATCTTCAATGCCTTAATCAGCTTCTAAAATGAAAATAAATATGACAAGCTTGTGGAGTCTAACTCTAATGCTTTAATTGTTTTCTGAAATAAAATGAACATCATAGGTTTGCAAATTCTAGCTCCAATTCCTTAATCAAATTTTAAAATGAAAATGACAAATTCTTGAATTTTAACATCAATGCCTTAGTTTATTTTTTAAATGAAAATGAAAATGAAAAATCTATGAGTCTAACTCCGATGCCTTAATAAAAATTAAAAATATCCTTAAATCAAAATTTGGAGGAAATTAGCATGATTATTGCAAGTATGAGGAGTCTAGCTCGTTTGACTTAAAAAATTTAAGAAATTTTAAACTTGTCAATTGTATGTTTGAGGAGTCGACAAAATTTAGGAAAATTTGAACCTATTAATTATAAACCTGAGGAGTTTGTTTCCTTTGCATTAATAAAATTTGAGAAATAATGAATTTGATGATCCCATACTTGAGGTATTCTTATTTCTTGTTAGTTTAAAAAGGGTGTTAATACTCTTAGACCAGATGGTATTTAACTTTTATGTTAGGGAGCTAAAGCGACTTTTCTAAGATTCGATGCTTGTCACTTGTAGGTTATCAATTTTGAGCCAAAGAACTTAAAAAATAAAATCTCCTAAATATGAGGCATTTAGGTTTACAAGTTTTTTTCTAGTTAGAGAGATAAAATGAATTCTCTTAAACATGAAACTTTTAGACCTGTAGGTTTTTCTTTATGGTTATAAATTTTGTTTAGATGAAAAATTGATAGATATTTTATTGATAACTATATATTTTTATATACCATATTTTAGGAAACATAGTATAATATTGATACTTCCTTAGATTGGTTCCATTCTAAACATGAGGCACTTTTAAGTCTTCATGCCTCTCAAGTTTTTAACTTCCATATATAATAAAAAATTCTATATGATATGGCTTTAACCAATTTAGAGGTAACTTCCCTTGGGAATTCCTTCTCTATAAGAAGTTGAGTTTGTAACTTCCATATCTAAAAAAGTTCTATATGATATGGCTTTAACCAATTTAAAGATAACTTCCTTTGAGAATTCCATCTCTATGAGAATTTTGATTTTCACAAACTAAGTCCCCACTTTGATGTTTCAATATCTTATCTTACAAGCATCTACCTAACCTTTGTTGGTATACTTTAATTTTTATGTTTGTGACATCTTTGATCTTGATAATGAGGTTGAGTTCTAAACATAGTTGATCTCATTCCCTTAAGAGTTATATGCCTACACCTTTAGACTTAATAATTTAAGCTTAATAAAAATTATGGCTTTAAATTTAAATATAAAGTTGATAATTATCTCCCCAGTAAAAGTTTTTGATATCATTATATATCTATGATAAGTTGTATATCTCTTTAGCCTAAGTGGCTTTTGTATCCTAAGATCCTTATAATATTATCATCTATAGGACTTCAATTATCCCATTAACATGTGGATATCCAATGGATACAAAGCTATGATCAATTTCCAATATTTAATAAAAATGTTTGAAGGCTTTACTATCAAATTAGGCCATGATATCAATGTTTATTACTAGTGTGATTCCATATCTTTTTCCTATATTTTCTTTAAGAATCCTTCAACTATCTTTTCTATCAAACTAGTTAGAGGTTCATTTTAGAATCCTTGTAAATTATAAACCAGAAGTATCCCTAACTTAATATGCTATATGCTAGTTATGATCTCCTTGATGAGCTCCATATAACCCTTTGTGAATTTCTATAAAGACATTATTTTTTTGCTTTAGGGATACATTTTAGATATGATATGGTAAAAGATATTTTCTATAGTTTGACATCTATAATTGAATATCTTGAGGCCTTGGCTATAGGATTTTTTTCTTTTGTTTTTATCTCTTAATATCTTTCTCTCTCATGAGTATGTTTGAATTGGATACATCTAATATGCTTCATCCTCCTCTATGATAACAACCTGATTTAATTATTCTATTATTGACTTTTCCTACTCTCCATTAAATATTCCCTAAAGGATAAACCATTTTTGGCTCATATTTATTTTAAAGATGATCAATCTTATGGTTTTGTTGCCTATGTATCAAATCAATGTTCGCTTGTATGTTCTCTTTCATTTACTTGAACTTTTCCATATACTTTGTGTAAGGCCCCAAAATATATCCTAGTTGAAACGATACATGTTCATGAAAGTGTATGTGAGGTAGGAGTTAAAATTGTGCTATGATTTGAATGTGAAAGGTATATGACTTGACTTTTGGTATTGATGGACTCTAGATAGTAAATTGGAATTAATTGATACCATTAGAAAATTAAGATATTTAAATGTACATTTAGACTAGGAAAATTTTCAAGTGGCAAGTTAAGTTAGTGCATGGAAATTTGCATGATTAAGCTTATGAATTAGTGACATTTATTTGATTAACAAATGGGTCAATGATTATGTGACAAGTGGACCACTTTTGGAGTGACATGTGGATTAATCATTTAATGACATATGGTAGCATTCATTAAGTAAAAAATGGCCTAATAGACACCTATGAGTTATTGACATTTGGCATAGCTAATGTAGTGACATTTTGCACCATTGTTTGGGTGACAGGTGGATCAATCTTGGAATGACATGTGGACTAATTTGTAGGTGACTAATGGTAGCACCTTAAGGTGACAAATGACAACATAATCAAATGTTACATGGCATGACATGTTAATTGACACATGCTTAAGCATGTTGAAGACACCTAGTAACCTAAGGTGGCAAATTTTCTGCTAGAATGTTCTTCACTTCTTTCACTTTGCTCCTCTCCACTGAACCTTTCATTCTCCTCTCAACTTCTAGACTTTTTCTGAAGTTTGAATCATCAACACTTGGAAGCTTTGTAATTGTAACATCCCGGTCCTACCTAACGGGTCGGATCAGGGAAACGGGTCTATGAGAAGACCAATGAGAGAAGTAACGACAGACATACCTCATGCTC
>JANIIA010000008.1:28160547-28171530 GCA_027478495.1 Erythroxylum alaternifolium
TCTTCGTCTCTGCATTTTTGTATCACAGTCATAAAAGTCACAAAAAATTACTGTCCCTGTCTCTGGAGTTGGGACAAAATTGAGTGAAGACAGCAAGCAAACAGGTTGGGGGACAGGACTTTTGTGTCCCTGTCATCTGTCTCCACCCATGGAGACATGAACCAAACACTACGTAAAGGTACTTTTAAAAAAAAGGAAGTCTTGTGTTTTGTATTCCCTCACCGTTTTTATTAACATGAAGACACTTGAATAAAGAAATATAACAAGATTAAATAGATTAAAGTTTATAATATCAGCAAAACATGGCAGAGCATCTAGCATCTGACTAACCTAAAATAAAGATTCTTGGTTAATAGTAAATGAAAATCAAACAAGAAAGCTAAAACATATTGCGGCCTTATAATGGAAAAGAGATGTTCAAACTTCAAATTGCCAACAAATATTAGGAAAAAGTTCTTTTACTTCATCAAGAGGGATTTTATGTTCAGACTTAAAATTAAATTAAGTGTTAACAATTTAAAAGGTCATTTTGAAATAGCCTCTTTATTAGTTAGGGGGTAAGGCTACATACATTGAACCTCCCCATATCCAACATTTAGAGAGATTTTTACTAGATTGTTGATGATGATGATGATAATGTTGTTAACAATTTCAAAACAATTATTGAGTCTTTTGGGTTCTTTAAGTTTAAATTTTACTAGTTACGCTTTTGAAAAGTTGTTTTGTGTTTAATGTATAAGAACTTAAAGAGTCATACAATTATGTATCTATAGCTACATATAGCCTTATTACTTCATACAAAGATGAACTAACTATTCCAAGTTTTAGGATTTTCCTCTTTTCCTCTTCTTCTATGATCAATAAAATGATACCAAAGTTATACATATACTCAAAAGAAAAATTGATGAATGGAGCCATATTCCCTTTCTAATTTTTAAAACTTGCTAAATAAATCTATAATAACTAGTATATCCAAAAGAAAGCCTTTTTAGGAGCAAAAAACACACTAGAGATTGATTATAAAAAAAAGGTGTAGAGTAGCCTAAAGATGACGGATTTTTGACTCAAATAGAGAAAAAAGCATTGTAAAAAGAAAAAGAAATGATCAACAAGCATTAACATTAATTAATATGTTCTTGGATGAAACTACATTTAAAAAGGTTTCAAAAGCATCAATTACGAACCAAGTATAGGTGATCTTACAAAATTCTTTCAAAGGAATCAATAAGGAAATAAATTTTCATCTTCAAACTTTAAAGGAAAATTTTGAAAACTTAAAATTGAGAAATTACGAGTTAAATATAAAAGGAGGGAAAAATGAAGAGTCAACTTAGTTATTAATATGGAATGGTGATGCTGGTGGAGCAAATGATCAAGAAACATAGTTTTTAAACACATGTGCAAGCAATTCTATGACTTAAAAAAGAATTTATTTTATCACTTGATGAGTCTTTTGCAGGTAATATTTCCTTTTTATACAATATAAAAGTTATTATTAAAGGGAGAAGTAGCAAAAGAATTTATTTTTGTCATTTGATGAATCTTTTGTAGGTATATTTCCTTTCTATATAATATCAAGGTTACTATCAAAAGGAGAAGTAGCATTTTATTTAGAAAAAGAATAGGTATTGTCAATTTATCTCTCAATTTTATTATGTTTCACTCCTAAAATCTAATATTTTTAAGTTTGAGAAAACTTTTGTATATAAGGTAAAGATGAAGAATAAAGCTCTGGTATTAAGAGGTGACAAAAGCAAGTTAATCACCAAGGTGAAAGTGCCTATGAATAGAATGTTCTCTCTCAAAATACAAGTTGATTATATGCAATGATTAAAAGATTATACAACAAATACAGTTGACTTTAGCATCTTTTAATGGGTCACCTAAATTTCAGAGAATTAAGTCTTTTCCAGGGAAGAGATGGTGCATGGGCTACTTATTATTAATCATTATAATCAATTATGTAATATGAAAAAAAATAAAAAATTCCTTTCTAAAGGAATCACTTTTAAGAGCTTCAAAGCCACTTTAACTTATGCATGCTATTTATCTATGATCTTTTATCTATTTCACTTGGAAAAAAGAAAGTATTTTATGTTATTTATTGATTATTGTAGCTATAAGACATGGTTGTAATTCTTGAAAGAGAAATCTGAAGCCTTTAAAACTTTTGAAAATTTAAAGTGTTGGTGGAAAAAGATATTGGATATCCAATAAAAGAATTAAGAACTAACTGAGGTAGTGAATTCATTTCTAATTAGTTTAGTTATTTTTGTGATTATCATGGTATTTGCAAGTTTTTAACATTACTAAGATCACCTAAACAAATGGTATTGTGGAGAGAAAAAATAAAAATGTTTTAAATATGGCTAGCAGTATGCTGAAGAGTAAACAAATATCTAAAGAATTTTAGGTTAAGGTAGTGGCATAGTCTCATATTCCAAACAAAATAAGAAGTCAACTTGAAGATAAGATTGAGAAGTTAAACTTTATTGGTTATAATTTGCAATAAAAAGGGAACAAATATTTCAATCTTGAAAGCATGAAGGTTTTGCTTAGTCGAGATGTTAAGTTTAATGAAAATTCTTTTTAAACAAAAAGGAAATTTAGTAGTTATCAATGAGAGATACAACACAACAACATGAATAATTTGTACTGATGAGCTTTGCATATCAATATTTGGCTTATAAATGTGTATTTTGGTATATGGGTAATATATTGAAGCACATTTGCATTATGTACTTTACTTAAATTATGCCATCATTGTTTACATGAGTTATGATATTTATGAATGTGTGTGTATTTGGTGGATGATTGTTGTGAGGGGTTATCCATACTAAGTGTTTCCTCACTTAGCTTTTAAGCTTGGTATGGGTGTTAATTCGTGTAGGTCCAAGTAATAGGAGTAAAGCACGGGAATCAACTGCAGGGACCAAGGCCAACTGTTAGAAGTAAAAGTACCTTTTGGTGTGTCTTTTGATTAAAGAATGGTTACATATGTAATGAAGGAAAATTTAGTTTCTTAACAGTCTGTAATTAAGAATTTAAGTTGTATGTAATATCTCTTTTGGATTACCATATAAATGTAATGATATAATACTACTTTTAAATGATAATGTTAAGGGATATGAAATTTTGTAATATCTCTTTTGGATTACCATATAAATGTAATGATATATTACTACTTTTAATTGATAATGTTAAGGGATATGAAATTTTGTAATATGTATATGTACCACATTAAATAGACAAATGAGTTATGACAATCCTTATAAATGAATAGAATTGTATGCCAGGAATGTATGTATAGGAATTTAGGTGTCATCTATGTAGGTGGTTGAAGGTTCCGTACGGAGGGTGTTACAAGACTCAAGTGCTTTATTGAATTCTCATATTGAAAGTAAAATAGACAAAGTGGAATAAGGCGATTCTATAAATAAATCATTTGAATTTTTTACAATCCAAAAAAATTTCAAAGCATATAGCTTTTGGCCTTAAGTTGTTTCATTTGGAATTTAAAACATTTATATTTCTTTAAAAAGGTTGAATTTTTAGGCTTAACCTAACCTAAATGGACTTTCGGCCATTTAATATATTTCTAAAAGAATTGGACTTTAAGCCTAATCAACCTATTCAGACTTGACCTAGTCAAATTAGGCTTTATTCTAATTAAAGCCTGATTGCCCCTGAACTTAGATAAGTTTCTTGAACTCGATCAGCTCTAGCTCAATCAAGTTTTAGGTTGAGTTTAAGCTTTAAAATAAAATTTCAAGTTCGATTTGAGTAAGAGATTCATAGCCATTTTCTTTTTATGCATGATTGTCAATAACAAAGAGAAAGAGAAAGAAGTAAAGAAAAATATATGATTGTCAAGTTAATAATGCCAAATGTAAGTTTGCCTTTTAATGGTTTTATCTATAAACCATAAAAAAGGAAGTTTGAAGACATAAAAATAGGGTAGGAGTATAAATAATTTAGTAATCTTTGAGAGTTAAAAGACTCTTATTTGTAATTGTGTTTAAAATTTTCTAATACAGATTTCAATATAATGTGACAAACTTGTCCATTATATATGAGATATTATGTCAAAAAAACTTTGGATGATAATTTTTACATTTCTACTAAGCCTGACTAGAAATCACTTAGAAAAAAAGTACAAATATGTGATTAATGTTTTCAATTTTCGATACATAAATTCTTAAAGTTTTGTATTAACATATTAGATTTTATTGTCATTAAAAGTTAGTATTGTACTTATTAAATATGTTCAAACTTAATACTAAACCCTAAATTTTTTATGGTATATACTAGTTGCTATATATATTTTGTAAAATGATATTAACATTAAGAACTACCTTATAATTTTAAAAACATTAGAAACTTATTTAATTTTTGAAAAAACTTTTAAGGGTGAATATGACTTTTAACCAAATCATTCAACAACCACATTTTCAAACATCAATCTCAATCGTATAGTTCAAGCCTAACGTTGGGGTCTTAAAAGTGCCCAAAACCTCTCAATAAGCAAAAGAGTTAGAAGTATAGAAGATTCAAAGACAGACATGTTAAAATATAAGCATAATATAAGGCGATGACATTGAACTAAAAATAGATAAATCTTTTATTTTCTAAAATCTTAACAACTAGCAAGTCGTTCATAATGTTTTACAAGCCCTAGACAAAATAAAAGAAAAGCTCTTTATGAGGGTGAAGAGTATATCTTATTTTGTTTTTTATAAGAGTCAAGAGTATACTATATTTTTTTCTCATTTTGCTCCTTATGAAGATAAAAAATGGTCCTATTTTGTTTCATTTTGTTTTTTATGAAAGTCAAGATTGAATCATATTTTATTCTTCAACCCAAGTCCGAACTTGACAATACATTTGGAACTTTTAATCTCAGATGTGGATTCACGTATTTGTTTTAATTTATTGAACAGTACAAATGGAATGAGACGATGAATTAGAAAAAAAAAAAAGAATTAGATTATCTCTAAAGTTTAATCAAATGCTTGTTTATGTAAAGAAAAAAGAAAAAAGGCATACTAAACTTTAAGATGATGGCAATGTGAAATAGTCTTTTGAGTAGTCGGAAAGCAACGTAGACAATGATTATTGATGCATGATGGGATGTTTACATATGTTGTTAGGTGTATGGCTTAGGTTTGATACAGTTAAGGTTTCAGATGCTTTGATCTTTGCGTCAATCGTACATGTTTTTCCCATGTGAAGATGTTCTTTATTCTTCTGATTGATATAAAAGGTGGCTTCTTGGTCAATATGTATACCTAAACGTTTTCGTATAATTTGTCCATATCGCTTTAAATGTCCTACTCTTTGCAAATACTTGAACGTCATGATTGTAGGAAATTCCTTAACTGCCTAAATATTAGCTAAAGGAAACAAAAGTTCTTGCCTTTGTTAAAGCAATAAGTGAGCACTGAAGATAAAGTAGGGAATAGAAATCCGAACGTGGCATTGCTTACAAATGTACATCATTCAAAAGGAGAATGGTTGTAAGTTGGCGAAATGCTCTCCGATGGAGACAGCACGAGCAATCAGCAAGTCATGTGAGATCTTTGACTAAACGTGTCGGGTTTAGCTATGTTTGCTTTTCTTTTCTTTTCTTTCAGAATGACTGAATGCCTCACTTCAAAGTAACATGATCTTTAGTTAAGTTTAAGAAATACGACCTCCAAACTAACGTTAATTAAAAAATTCTCTAAAATAAGATTATTGTAAATAACTTATTTTCCGATCTCAACAAAACTTTAAATCTGGATCGAACTATACCCTTTAAAAATTAGATCAAATCGATGATAAACTCAACCTAACCTAACCTAATGATTATTTTTCACTAAGAGAAATATCAATTATTATTATTTTAGTTTAGGAATAAGTTTAACAATTTGTAGCTATTTAAATCTTTTATTTAGTTTTTATGAACTTCTCATTTGATTCTCTATATTAACACTTAAATAAATTTTGTTAAATATTTAACAAACTTGTCTTCAACTTATAACTATCGGTAATTATAAGTTTTATTTACGTAAGTATCGGTTTCTAAAGAGAGAAGAAGTACAAAATTTTAATTATGTTTAACCCGTACCAAAACAAGGTTTTAACTAGGCTATTATTTATAGAAAATAAACAGTTATCTTTGTTTCCCTCGTTAAAACCATTTTTATATTAATTTTCCATTATCAGTATAAAAATCCCACACAAACCGACACCGTAACTCTATTAGGTCCAGGCTATCCTCGTCTTTGGTGAGCCCCCTGGCGTCATCATCCTCCGTGTAATTATTGCTCTCCGTTTAGTTGAACTTATAGTCGCCTGATGCAGATACGACACGTGATTGTTACCCAAACCTACCCACTTGTATCATCATCAATCTTCAATTTATGTGTATGAAGATGTAAGTAAATAATTTTCTTTCACAATATTTGCCTACTTGAAGACAAAATTCACGAAATGCCGTACGAAGTTGCTGGGTAAGGCCACGAAACTTTGATATAATTCGAGTTGGATATATATATAAGACAAATTAGATGCAGTCCATTGTTAATTGAAGACAAACCACCAAGCCAAAATGTCAAGTTCAATCACAGTCAATGAATTGATACAAGAAAACTAAGCCAACGCATAGACATGGGACAAAAAGATAAAAACAATACGCAAACGGATAAACATGTCAAAATCTGATTTAATTTACCCACTGTTCAATGTATTGGGGCAACATGGCACGGCGATGTAAGATAGTGTTTAGCCTCTGTCATTCTAATTGTTCTAATGTGAAAAAAAAAAAAAAAAGAAGTCATGGTGGGTACCTTGTCACGGATCCACTGAAATATCTATTTCCTCCTTTTACTACTGATGTTAAAGTATGAGAAGAAGGAAGAAAAATAAACAATTGAAGTCATTGAAGAAGAAGCTGAAGATGCTGACATGATACTGAAACAATAAACCAAAATCGTAAAAAACAGAATTAGAAGGTAAACGAAGAAAGGCCGATCCAAAGTTAAAAGTATCAATACAACTGGGAATAACAGTTCAGTCCCGCAAAAGAATTGTGGACCAATAACACATACTAAGCAATAAAACAGCAGAGTATCCTTAACTTGCTTACGTTTCCCATGATCCTTACTTTTGAGGTTGATACATATGTGCTCTCAGAAAAATGGCTTTTGTAATTATTTGGTTGGTCCACCTGTTAGACTACAGGATCATATTTGCCAACAGAACTGGTTTTCATTCTAATTTTGTATAAGGAATTGGATTCCAGGTTCCAGTGAGCACATAATAAAATAAGCAGATTCTCTACACAACTTGGCACTCTATAACTGTATATATCCTTCACTTGCATCTAGCAACGAAAATTGCATGTCTCCCCACTTGAAAACACCTTTCAAAGATACTTTGTTTACTTTACTATGAAAAGAAACAAGTGCCTACTTTTTTTATCTGCTCCAGAAAAACGATGTTTTCTTGGCAGAAAATTAATTCCCATGAAAACCTCCACAACCAGAAAACTGTACCAATTAAAATAAATACCATATTTTCTCCAATTTTAGGGACCAATATAATTCGGGGAACCACTCGTCAATTCTGATAAAAAGAGTATCAACAAAGTTTTTAAGTAGTTTCCAGTTAATCACTCCTACAAGTAATGATATCAGAATGCTCTTCCATCATCTTCCAACTAACTGCATAACAAGCACACATAGTATTGAGCAAACTTGTGCCATTACTAGCACAAAAAGTCATTGAATAGAGCAGATATATATTCCAAATTGGAAAATAAGAACGATTGGACGAAAACAAGATAAAACTTTTAGTGGTCGATCCAAGGGGCTGGAAAATTTCTTCTTACCTAGAATTTTGGAACAAATTGAAGATCCGATTGATTTCAAACACCATAATTAAAGAAGCTGCACTACAAGGGAAATGAAGCAAAAGGCTTAGGTTAGAAATTCAAAATCAGTCTAAGAACAACCGCTATAAAGAGTAACCTTATATCAATGGTAAAGAAAGCCAAGTATCCAAATTGGTTTTCAATAATGCAAAGATCTTAACAAGAAAGCTTGATCACGTCTAAAAAACTGGCACTGGAACAAATAATAATAATAATAAAGCCCAGCCCCTCATAACATGCAAAGAAATAAGAGATAAGGAAAAGCGAAGAATTCAGCAAGCAGATCTGCTCTTGTTATTACCCACTATTCAAAATTAGGTGCTAAAGGAAAGATAAAAAATCATGATGACACCTATCTTAAAAAAAATGATTGCAGAAATCTAACAGATGAAAACAAAAATGGAGGTAGCCAGATCGTTAAAAGTAAAAGCTGACAGCTTTGCATTGTGAAAAAATACAAACAAAACAATTAAAGGTAAGTAAATGACCAAATGAAACCAATTTGCGTTAAAATGAATTTGGCACTATATTATAATATCCAAGAAACCAAACAAACAAAATAGGTATAACGATGAAAAAGGAAGAGGGGCGGAAGCGCTGGATGCAGAGGTTTATCGATCGATTCATGTCTTCTTTTGTGACATTCACAGGAAGAGATCGATGAACCGCTGCCTCCAGTGACTTGAATCCCTTTCCCACCACCAACAATTCCTTCTATATCAAACAAACAAAATGAGTCAACGGCAAATACCAGTACCAGTCACACAGCAGTAACAATAACACAGATCCACACACCCACACAATCTACAAACCAAAAAAACATCCCCACTTCAACGTATCCTTAATTAAACACATAAACCACTTGAGTGACACAAAGAGAACTAGAAATGAGCAAGAACCAGAAAGCAAGAGAGACCATTCGCGTACGTCTCTCTTAAACTCTAAGTTTTGTTGGTTTTTTCGGAGGAGCTGATTGGTGATGATGATTACTATTACGATGGATCACGGACACACTCTCACTGTTAACTCCTCTCTCTCTCTCTCTCTCTCATTTAGTTATTTTTGGGTCCCTAAACCAAAGTCTGTTCTTTCTACTGCTGTTTTTGAGGAATTATATGCACTATACACACGCATATGCAATGAGCGATGATTTTACCAACCTATCCCTCATCCACATTTCCGTGTGAACTGAGTTTATTTTTATTTAGAATTATAAATTACCCCATTCTAAATTACCTAATTTATATATTTTTTTTTGGGTTAGTTACTCACAAAATCTAGAAATTTCTTTAATTTTCAGTATTAATTAAAATTAGGACTTATCAATAAAACTTCAAACCTTAGATCCGCCAATGCATTTTGGTAATAGTATTGATAAGTAGAATCAGGTTAGTTGACCTAACCTCTTTAAGGTATTTATAAGCAATAAAAATAATAATTTTTAAAATATTTTTAAATAAAAATTTTATACAAATAAATCTTTAAAATAATAATCAACGATTATTTTTACCTTGCTTATAACTTATATCGAACAACATCTAAATAGGTGAATTCAATTTATCGTTGTAATAATGTATACGAGCATTGTTAAATGAATGCATTGAAAGATTTAACGTTTAATTTATATTTAAAACAAATTAAAATTTTGTTTATTTAATATTAATTTATGTTCTAAAGCCAATAGTTAGTTGTATTTTAATGATATAATTATTTAAATATATTTTTTATCTTTTATATATTTAGATATATAAGATAAAGGTCGAGATAAATATACATTTTAAATAAATTTATAATGAGTTCATAATTATGAAATTCATATTACATTTATATATTATTTCTAAATTATTTTCATTCATTGTTTTATTAAGATTAGACATTAATAAAGCGTGAAAAGACTAATACACATTATATTTTTTCTTTACGAAGGAAGTAGTCGATCTCATATACTTAATTATAAAAATACTTAAGTAAACACGTAAATGCTTGTTAGATAACAAGTTCACTTAGTTGACCCTATATGAGAATTTCATTTAAAACATTACTTATGTGCCTATAGAAATACTTATTACGATGATTGTATAAGTGATCATTTGACTTGAAATATCCATAGTATTTCATATAAAGATTACCATATTTTAATATTGTTTATGCCTTATTCTAGTTAAAGTTAGCTAAATCGATTATCATTGGATATAACATGAACTATATAGAGATAGTTAAGTGATCAATATATGATTTATTATCCTAAAATGATTAGAGAAAATGTTACATCGTTTTCAATTAGTATTGATTTGAAAAATCTTTAGCGAAGGTGGATTGACACATTGAAAATAATTTTTAAATATCATTAATTGAATCAATTACTAATAGTGAAGAATTAACATAATTAGACTTAAATAGAGTATACATTAATTATATGATTTATGTCTGATTAGAATATTGTATGATGAAATAATTGAATTATACAAAAAGTCATGCATAGAAAGATTAGTCAAAATTACTTTGACATTTATAAATATTTGGATGATCATAATGTGTAACTAAATGATAAATTATTTAATTAGAGAATTAAAGCTAAATTAAAAAGTACAATCTATCTAATCTTAAATAAGATTTAGAGTTATTTTTTTATATTATCAACATATTTAGGAATTTAATGGATCAAACACGGAGAATGTGTTGAAGAGAATAAGGGTATTTTAATCAAGTTGGACTTAGTTGTAAGGTTTGATAAACTTTAGGATTAACTATAAGATATTTAATAGATAAGAACTAATATGAGATATTGAATCTTACTCGGTAAAGTTTAATTAAAATTAAAGTTTTATTTCAATTAAATTTCTATTTAGTCCACAACTTATATATTATAAATAGGCTTCAGCTCTAAATGAGTTATCACTTTTTGCCTAACACTCTCCTTACCATCTATAGAGTTTTGTCAACATATTATGTGGATATCGTTAGAGGACGAACACTTGTGCAACTATAATGGTTGATATGAGCCAATTTTAAAAAGATTTCGAAGGAAGTAACAAGAAAAGAATCAGGCTTCACAATAACGTAGAATT
>JANIIA010000008.1:28305408-28319289 GCA_027478495.1 Erythroxylum alaternifolium
TGAACATTTTATCTTAAAAATAGGATTGAAATCACATGTAAATACATAAGAAAATATAAGAAAATTCAATCCTATCAGGAGTGAAGAGGAAATATTGAGTTTTAAGCAGATAGTTGACAGTGATATATATATACTCTGTTTTTCCTCTTTACTAGTCACAAATGGGTGTATATGGGAAAATTAGAGAATGAATTGTTGACATCAAAGTACCAAAGGTATGAGTATGTTTGGGGATAACGATATTAACATGATTGAGTGATTGAATTATGGCATGGAAATGAACATAAGATATGAAGTTTGGTAAAGTACCCGGGATTTGTCATTGAGCATGCATTGTACATAGTCCATATAACTATTTATGCATAAATGAGTTTTGTAACGTTTGTGAATTGTGTATTGCATAAATGGGATGTGCATGATAAACACCCGCATTCAGGAGTTCCCAGAATTTGGAAGCAAAGGCTAATCTGGAGCATACTGTGAGTAGGCCAAGATGGTCTCATTTCATTGTTTGCTTTGTTTGAATTTTTGTATTGATTGATATGAATGTGATTGATTGTGTTAGTTTACGGACAGAAGGTCTGATGATGTGATGAATTGAAAATGAGCCTCGAGCTCAATAGTGATTAAGAGCCTAAGGCTCACTATGTATAATGAGCCCTGTATCCCCTAAGCGGATAAGGGACAGTTATTAATGAGCCTAGTATCCAATAGATATGGGACAGTTTAGGCACTCGATCACAACTAAGTAACAAATGGAAAGTGAGTCTCATATGCATTGCATATGCATAATATGAATGCTTAAGTGTATTAAAGGTGAATTGTGAAATAATGTGAAATGTGCAATAAATGTGAGATGTGAAATAATGTGCATTATATGTTATGTGATTGGGTAAGCCATCGATGTTGGTCACTCATTGAGTTCGTAAAACTCACCCAAAATTTGCAATTATTTTTCAGGATTAGGAGAATACGCCGTTAGGCCAACGGGAGCATACCTACAGCATACAAGTAAAGGATAGAGGTCAGGATCAGTTCGTGTCTGCATTTTATTTCTTTAATTTGTATTGAAGTGTGCAACTTTTGTATAAATTTGTATTTCGAAATAAGGAAAGTGTTTTGTGTTTGTGAAAGGGCCCAAATGGCTATGGAAATCTTTGATGACTGTATTATGTGATTGAAAATGGTTATGAAATAAAGTGGGGCCCGATTTGGTTATGGATTTTCGCATATCATGTTTGTAGTTTAAAACAAAAGAAAATTTTATACCAATTTCTGAGTGATTGAGTGCTCTAGCACGCCACCCTCGCAGGGCACGAGCTCGGACATCACCCATTGATATCGGGTTCGGGTCTTGCAGAAGTGGGGTGCTACATTCGGTGGCTACTACAGTCACAACTGCCATTATATTTCATGCATTCATACTATGGAATGCATCACTCATATTACATAATTCCATTCAATCACTTTCGCTTATCATCGGACCTTAGTCCGACATTCAACATTAGAGTTGAGAATTACACTTCACTTACATGCAAATGCATTTTCATAACACATTTAACAATCAAATTGAGTAAACTTAGTTCATCCCATTCACATTCAATGAGCACTTTAATATTTCATTCATACAACACATTCGTCAGACCTACTGTCCGGAAACAACATAGTCAAACACATTCATATAGTCAATCAATACCAAAATTTACACAAAACAAACAATGAAATGAGACTATCTAGATCTACTCACAGTGCACTTCAGATTAGCATTTGCTTCCAATTTCTGGGAATGCCTGACTGCTGACACTTGACCTGCACAACCTATTTATGCAAGACACACATTGCACACTCATTAATAATTGAACACGTATAAACATTTACTTATGCACAAGTATATAAATGGACTATGTACAATACATGCTCAATCACAATTTCGATTACTGTAACAAACTTCACATCTTATACTCATTCTCATTTTATAACTTAATCACTCATCAGTTCTTTGAACTACAACCTCAATCCTTTGGTACTTTGATATCAATAACTCGTTCACTAATTTACCAATATAATCCTATATATGACTAATGAAGAGGAAAACAGAGTATATAACTATGAATATATCACTATTAACTTTCTACTTCAAACTTAATATTTCCTCTAACTATCACTTTAATCGTTCTTTCACTCCCTTACACACTTTCATTGATCTTTCAACTCCTAAGACTAGTTTAACACTATTCCATAATATTTCAATCATCGATCCAAAGAAAATCACCATGTACTGCACACTAAATCTTCTCTCATTTTCCAGCAAATAAGAATATCATTGTTCTTAACCATTTAGTAGCGAACTAATGATGCATGCTTCATTTCATGCAAAAACTGCGTAAACATAACAAGCTTACTTGTATGAAACTCCAATCTCTGCAAAATCACGTAACCCTAATCCCTCATGCACCCACGTACATCAACTTGAAAGTTAACAGGGAGGCTCAGTTTTTCTTGGAATAGAAGAAAGAGTATCAGAGTGGAAGTGATGACAAACAAAGAAAAGCAAGGTTAAACTTCGATGAATATTTGATGAAAACCTCTGAGTTGGAGGAGCTCTAGAGAAAGAAGTTTCAAGAATGATAAGGATAAGGACAGCAGCTAGCCTTTTAAGGAAATAAAAATCTTAACTCTAGCTACGAAACCTGTCCATTTCTTATCCACTTATCCACTTCCTTTTATTAAAACTCACTTAAGTATAATTTACACTTAAGTTTATGACTCAATAAAACCACTGTAATCACAAATCACAACCCCCTTGCTCACTTTCAACTTTTTCCATAACACATCATTTCAGGTCAACTTTACATATTCTTTTTGAACCCGACATTGAAGTCATTTTGAAACACTTTCTTCTTAAAACATATTCCCCTATGTCTTATGTCTCCATTGACACCAAAATCATTCAATTTGGTTCTATCCTCAATCATATTGAACCTTTTTCCTTTGGGGCAACTAGCACAACTTTCGCTATAGGTATTGGATCAAGATCCTTGTTGAATGGTTTGAAAGAGGACCTATAGGTCTATAACTTTCATAGAGACCTTGAAGGTAAATTCTATCATCTAGGTAGTCAAATTTGGACCAGACGATACAAAATGAACAGTACACAGAAGCTGTTTTACAATTGGCATAACTCTCTCTAGAGATATCGGATTAAGATCATCTTAGGACGGTTTCAAAGAGGACTTTAATATCTACTTTTTTCATGAAGACATTGGAGACAAATTCTATCGCCTGAAGGCTCAAAGATGGACCAGACGATACAAAATGAACAGTGTACAGAAGAAGTTTCGGTCACATAAGTAGAAAGCAGACGAATGGCAAAGCAGACGAATGCAAGAACAGAAGAATGCAATAAGCAGACGAATGGCAAAGCAGATGAATGCAATAAGCAAAAGAATGCAAGAAGCAGACGAATGGAAAAGCAGACGAATGCGAAAAAGCAGACGAATGGTAAAGTAGACAAATGTAGTAAGTAGACGAATGTAAGAAGCAGACGAATGACAAAGCAGACGAATGCCAAAAAGCAGACGAATGCAGGGAGCAGAAAAAGCAAAAAGGGCAGATGAAACAAAAGTCAACTTAAGAAGAAGCAAAGTCAACTTAAGATGATGCAACTCTTAAGATGAAGCAAAGTCAACTTAAGACGAAGCAAAGTCAACTTAAGACGATACAACTCTTAAGACAAATGACGTCATCACAGATGATGTGACATCATCACAGACGATGCATCTCTTAAGACGAATGACGTCATCATAGACGATGCATCTTTATAGACGATACATATCTTAAGAGGAATGATGTCATCACAAACGATATGACGTCATCACAGACGATACGTCTATGCTCCTGAACATCTTCACTCTTAAGGACCGTAACTTTCTTCTCCACTATCTAAAACTCCCATACTAAATGTTCTCAATAAACTTCTCCAACGTATTTTCCTTCACTAAATCTAACACTTAAATTTTATTTCTAATCTTTCTACTCCATTTCATTCTACTCATTCACTATAACCACAATCCTCAATCTATCCCATTACTATTCAATATACCCGAAATGTCAATGAGTGCATGTACAATTATTTTCATGCGTGCAAAGATTCAAATTCACGTGCATGTATGCTGACATTCTGCTGAGCATGAAATGTGACACTTTCTTCTAACTCTCACATCGCTACTCTCTCTATTATTAAAATCGGGGTTCTAACCCTTAATATAGGGATGGGATGTTACAACCAATGGATATGAGTATGGTACATGCAGCTAGTAGAGGAGCTTTGGTAAAGAAAACACCAAAAATACCCAGACAATTTATATTGAACAGGTCTGAAAATTCTTAATAGTTCGGGATAAGGATAAATGAAGTTGTTTAGTGTGTGAATGAGGAAAGTAATACAAACCTTGAGGGTAAAATTTTAGATTTAACTACTCTAATTCATCAAATAGTTGTACGTCAATTACAATCGATGTGTAGAATAAGCTCATTCTTTAAATATCCTTTGAATATGTGCTTCAAATTCCAAGAAAACTCCTTTTAAGAAGCTAACGTAATAGGGAGATTTCCTAGTCAACCTTAACAAAAATATGACCAACCATTCTAATCTAGGATAGAAGAATCATTCGAACTTTAGCCATGAAAATCAAAGAGGGCAATAAAGATATCAACCTCATAATTTCAATAGACAACCTCAAGCTCTTACATATGCACAATCTCAACCTTCAAATTCAGGTGTGTCTTTGGATGAAATTATTAAGGTAGTTGCTACTAATACTCAATAATTTCAACAAGAAACAAGAGCAAGTCTTTAAAACTTAAGAAAACATATTACTCAATTAACCACCTCAGTTAGTAAATTGGAAGGGCAAACATGAGAAAAATTACCTTCACAAATGATGGTGAATTCTAAGGAGAATGTGAGTTCAATGTCATTGAGAAGTGGGAAGGAAATTCAATCCGAATCTTCTTTACCAATGGAGGTAGAAAAGTATGAAGAAGGAGAAAAGAAAGATGAACCTCTAACTCAAGAATCAATAATGGTAAAAAGTTGATTTATCTTTACTAATATTAACTCATGCACGTGTATCTCCTTTCCCTTATAAGTTGGATAAATCAAAAGAAGAGGAACATAAAATAAAGGTCTTAGAAACCTTTAAAAAGCTAGAAATCAATAAACTACTTCTTAAATCCATCAAGAAAATTATAAAGTATGAAAAGTTTTTGAAAGAAATATCCATAAATAAAAGGAGGTTAAAGGATAAGGAGAGAATAATTTTGCATAAAAATGTATCAGCTGTCATAAATAGGAAATTACAAGAAAAATGCAAAGATCCAAATATGTTTACACTTCTGTATGTAATTGGTAATAAGAAAATTGAGTGTGGCATGCTAGAATTAGGTGGATCTGTTAATGTCATGCCATATTCCATTTACCAAGCTTTAAATATAAATTTTTGTAAGAAACTAGTGTGATTATTTAACGAGCTAATTGTTCTTATGTGTGTCATATTGGTGTGATAGAGGATGTTTTAGTCCAAGTTAACAGTTTGGTATTTTTAATGGACTTTTACATCTTGAAAATGGTTGGTGATAGTGTTGACCATTTGACTTAGATTTTGTTGGGAAGGCTATTTATAAAGATGACCAAAATGAAAATTAATGTGGATGAGGGTACTCTTTTCGTTAAGTTTGTTAGAGAGATAATGAAGTTCAATGTTTTTGAAGCAATGAACTACCCTAATGATTTTCAATCCATCTATTATATGGATAATATCGATTCAATTGTGCAAGTTATTTTTAAAGAAGAAAGAGATGATGATGAGTCAAAGTTTAATGCTAAACTGGACATGAATGAGTAACATTCGAAGATAGAATTGAAGTCCCTACCTGATTACCTGAAGCTTGTCCATTTAGGTGAAGGAGTGTCACTACATGTAATCATCTCAAAAGGGTTAACTAAAGGACAAGAAAAAAAATGTTAAGCCAATAAGGGAAACACTAGGAAGACTCAATCCAACAATGAAAAATGGATTTGTAAACATAGATTTGACAAAAGATAGGGAGGCAAGGAAATTATAATTGCAAGAGCTAGAGGAACGAAGGTTAGATGCTTACGAGAATTTGATAATCTACAAAGAGAAAATAAAATTATTCAATGATAATACGATCATGAGGAAATAATTTGAGGTGGGACAAAAAGTGTTATTATATGATTCTCGATTAAAGCTTATGTCAGGTAGTTACATTTTAGTTGTCTTCGTTCTTTTATTGTCACTAATATATTTCCTCATTGTGCAGCGGAAATAAAAAGTTTAATACCAGGAAGATTTTTAAGGTGAACGGACATAGATTGAAACCATTTTATAAGGAGATGACACTTTCAAATGTAGTGGATATTAATTTGACACTTCTCCAATAAGTGAAAGTTTGAGAATAAAAAGTTTTATCGAGCATAATGATGTTAAACAATTGTGTTTTTTAGGAGGAAACCTAAAATATGATAGTTTTCATTAGTTCTATTTTAGTTATATATAGTTTTCATTTGCTTGTTTTTTAGAAGTTAATTTATTGGCTTAAGGGAGAAATGGGTCTTAAAATTCTATAATACTAAATTTTATAAGGCATGATCACACTTATGTAATTCAGTTGTCAGTATCAAAGACTTAAAATTCGAGAATACTAAATCTTATAAGGCAAGATCATGCCTTATGCGATTTAACTTTTTGTAAAGAAAACTCCTAAAATTCTGTAATATTAAATCTCATAAGATGATATCATGCCTTATATGATTTAGCTTTTTGGAATGGAATGCCTAAAATTCTAAAATACTAACATTCATAAGGCATGATGACACCTTATACATATTAATAGTTTGTTCGATTTTAAAGAAAATTGTAAAATTTTTAATAAAAATAAAAAACAAATATTATTTAAAAATTAAAAATTTATTTATAAAATAAAATTTTAAAAATATTTTAAAAAGCCAAAAAAGTAAAACCCTATATTTATTCTATTTCTTTTTCAGCAAGTAACCCCACGCCTAGCAGACGTACCAAGCCACCCATAGCATATTCAGCAAATGTGGCCATACATATACATAGATCTCATTTCAGTTGCTCACAATCCAGGGGAATATTCTACTTTGTGCTTTATTTTTTGTTGATTATTTTTGTGACATGTGAGCTTCTTATGTATACATTGGGGACAATGCTTGAACTTTTGAATATTATGATTCATATATTGATTATTCCTCATGATAGCCTTAAAGTTTTATAATTGTTATTTAGAAATAATCCCAAAGTTAGGATACATTTTTTTAAAAGTTATAATGCATGAGAGAGACAAACACAATTAGTGTTTTCAGTAAATTACTTTTAAGTATCTCATTGGTTTTGTTGAATAAAAGTGAACAAGACTTAATACATTTTGACGCCTATGTGAGCTTTGAGCCTATGAGAATTCATCATATTTGTGCTTATACATTTCTTTTTGTTGTGTGTTATCAAACATAGTTTGTTTATGCAAATTTGTGTTTGAATACATGTTAAGACCACATTGTTTTATCATTTTGTGTATAAAGATGATAAGGGCACTTAGGATAACCATTGTTAACCTAAACAAGTCTACCTTACTTTTCATCCCTAAAAAACTAATTTGAGCCTTAACCTTTCTTTTCTTGTATACTAATCTTATTACGAGTCAAATGTACCCCCTTTTCTAATGTTTTAGTGATTTTAAACCCCTAAATTGAAGGAATTGTATCAAGTTGATTTGCATAGAATTTTGACTATTTCCATAAAAAGTAAATTAGTTGATTCAAGTTGTATTGTTTTAATTTTTTCAATTATTTTTAAGAATGGGGGAGAAGTAAAAAAAAAGAAAGAAAGAAAAAATTAAAAATTAAAAAGAAAAGAAAAAAGATGAGGTGATTGAAAAGGATGCTACTTGAGTTAAGTGAGTTTTAGACTAAATTAAGTTGAAAGTTGTATCGATAAGTTTATTAATTTCTTTCAATTTATCTAACCTAAAAACTTCTTTTTATCATACCTTACCTAAGCCGCATTACAACTCTTATCAAGTCCTTTTGATTTATGCATTAAGTTCATTTTTTTTAGCAGTAGAGATATGATTCATGAGTAAGTTTAAGAAATAACTCGCTATGCTTTAATTTAAGAGCTTAATAAATCATAAACACTTGTATAAAGTAAAATCCATAAAAGGGTGTCAAGTCTTATGTTACTTAATTTTGATGGAATTGATGAGATGTTATGTTTTAATTCTAAAAATGTGTCCTATAAGTGTTTGTTCTCTCAATTGTTGTTTGATCCTAAACCTTTAATGTGAATTAGCTTTTAAAATATTTCTGAATAACAAGAAAGAAGATGAGAGGTTATTATGAGGATTATTGATGTATTGAATTGATGTATGCTTGAGGACAAACATGAGCCCAAGTGTAAGGGGAATTTGATAAGATATTATTTGATTATCTTAATTGGAATTACATGTTTTGTTTGGACTATATTTTGGTGCTTAAATAGGAAAATTAATATTTTTTCAGAGATGATAAGTGGAGATTACATCAAATTTGAGCATTATTATTAAAAATCACAAATTGTTAAAAAGTAGACATATTAATGCAATGGATATGTTGAGATCATGCTCCAAGAATTTGGATTCAATTAGAAAATTTATTTTCATCCCTATTATGTAGGGATTTAGATTTGTTTTAGATAGGAATCTTTGCAATTAGGAAACTTATTTCCATCCCTAAAGGAAGATGAAATCCCAAAACTACTTTGTGCTAGCCCTTCCATTGGAAGACTTGGAAGCATAATCTCATCGCTTAAGAAATGAAGGATGTACATGAGAGATATGTGAGGAGAAAGTAAAGCAAAACCTAGAGAAATCAAGACGCTAGATGTGTCTTCTTTTTGAAAGTTCTAAAGAAATCAAGATGTAGCCATGTGTACATGTTATTAAGATGTTAAATGTTTTTGGGTTATGGAGGGACGTATAGTTAGTTTACTTATTTTGTAAAGCATGTACAAATTTCCAATATCATTAATATAATTTAATTTTTCAAAAAAAAGACAGGAGGAGGCAAGGTTTTGAGAGTAGGAAAGAAGACAAAAACATGTATAACACTTCTACACATTATTCTCTTTCATTTCTTCGTAGTTTTCTCTCAATCTTTCATCTTTTCTTCTATTTTTGGTGTTGGAACTAAAGATGTGGTCAAATTCAAATATTTTGATTTAAGGAGTGGTCAAATTCAAATATTTTGATTTAAGGAGATTCAAAACTCTAGTTGTAACCGTATGAGGTTTTGTTTCTAAACTTATATTTATGTTTTAATTCAAGTATTTCTTATTTTTTGTTCTTATATTTTTATGAATAATTAATATTAATTAATCTAAAAAATTAATTTCATGTTGGCTATCTATGAATTCAATGATTTGTAATTTTCATGAAGGATTGGTACAAATAGCTAAAAAAGATCATTAATATAATTTAATTTTTCAAAAAAAAGATAGGAGGAGGCTAGGTTTTGAGAGTAGGAAAGAAGACAAAAACATGTATAACACTTCTACACATCAGTCTCTTTCATTTCTTCGTAGTTTTCTCTCAATCTTTCATATTTCTTCTATTTTTGGTGTTGGAACTAAAGATGTGGTCAAATTCAAATATTTTGATTTAAGGAGATTCAAAACTCTAGTTGTAACCTTACGAGGTTTTGTTTCTAAACTTATATTTATGTTTTAATTCAAGTATTTCTTATTTTGTGTTCTTATATTTTTATGAATAATTAATATTAATTAATCTAAAAAATTAATTTGATGTTAGCTATCCATGAATTCAATGATTTGTAATTTTCATGAAGGATTGGTACAAATAGCTAAAAAGTTATTTATGACTTTACATATTTAACTTATGAGAAATAAGAAATTAAATTGAATAGTTATAGTTATTTCAATTATTTAATTTAGGATCTAGTGTTTTTCACTAAGCTTATTGCTATCATTTAATTGATATGGAATGCTGCTATCATACTCAATCAATTGATGATAAGTTTTGGTTTGAATGTTGAGTTTTAACCGATGAATTTAGAAAATTTTGTGACTTATTATAACTATCCTAAGATGTTTCAAATTAACTCCCTGAATTGCAAAAATTATTCCTTTTAGACTAGTGATCAATGTTGCAATTACATGAGATATTGAATTTCTCACTTTTATATTCAGTTAATTTATTTTAATTCCTTATTACATTTAGTTTATTAATTTATTAATTATAAACCTCCACTTTATTTTGTCAATTGAAATTAAGAAATTAGTTTTTAGTTCTTTAAGGATATGACTTGGTTCCACGAATACTAAAAGAGTTTAAAGAATCAAAATTAATTTTGTGGGCTTCGACAACCCGATCAATGACGTTCTCTTAAATAATAATATCTCCAATACTTAAATTATTTATTAAATAAAAATAACTTGTTAAAGAAAATCTAACATAATAGTAAACTAGTAACACCAAAAATCCAAATAGTAAATTTAATAATATTTGTTAGGTGTGCCTATGTTCAAAAGTCAAATTATAATTTACTTTTCTATTCTAAAGTTAAATAATTTTATTTTAAAAAATAGTGGTTTCATTTTTTCTAATAATTTGATCCGGGTGGGCAGATTTTAATGTTTTGTACTTAATATATAATATTAACTATATAACCCTTCATTATTGTACAGCCAACGTTAGAATTAAGTTGTCTAAGTTGGCATTTATAAGCAGTGAAGCTAAGACTTTAAACATAACCCCGTTTTCTTCTATTGGGGTTGTTTATTTTTATTTTTAAATTCAAAAAATATATTTGAATGAATTTCTAATTTGTATTTTTATTTTAGTTTCTTTCAATTTTTATATTTATAAAAAATATAAAAATTAATGTTTATTTTTCATAATTTATTTTACTATTCGCTAAATGTATAATATAATAATTAGTGCTACTAACTGGAATAACGAATTAAAAAGTATAACTTTTTTGTAAATATTCATTTCAGTTCTCAACTTTTAAAAGTTTTAAATTAAGTGCCTACAATTTTAAAAATAAAATAACTCAATTTTAAGGATTATTTTCTTTATCATTTTATTTACTTGGCTGACGAAACAAGTTAAAATTGATATTCAGGAGGTTATTGTGACTTTTCGTACGTGTCAACATGATTTTTGATACCAATATCATATTAGATTTGGGTCGGATTGGATTCTAGTATGATACTGTACTAAGTGCTTGTTTGGTTTAGCTTATATCAGTAGAATTTTTGTCAATAGAGCTTTTGTTAGTAGAGCTTTTCTTAGAAGAACTTTTTTAAAAAGTCAGTTGAATGTTTGACTGTCAATTAAAAAAATAGCTTTTTAAAAAGAGCTTCATGCAGTAGACTGTTTGGTAACATAAAAATAAAAAGAACTTTTATTAATTTTAACTATATTTTATTTTATAATAAAATTATTTAAAATATATTAAACAATATACAAAACAAAATATATTAATTATTATATAATTTTAAACCATATGAAACATAAATGAAAATATATCTAACCAAATTTTTTGTATAGATTATAACATAAGTAAAACTAATTTTAAAAATAAATATTAAAACATATAAAAAATTCAAATAATATTGTATAAATCTCAAAATAAACGTGAAAATGTATTTGTAGATATTGTGGGAATTATGTGTAAAGCATAAGGGTAAAAGGGACTAAAAAATAGACTCATTAATTGATATAAAAAATTTACCTGAAAAAGTACTTTTTTGAAAAGCTCCAAATTTAAGCTTTTGAAAAAGCTGTATTTTAGCTTTTAAAAAAGTTATTTCTACTCCAAAAATACTTTTAAAGTTTAGAGCCAAACACACATTTTTTCCTTAAAATAACTTTTGCGGTAAAAAAAAGTACTTTACTATCTTCCAAAAGCTGATACAAACCGGTATTTAAATATGATACAACCGACTCTTTGTTTTGTACCGAATTTAGTCTAGTACGAACCGATATCACTACACATCTCACAAACATATTGATGGTTTCATATTCAAAATGTGATTATTTGTTTAATATTCAAAAATCAAACAAGAAATAAGAGTCCACGTAATCTCTTCAAATATCAATTTTATATTATTTTATCAATCAGATAAAATAATATAAAAGTTGGGTTATCTGATCTTTTTTTAAAGTTTAGACACCTAATTAAAATTTTTAAAAGTTGAAAACTCAAAATAACAAAACTAAGAAAAAAGAACTTTATAATTGATTATCCTAATATAGTTTTAAATTTTAGACTTTTAATTAGCTAAAATTTAAAAATAAAAATAAAAATATTTCAAAATTTTTATTTATTTAATTATTTAATTTAGTAAAACATAATAAATTTTATAAATATTATATAAAATATTAAAATAAAATTGTTTACTTAGTTAATTCATAGAATTATTTTGTTTTATTTTTATTAAATATTTTAATTATTATCATTTATACCACATTAACAACTAAATAAAATTTTATTTTTATTTAAAAATAATATAAATGAAAATTAGGAAACAAAAATAAAAATTATAATAAATATCCTCTTCACTTTTTGAAATAGCGAGCAACAATAATTTGAATCTCATTAATCTTATTTTATTATAAAACTTTACTAAGTTTTATTAGATGATTATTATAGAGGCGGAACCAAAAGTTATATTTTTTAACATAATTAAACAATAGGATGACATGGGGATTATGTTAACTTACCAGCTTTGTTAGAGATGCAGTGCAGTGATGAATGAATATACAAATCATACACCGATTCAACAACCAAGTCTATACAAATCATACACTAATTCAACAACCAAGTAACCTTATAGAATCTTGGTCACTTGTCGCGTTTCACCTGTCCATCAACTTCCACGAAAATAAAGACCAAAAGGAAAGCAAAAAAGCTTCAGAATTCAAGAAACAGCCTTAAATCAACATCAATTACTTCCAAAACGTTAAAACTAGAAATAAAGGAACTGCCTTGTATTCAATTCCAGCTTAAACCACAATGATCCATAGCTGAACTGAACTATTGACGAGAACTGCGCTGGCGTATCCCATCGGAGAACGGGATCAATTGCTCTATTGAATCAGTAGCGCTTGTGCTTGCGCAGGTGCGGCTTGAGCCAGGGCGCAGACTCGGACTCGGACTCGGCCTCAGATTCGGACTCGGACTTAGACTCGGACTCGGACCTAGACCCAGACGCGAACTCAAGCTCGGGCACGGGCTCGGGCTCGGACTTGGATTCGGACCGGGACGCGAACGCAAGCTCAGGCAAGGGCATAGGCTTGGACTCGGATTCGGGCTCGGATTCGGGCTCGGGTGTGGGTGTGGGCTTGGGCTTGGGCTGGGGCGCTAACTCGGGCATGGGCGGGAACGCGAGCTCAGACTCGGGCGTGGTTTTGGTTTCAGTTTTTGCAACCCTGGAACTTAGTGAACTTAAAAGCTGTCCAAAGGCAAAGACTGTAGACCAAATTGATGCTTTAATAGGAGCATTTCCATGCTTGCGGTACAAAGAATAGTTGACTGTGGTTATAATAAATTGACCAAAGGCGCAAGTCAACGCAATAATGTAAGGAAAGAACCCAACACGAACCCCAGATGGTGGATTATAGAGCCAACATTGCCAACTACGTACCCTCTTCCAAATAGCCATCTCTTTTATATGCTTGCAGACGAGTTCCGAGGTACTGATCAGCACTGCTGATATGGACATTATGAGGCACAGTAATAGAAAAGGGGCCTTGTGCTGCGAGGAGAGCTGG
>JANIIA010000008.1:28371787-28383623 GCA_027478495.1 Erythroxylum alaternifolium
TTATCCTTCACATTGAAGGAGTTTTCCACGTAAAAAAGTGCTTGTGTTATTGTTGTGATTGTTGTGCTTGATTGGTTAGGTTTAGTTGCTCCACTTATTCGATCAGTAAGGAAAAGAATCAATTGGGTTTTGTGTTTTTGATCCGCTGCGCATTACTCGTTTTATCGGTGTTGCTTTTCCTATCATGGTGTGACCATTATAGGCGGTCGTTGTTGCTAGATTTTTTGTGAAAACTTTAGCTGCATTTTCTAGGTTTTGGTGTGACCATTATAGGTAGTCGTTGTTGCTAGATTTTTTTTGAGATAACTTTAGAAGTTTTCGTGTGGTTATAGCTTCATTGTATGCAACATTTCGGTGAAGAAATGTTCATTTTTTGTTGGTGATTTTTCTCTTGCTATGCGTGGGATGCTCCAGTAACGATTTGGAGGTTTACATTATATTTCTTAGTGGACAACTTCCTAATCTTTCATGACGAAACTACATTGTTAGGGAAGTTGTTTCTTTCTCAAATGTTCTCATTTATGATGAATTTTGTTTAACCACTTGAGTTATTTATTTAGTGTTCTTTGAAAAAAATCCTCTGTTGAGGTTAATATGAGGCGGTTATAATAGGGTGTGAAATTCTTTCACGAGTAGTGAGGATGAGGTATAGCGTCAATGGTTGAATGGTGTCAGCTCAATAAAGCCTTGTATAAAACTACTGTCATTAGTGAAAGTATTAAGCTAGGTGAGGGTCCTGTAAACGTAGGCAAGGTGTGCCAAACTGCGTTAATAAATATCAATGTTGATTTGTTATTTCGCTTTTGATTGTTTAATTTTCTTGTTTTTGATTATGCTAGAAACGACTACGGTAAATCGAAGATTTTATAAAACTAATATACCCTTGTGCTTTTTCAGTTGGTATCAGAGCGAGTCACCGAATCAGAACTTGGTAAATCAAGTTGGCGTAGATCCTTGTTTCACAATTATGGCTATAAGAGAAGGGGCATCAATCATCAAGTTACCGTTGTTAGATAGTTCAAATTATCCTACGTGGAAATCACGAATGAGAGTATTCATTTAGGCATAAGGATAAAAGCATGGAACTCGGTTTTAAATGGCTAGACATATCTAGTGACGACTAATGAATAGAAAGAAACAGTGCTTAAAGATGCATCTAAGTGGATAAGGGTTAAAGAAGAGAGAGCGCTTGGAAATTCTTAAGCCCTACACACCATCTTTAGTGTAGTTGATGAAGGTCGCTTTGCTATGATATTAGCTTGTGAATCGGCAAAAGAAGCACAGGACTCTTTGCAGACTTTACATGAAGGATCGAAGATAGCCTCAAAACTTCGCATGTTGGATGTGAAATTTGAAAAGCTGAAGATGGATGAGAGTGAAACCATTGAAGACTTCTATAAGAGACTACGTGACATAGCAATCCAAGCACATCAACTTAAGAAGAAGTACTCTAACCTGAAACTGGTTAAGAAGACATTAAAATCGTTGCCTTCAAGGTTCATACCAAATATTGTAGCCCTCGAAGAAGCCCATAATATCACTGAATTGTCTTTGGATAAGGTAATTGGGATTCTCACCAACTTTAGGATGAATTTGTTGAGGGATAATCAAGAGAAGAACAAAGGATTGACATTACAACCCAAGATTGGTAAAGACGTGAATGACTTCGAAGATGAATTCGAGGAGAACAAGAATATGGAGCTATTGACAAGAAAATTTAGTAAGTGGTTAAAGAAAATGAAGAAGGATAGATCCGAGTTTAGGCAAAAAAGTGGGAGTTCATCGAACAACAACTTCAAATAATAAGCTAAAACTCAAAAGGGTGAAAGAAAAGTGAAGAAAATTCAATGCTATGAGCATTAAGGCTTCAGAGATGTGCAAGCAGAATGTGTTAAAACTTTGAAGAAGAGAAAAGGGAAGTCCTATACAAGCACTTAGAGTGATAATGAATTCGAAAGTGAGCATAGTTATGAAGAACAAGTTATGAATAGTAAGGCGTTAGTTGCTTTATATAACAGAAGTCCATTTATTTACTTTACAGCAACCAAGAAGGAAGTAACCGATGATAAAATGTGAGTAAATTAGAAAATTCTAGGAAATCGTAGACGAATCAACTCAAAGCTCAATATCAGATTATGAAAGTGATAACAATACTTCAGATGATAAAAAGGAAGATATTTATGAAGCCTATGAGTTAATGTATGCTAAATAGGTCCAAACATGTAAGAAAAATGAGAAGTTGAAAGATGAAAACTCTACTATGAAGAACACCATTCAATACCTTAAGAAGAAGTTGTTATCTACAATACATGAGCTTAATGAAACAAATTTAAAGTTGGTCAGCAGGGAAAAGGGAATAAGAATGTTAAATGGAGGTAACGAAAAGCTAGAAAAGTTGTTGGAAATTGGTAAGACTGAAGGAGACCTTCAAGGCCAACTATAGAGGTGAATGTTCCAAGTCGAATGATGAGAAAGTTGGTGTGATCAGATCTGTCTAAGGAGAAATCTCAAAGAAAAATTAGAGGTTCATACCTATATGTCACTTTTGTGGAGTAATCGAGCACATAAGACCGAAATGTTACAAGTTGTTACAAATGATGTTTCAAAAGTGTCAAAAACGAAAATCTAGACATTGTCCATTAAATTTCCAATAATAACCCATGTTATCGAAACAAGAAATTGTCCATATTCACAGTTAGTTACTGCTTTTGAAGAAACTGTTCAGATTGAGGATAAGTCAATTGCTTCAGATGAAGAAATCAACCAGACAATTGATTTTTGAGATAATGTGACAAAGAATAAGCCCAGGTTTTGATTTCTTCGAGGGGCATAGGGACTGTGTGCTTTACATTCTTGAAGTATAGTTTGATGTTATTTATTTTAAAAAACAGGTTCGAAGGAGTTATCATTTAGGCTTTCTAAGTTTTTATTTATGGGTTTTCTAGGGTTCAGTTGATTGATGTGTACATGAGACTATACTTGATGATGGGGTTTATGAATTTGATCAATCTTATAAAGATGAAATTGAAGTGAGCAATGATATGTTGACATATGTATTAACTGGTAGTAAATTGCCATCTTGGCTTTCTGCTATTGCACTATATGCTTATGATTCTTCCGTTGCACCCACTACTAATTTTTATGCTTCTTTATTCATTGGGATTGATCGCATTGAAGATATTTTTAGTTTTGGTATTATTTTGTTCCAAGGGGGAGATATCGGATTTTTTTTGGTGACTATTTAATTCAGGGGGAGATTTTAAGGTATCTCTGTGACTATTAGTCTTACTTTTTGGCATCTTTTTGTCTCAAGGAGGAGAAATTCGGATGATTGGAGATAACTGTTCATTATTCTTTCTTTGAATGTTCTTTGGAACTTGATGTTTGATTAAAGGGGAGTTCTTGGTTTGTGCATTCGATGTTTATATGTCTAATTATCTTCTTTAGGGGGAGTTTCATATTTGTGACAAATAATGCTAAAAGGGGGAGATTATTAAGATATATGGTATATATCTTATTATTTGGTTTTGGCATTTTTGGATAATTGGACATCTAAGATAATGTTGATGAGTTTAAAATTCAAACCAAAGTGGGATAAAATAAAATCTGCTATATTAGAAAATTGGATAGAGTTAAAACTCTATCTAGAGAAGAACTCTTGTAGATTATGTGACTATTTTTTGCAGAACAATTTTTGTGTAATTCCTCTTTGGTGTTGCAATTTTCTATTAATTAACTGGGTGAAAGACTTCATCTCATGAAGACTTCTCCTTTGTAAATCACGTAACATTTGTTTAATGGGTGAAGAACTTCATCTTAAGAAGACTTCTTAGAGCATGACGTGACCATTGAGCTGAAAAATATTTTGCAGTTATTCCATTTAGGTGTGAGTGCCGTTGGGGTGCTTCTTGGTCTTGTGTCATTGACGTGTTTGGGGTTGTAGCTGTGTTTATGTTTTTGTCATTGCGTGAATCAGCTGGACAATTTTAATCCATACTTCAACCTCCTTCAAGTTACATTGGTTGGTTGAGTCTTTGGCCATAGGTCTTCCTTGTGCAATTGTCGTTGATGTTTTTCTGGCTGTCATGTATATCTTCTACTGTGACTAGTTTTATGCTGGTATGTCTTTGATGTCTTCACAACTGGGTCTTGCCGTGATTCCCTTTTTGGGTATGTCGTTGATGTGCTTTACAACTAGGTCATCTTTTGTTTTGCATTGTTGATGGATTTTCTGCTGAAAGCTTTTAGATATGTGATTGTCGATTGCATTGAAGTGCAACACTATTGATTTTACTTTTATAATTAATTCATCCTGTTGTTGGTTTTTCTGTTAAGGATCACGTCTGTGTGGGCTGAAGGGTATCGTGAGTAATCCAAAGATTGTACATGTGTGACACTTGTGTTTTCTGGGTTTCGGTGTGACTATTATGGGCAGTCGTTGTTGCTGGATTTTTTGTGAAAACTTCAGAAGTTTTCATATAACCATAGCTTCATTGTGTGCAATGTTTGGGTGAAGAAATGTTTTTTTTTTATTGTGATTTTTTCCTGCTATGCATGGGATGCTCTAGGGACAATTTGGAGGTTTACAGCAGATTTATTGGTGGACAACTTCCTAATCTTTCATTGATGAAACTACATTGTTAGGGAAGTTGTTTTCTTTCTCAAGTGTTCTCATTTATGTTGAATTTTGTTTAAGCACTTGAGTTATTTATTTAGTTTTCTTTTGTTATAAGATTGTTGGGAAAAATCCTATGTTGAGGATAGTACAAAGCGGTCGTACTATTGGGTGTGAAGTTCTTTAACAAGTAGTGAAGACGAGGGATAGTGTCAAAGGTTGAGTGGTGTCGGCTCAATAAAGCCTTATAAAACTATTGTCGTTAGTGAAAGTATTAAACTGGGTGAGGGCCTTGCAGACATAGGCAAGGTGGGTGGAACTGCATTAACAAATATTGGTGTTGATTTGTTATTTCGCTTTTGATTGTTTAATTTTTCTAGTTTTTCATTGTGATAGAAATGATTGTGGTAAATCGAAGATTTTTAGAAACTAATACACCCCTATGCTTTTTCAATTATAACAATATAATCTACATATTCTTTATTTTCTTGATAATACTCTACTTTTCATGAAACAAAAAATAATGAAACTTATCTTTTATTATTTAAATATTAGTACACCCATTACAACAAAGTAATCTTTTGGCCTCATTTTTCTACGATTTGAAATTCGTAGCTAATCATCCGTTAGCTAAGAAATTCCAAAATTGTAGCCAATTGTAATAATAACGCTTGCATGATTCGTGAGTTTTTTAAAACTATTAGCGATGTTTAACATAGTTTACATTTTAAATTCATAACTAATAAAATTTGACAATGTTTTTTAACTGTGAAATTAGTTTCGTAGCTAAAAACAATTGAAGATTTTTTAACTCTATAAACATATTTTTGTAGCGAAATGTTTTTAACTATGAAATAATTTTCATAGCTAGAACACACAGATTCCATAACTATTAGCTAGAAAAATAGATTTTGTAATTAAAAACTTTTCATTATGGAAATATATTTGTAGCCAAAAGAAAAACAAAAGACAATAAAAACGAAGTTATTTTGTCTACTAAAATGACGTCGTTTTCTCAATATTGGTAACCTAAAGGCTGTTTCTCTATGTTTTTTCTTCGTCTTCGTCTTCATCTTATGGTAGCTGCAATGTGCTTGTCTAGTGTCTTCATCTAGTGTCTTCGTCCATCTGCATCTGTCTTCTCTCTAGTGTTGTCATGTTTTCTCCACAAATTGTCAAAGTCTTTTCTGCGTGTTTCCTCCACGAATTGGCAAAGTCTTTTTTGCCTATTCAAAGGGTTCTTCTTCTCTAGGTAATTGTGGTTTTAGTTCATTCGTAGTTAATGTAAGTTAGGGTTGAGTCAATTGGTTACACATACTTAAATTACAATTCTAATTACAATTGTATGCATAGCATATTACTATTACATAGAAGATATGTTGAATTGGATTAATCATGATATATATTGTGTTTCATTCATATGTAACTTTTTTTTCTTTTATTTTCAATCACTAGTTAGTGCTTCAACACTTGCAAATTTACTTTAGTTTATGGCTATGATGTTTGTCCATTCATAGCATATTCCTTATAAAACGTAACAAATGCTTTTCTTTTTGGAGTTGCCGTTTGGGTTTAGTATAAGACTGATACACTGACCAAACATCCTCTCTGCATCTATAACCTTTAGTTACCTAATCAAGGACTAATTGGACTTGGATCTCATCAATTCACCTTTTACATCTATTCTATCATTTTTATCTTGTTTAATTAATTATTGAACTATTCATTTGTGATTCAATATGAGATTGTTATGTTACTATAAAGTAGCCTTTTCCTTTTCCAATCAGTAATATTGTATTGTTTTCCAAAGTGGGTATCATGAACATGTTGAAAAAAGTTGCTTCAGCTTTTATGATGATGAATTTAAGAGTCCAGATGTTGTTCCTTTATATGCTTTTCTCCTTTCAATTTGTTAACTGATACAACTTTGAAGATGGTCCTACCAAGTTAGAATTAGTTCTATATTTGTCATTTTCATATCATCATGTCAAATGAAAATTTGACTCTTTAATATATTACAGGTTCTAAAATACTTGAAAATTTTAGAAACTTATCAATATGATCCTTTACAAATTTGTAACTTTTTCCATATAGTAACCCTGTTAATCAATAGTCTTTTGCATTTAAGAAGTGTAATGTACAATATTATGATGTGCTTTTAAGTAGCAATAGTTGGGTGTACACAAACATGAATGAGTTAATTTACTTGTTCAAGGTCTTTTTGACATTCAATTGAAAGTTCAGCTTTTCCTATACAAGCTTTATTTGTGTCTTTTATAGATAAAGTAAACAAAATCTAATCCAATCCATTCCATTGAATTTGGCCCTCCATTATGTGTGTGATCCATAATTAGGTACAAAGAAAAGAATAAAAAGAGAGATGACAGAGACTTGCAGCACTCGTACATGTGTGATCACTAAGCTAAAGAGTGACATATTTTTAGGATAGTTTATCTAATTATTCATCTTATGATTACTTTTTTGGTGATCTTAGCTATAACTATATAAAAATATTTTGAAAAAGGGTTGCTTGGTTATATAATGTTATGGATTTGGTAAAGAACAGAAGTAAGTATGCATGTTAGGCATGGTATGAGTATATAAGAATAATAAGCAATCAAGTTTTGGAAAATGGCTAGAAATGTATAAATGAATCAATTTCATAGAAAGGTATGCATGTAGAGTGTTGATTTATTTATGACATATGCATCTTCTTCTTTTGATGCAATTTAAAGGGATGCTTTTCTTTTGCTTATGGTAATTAAGATACCCAATTTCCTCTAATTATAAACTAATAATGGAAGTGTTGATGTTGGTCACGTGTTGATTGAAAATAAAAAGTCTAAAACCTAACAAAGATATATCTTTTATGTCATTACCAATACTTATGTCTTTAAATATTAATGTATAATGTTTCAGTCTTTATTTAACATATCCGTCTTTAGCTACCTTAGTATGAATGGAAGTGCCTTTTAAGTTCTTTCAAACTTTACTCTCAAATGATTCAGAAGGAAGATGATGTTTCATACTGTAGGAACTTATTGCAACCTGCGAACGAACAATAAGTCTTTGGCCTGAAAAGAGGTGAGATCATTAACTTCTTGAATAGTTTTCTATTCTCACAAAAGAGAACATGTTTGAGACTTTCTTTTATTTAAGTTAGATGTTACCATATTACAGCTTAAATGTTTATACCTTTTGTTTAATGATTTTGAGTTTCAGTAGTACCTATTCCATACCCATTACAAGTCTAAAATAATTAAGGCTATCTATTTGGTCTTGGTCATTTTGTAGTGGAACATATAACCTTATAGCTAGCAAGGTTATAGGTAAGGTTACCTTGACGTCATCATGTGATACGAGATCTTCTAATTTATTGTTTCTTCAGAGTTCTATTATGTTTGTTAAGAATGATGATATTAATACTCTAACTATAAATACAGTCTAACAGAAGGTGTTGAAGCTTATAATAGTGAAGGTACACATTGAATCAAATCTTATAGTTCTTGTTTTTGAACTTGGAGGTATGTCTAAAACTCTGTGCTTGAATTCTTATGAAAGTCTAAGTAAAATCTTAGATACATGGATTGTAGATACATGGTTGAACACTTTATTAACCTCATTTCAAACTAGTTTCAGACCACCATTTAAAATTTATGGAGATAAGTGCGATGAGTTTATTAATCATCAAATGGTTGAAATTTTTATTAAATGCTATAGGAATTTTACATCATATAGTAGTCTTTATACCCTCAGTAGAAAGGAGTGGTTGAAATAAAACATATGCAATATTTGGATATTGCTAGAGCCTTGAGATTTTAAATAATAAGAAACTTGCTTTAAGTTAGAAATAAGTTTAAAACTTATTTAGTTCAAAATTTAAGTAATGTAACACAACATATTATATATAGAACCTGCTTTAGATCTGTATGTAATCATAATGACATGTTAGGATGTAATTGGAACTAGTTTTCACGTTCTTGCTCTATAAAAATGAATATATCTCTGGGTTTTGGAGATGGTTTCATGCTTCTTATTATGAGCTAACTTATATTTCTTAACTAGAAAACCTGATGTTTTCATTTATCTTATTACAAGGTTTATCATAGTATACTAGCCAATTACATTCTTTGGTAGAATTTAAAATTGGTATGTTAATTTTAGTTTACAATTATGTTATTTACAACTTAAATTGCATTTAGTAATTAAGTAACTTACTTATAATTGTATAACTACATGGAAAAAAGTTGGATGACTCATCGAAAATGGTTTAATCAATACTTAGAAGGAGCGAAGACTTTCATGAAATTTGTAAAAAGATCAAATGAGTTTAGAATGTGAAATTTGTTGTCTATGTATAGATTACTTAAATTTCAACAATCAAAGTCAAGATGTGGTATATATTCACTTGTTAATTCGAGGTATAGATAAATTATATAATCGATGGATTTATCATGGAAAATGTTTTAAAGCAAGGAATGTTAGAAGTGTTGATACATGTGATGATGGTGATAAAAATAATGATGTAGATGATACTGATATTAATGACAATTTAGATGATGAGATTAGAGAAATGTTAAAGGATTTAGGGAATGATATGAAGACTATAAATGATAATACTTTGCCTAATACATTTGGTAGAATTACAGAAGATAATTTTGTGAAGTTATTAAAAGTAAGTTAAGAAGAAATATATCCAGGATGCTCTAATTTCTCACGGTTATCTTTTGTTATCAAGTGGTTGCACTTAAAGGTATATAATAGGTGGAGTAATAAATCTTTTGACATATTGATTGAGTTGCTGATGCATTATCGGTTGGCCACAAATTACCGAAATCTTACTATAAACCAAAAAGATTGTTAGAAGACCTTGGATTGAGATATATATCAATACATACTTGTAAGTATATGATTGACTTAGATTAGTTTGTCAATGTTGAGTTAACCATAAGTGCACGATGTAACTGTAGCTAATACAGGCAAGTACGGGTCAAATATACAAAGACAATGATTACTAGTAATTATCATTATCCTATTATCTAATCTACGAATTAAATATTGGTTTCTAATTAAAAATAATACTTAAACAGGTAAAATAAAGTAGGAAACAATAATAAACAAAGAACAAAGGAAATTGCTTAGAAAACATTCAATATCAATAATTAGTTACTAGGTGATGAATCCCCTTAAAACCCTTAGATAATTAACCTTTTATTATGCAATTGTTTTATTAACTATTAAACCATGGAAATTCCTATCTTATACTAATAACTCTTTGAGGACTACTAACAACTAATCCTAGGTTTATTAACCGAAATTCTTTAAGTAAAGTTTCTAGGATTACTTTATCAATTTATAAATTTTGCCATTAAGTTTGACCCTAATTTAAAGGATTTATGTTGACTATCTTTAATTTTGCAATTAACTTCTTTATTATGGATATATTCATGCACATGAATTATCAATATTTATGCTATGAAATTATATTATGTACTAATATTCTGGATTTATTAGAAAATATATAAAACACATAATTGAATCACAATAAATCAATAAAAACAATTGCATTAAATAAAGGAATCAAAAAATATTTTATCACAAACAAGGTTTCATCACACCTAGACATTAAAAAGCATTTAGTTACATATGATAGAAAGGGAATTCAAAGTTAAACTAGAAGAAAAACGAATAGAAAACAAAAGTTCATAATTATAAATTTCCCTTCTTTTTTGTTGAATGTTCTTGTATGTTTGAGGTTTGATATTATAATCTGTTGGAACTGTTGATGATTTCTTTGTGTTTTCCACTTCTTTAGATCAATATTGCCCCTTCAGAATGTTTTCCATAGTTGGAATTGACTCTGAATGTATGCTCCTTCAATTTGCCTCTACTCATGTCTTTTTATAGTAAATTTTAGGGTTCTAGGAGATATATGGTCTGATACATAAAAAACACTTAAAATCGCGACTTCACATATTTTAAAAGACTTATACAACCACATACATGATTGTGTATCTCCTAATTGCTTCAAATATTCATTTTATGCCACAATTTCACTCAAATTCCTCTTCTTTTGGTCCATGAAGGTAATTATAACCTATAATTGAACTTAGAGTGAATTAAGTACCAAAAATATAATAAAATTACAAAATATCAAGTAAAATTCATCAAATATATGTGTATAAATATAGTCAAATATGTATCTATCAAACATCTTGATACTTAAGCTTTTGCTTGTCCTTAAGCAAATCAAAATATTTGTTATAAATCATACAATATCAATCCTTCATTAATTTTAACTTGTCTATTCATACTCTAAATTATCATGTCATATTAATCAAATTAACATACAAATAGATTCAAGTTGTCCTAAAACTAACTTCCTAAGTCAATATTAATAATCTCATTGAAATAAGAAACATAAACCTTTACACCCTTACCAAAATTTCACTCAATGAACTCATTTATTTCGAGTGGAAGGCATCAAAACTCTTAAATCAACGATAGTAGAACTCTTATCATATTTTTGCAATATTATCACATCTCCATCACTTACGTATAAATTAGAAATAAAAATGAAAAGGACTTAATAAGGTTGTAATGAGCTTCAGGTATATTATGATTGACATAATAAAAAGTTTTGATTTGATGGAAATTTAGTAAAGAGAATAATGAAACTTGTTCATATAATACATAGGTCCTTTCATTGTATGTAACAACCCCTATACGAAAACCTACAACCACCCAAACATATATCACCTAAAATTCCTATACATACATTCAGGGCATACAATTCTATTCAATGTTATACATGCACATATTAAAAAATTTCATATCATTTAACATTATCATTGAAAAGTAATATTACATCTTTACATTAACATGATAATCTAAAAAGAAAACATATAATTTCCTTTATTACATATATAACCATTTTTTAATCGAAAGACACATCCAAAAGTACTTTTACTCCCGGTTGTTGGCCTTGGTCCCTACACATGTTCTTTGTACCTCACTCCTATGACTGGACCTACATGGACTAATGTAACATCCCCTCACCAATTGCTAGTGAACAGTGACATATGCATGCATTCATATATGCACATGCATAATATGTAAGTGAATTTTGCACATGAAATGTTTATACATGCATACATGATGTTTCCCGGTTTTTGGATAGTGATTAAGTGAGCTAAATAGAAAAAGTGTCTTAAGTGTTTG
>JANIIA010000008.1:28574359-28587218 GCA_027478495.1 Erythroxylum alaternifolium
GTAAACATTCATATATCTAAACTCACATAAGTATCATTTATACTTATGGTTTATACCTCAATAAAACCATAAAAATCGAAATTCATAATTCCCTAGTCAATTCAGATTTTTCCTATAACAACTTTCGGGTCAACATTCCATGTTCTTTTTGACCAATAAGATGAAGTAATTTGAGGATAATTTCTTCTATAAAATTGTTCTCCTATCTCTAATGACACCAATATCATTCAATTTGATTTAGTATTCAATGAGTTATGCTTAGCATACTACAGACTAAGCACATTTGAAACTTTGGCTTGTACATGATCATATTGTCAAATTGTACAATCATATCTCTCAATTATCACATTCATAAACTATGAACATTATATCATTTGAAAGATAAGATAATAAACTACAAATTTTATGAAGAAACATTTGTCTAATTCGGCATCTATCAATACAGTTTATTCAATATCAACAAGACATGATTTTCGTCTCTGATAATACTACAACCTCAGTCAAAACTCAATTTCAAGCTAGATTTTGAAATTCTTAGAGACAGAACTGAAATTATATTTCTTCAGAAACATTATATTCCTGTGTCTCTAGTTTACTCCAAATCAAAAATCATCCCATTCGGATAACTACAGAACAAGTTATGGCTAAAACACAGAAACATAATCAGTGGACATGTTACAACTACATTTTCCACCATTCATCTTCCAATTTACTACACCCAGTTCTCGACTTCATGTCAATTTTTGAGACTCTTAGCAACAAAATTCAAATTTTGTGTCTCCATTAAAAATATATCTATATGTCTCTAGTTGAATCTAGATCAAGAATCGTCTCGTTTGGATAACTACAGAACAAGTTATGGCTAAAAGACAGAAACTTAATCAGTTGAAATGTTATAACTACGATTTTCCAGCACCCTCTTCATCACCATTTAGTCTTTCAATCCTTCCTTCAAAAAACTCATAAATACCATTAGTACATTAAAACCGAACATACATCTATTTATTGCAACATCAACATTATACATAACTCAACTCCTCTATGGTGATCATTAAACACTAAACTATCATCATAAATGCTTCATTAAAACCAACCTATAAAGATCAACATGTAACTTACTTGATTTATCTTTAAATCCTACAAAAACACACCAACCCTAGCTTTCCCATGTCTCTCACGACCATCATCATTCTAGGGCAGATTTGGTTGGGTTTTTTGTGAGAAATGAAGAAGAGACAACAAGATGAGGGTAGTAAAGAAAGGTAAGAATAATGTTCACTTTGATGTAGAAATGAAGAGAGTGTCGTGGAGATAAGAACAAAATGAAGAAGATGAAGAGTGATTAACGAAAAGAAGAGAAGAAGAAACAAGATACAAAGAAATTAAATGGTCTTCCAACTAATAAAGCAATTATGGGTTTTAAGATATGGCTTGGCCACATGTCAACTCCTTATAGGTTCACTTAGGTTCTCTTATTTAATTTGTCCAATCAACTTCAATTTCTACTCCAATTGTCTCCAAATTTCAATGACATATGTCATTAAACCCAAATGTCATTTATAAAAAATTTCACTAGCATTTGACTCTTAATTCTACTGCTATTTATCCATTGTCTTGCCACTTGGCAATTTTTTCCTAGTCCAAAATTACCCAAGTTTTTAGAAATTTTTCTAAAATTCTGCAAAAAATGTAAATTACTAAACAAACTCTCCAAATCAATTTTGAACATATAAAAACCATAATTCTCCACAAAATCACATTCACAATTTAATTATAAATCAATTATACCCGGAATGTCTATAAATGCATGTACCATTATTTTCATCTGCAAAAATTCAATATTCATGAATATGAGCATATCATATAATGCATAAGCATGAAATGCATTTTCTAATTTCTTTATAATATCTCATATTTACTATTATAATCTCAACATGGGTAACGGGATGTTACACATTTTAATTTCCATCCAAAGTGTAATAAGCTTGGCATCTCTCACATTGCTTTTACTGATGATTTAATGTTATTTTCGAGAGGAGATATCGGCTCTATTAAAATTTTGGTGGATGCTTTGAAAGAGTTGGAAGGGGTATCAGGGCTAAAGGTGAGCCCTTCTAAATCAAATTTATACTTGGCTGGAGTTTTTGATAAAGATAGGGATGACATTGTGGAGATGGTTGAATATCCTGTGGGGGAATTTCCTATTCGGTATTTGGGGGTTCCTTTGGCACCTATGAAGGTTTCGATGGCTCAATTTTCTGTGTTGATTGAATCCATTAAGACTTATATAAATGACTAGAATGGTAAGATTCTATCCTATGCTGGCAGAATTGAGCTGATTAAATCCGTAATTCAAGGTATACAATCTTTTTGGCTTCAGGCGTTCCCCATTCCGGTGTCTATCCTTGAGAGAATAACCTTTATTTGTAGGTTGTTCTTATGGGGTGGTAAGCACTTGAGGGTGGCATGGGACAATATATGTGTATCAAGAGATGAGGGTGGACTGGGATTGAAGAATTGTAAAGTATGGAACTCAGCTTTGCTAGCTAAAGTACTATGGAACATTCACTCCAAAGTTGATTCACTATGGGTGCGCTGGATTCATGAGGGGTACTTAAGGGGAACATTAATTTGGGACTGGGAACCTGTAAACTGAGACTTACCCTTGATGAAGAAGTTGGCTTTAATTCGAAATACTTTGATGGATAGGATGGGTGGTCGTTGGGAGCTGGTGAATAAACTGAAGGGACTATGTATAAATGGAGCCCTCTTCTTAAGGAAGGTGTATGAGCTGCTTCGGGTAAAGCATAATAGACAGCCCTAGATGTCCTTTCTTTGGAAAAACTATATTCCACCTAAGTTCTCCTTTATTACATGGCTTAGTCTTCGTAATCGACTACCAACAAAGATAACTTGACATTCCTTGATATAGATCCGACTTGTAGATTGTGTGGTGCTGTGTAAGAAGCTGTTGATCTTTTTTTTTTAGATGTTCTTTTTTAGGTGATGTATGGAGTGCTATTCGAGGTTGGCTGGGTTTGACAAGGGCTATGTCTACTCTGTCTAGAGCCATCAAGTGGAATAGGAGAGACTACACTGGAGCATGCCAAAGAAGCAAAGTTGCACGATTGGCATTTGTGTGTACCATCTATATGGTTTGGAAGACAAGGAATTCTATTTAGTTAGATTATGCTTCTTTTACGAGCTTTGATGTAGTATATAAAATAAAGTCTTTAATATATAAGATCTTGTATAGGATTTATCCTAATGAACTTGTTACCTTTTGATGTTTTTTACTATATAGATGACATTGATGTTTTTTATTACAACCTTTGGTCAGGATATGCCCCAAGGACCGTGTACATAAACTTATTGGTTTAATATATTTACCTTTTATCAAAAAAAAGTGATGTTTTGATAAATAAATCCTACCGATCTTTGAAAACAGCAATAATTTTCATGAAAAGCTACTTAGTCATAGTTGCAATTTTGTTGACTACTAATTATCAATGTGTGTGTACAAATGCTTTAGGTGAATGAATAAGATGTTAATTTCTTGATTAATATGTATATTCAATCCAAATTTCTTATTCATAAATTGCACAGGTTAATATGTTGGAACAACTTAAATGATTGTTGTTTGAGGTTAAATTGGTTTCGTGAAGTTATATTTCATTATATCATTAGTGCATGTGCATGGATGTATGTGTTATTGTTTAGTGCATTTGAGTTTGTATTTGTATTTGTTTTGCTTAAGGACAAGTAAAATTTAAGTGTGGGGATGTTGATAGTTATAATTTATATTATGATTTGGTAGGTATTTTAATTTGTTTATAGGTGTTAATTAAATGATTATTCATGTTTAGGATTAGAATTATGTTCATGTGATTGCTTGTTTATGTTTTTAAGTGTTATGTGGTTTAAGGATAATGTTAGACCTTAATGTTATGTTCTTAAGGTGTTTTGATGTGTTTGTTAGTGAATGAAAGCGGATAAATAAAGATTGAAGGAAGTTGGAGCATGCTTGGGCTAAAAGGTAGGGTCATGATAGTGATGTGAGTGTCACAGTCATGACAGAAGATTCGTCCCAGTGTCACGATCATAACATCCCATATCACGATTGTGATAAAAGAAAATTTGGTAGTTTCACGATCGTGACACCCTCTGTCATGGTCATGATAGACATTTTCCAAGCGTGACCTATTTCGTATCATTTGATGTTTTGAGGCTATTTTAGCAACAAAATGACCTGGGTAAGCACCAGAATTAACCCTAACATATAAAAGAACAAAAAGAGACCAAAATAAGCAACCACCATCTTACCAAATTGAGATTAATCTAAGGAAGATCAATAGGAGCATCAGCTATTTAGCATATTCCAAATTTGCAGATTCAACTTCAAATTAAGTTTTTATTTATTTCCTTTTGTTATTTTCATTAAACTTGATGTGTAAACCGGATTGGAAGATGCTATACACACCGATGATGTTTTAATTTCATATTAGGATTTGTTCTTGGCATAGTTTTCGACTTGATCATTTTTTATTTCAATTCAATGTTTTGGTGTTGTTATATTTATGTTTGCTTATACTTTGACAATAAATCAGGAGAGTAAGTCGATAGTTATCTAAATAGGATGGGTAATGAGAGTTAATGACCTAATCATTCATGCAAATATCAAATTGATAATCATATGAAGAGAGATCTTGTGTGAGAACTCGATTATCCGATAAATTGCTAAAGAACTAGTTAAAAACGTTAGGTTATTTTTGTGAATCGAGAGATTGCAAATTTGGAATTTTGGAATTAATTAGGGATAATTAATTGGGTTTAATTTATTAGGTCTTAAGAGAGAATAATCAATCCATTCAAAAATCTAGGACGAACACCAGATTGAATCAAAAATGGCTAAGGGAGCAAAATGATGATAGAAAGAATCATATGCTTTCATACTTGATCATCTTTGTTTTATTATAATAGCTCAATTGTTAAGTGGTTTAGTGCTCAATTTTATTTGATTGTTTAATTTCTGAATTTTTCTCTCAAATCATATTTCACAACCTTATCCAAATTTAGGTTTATTTAGTTTTAGCTAATTCCTCGTGGGATCGATGCCTCAATTACTACAAGTTTACAATCTGTACACTTGCGGATATTAAGACTTTTATATTAGGTCAGTTTTCTCAATAGCTTTGTATTAAATTAAAGAACTAAATTAATCCCTCAATTAGTGTTTAAAACTTCTCAATTTACATATGCTATCAATTAGTTCTCGTTACTAGGACCTGAAACTGCACACTAAAGAAGTTAGAGTGTAAAAAACTATTAATACCATGACTTATGGATTCTAGTTTAGGACTATGTCCTAGTTAAAGTGTAAAATGGATATCCAAGTTATAAAAATCTCTCTTATCTAATGAATAGTGTGTATCTTAAAGGACATATCATCTATGGAGCTATTAAAGAAGATTTTCTTATTCCTCTCCTGCTATATAACACAAATGAAGTAAGTAAAAATAGTTCTAAACATCCTACTTTCATACTTGTTCCCCATCTTATGTTTGTAGGCTCAATCAATGGTTTATCCCCAGTGATTGAAACCATAATGAATATTGTAGAGCTTGAGTATTAATAGCCTAATATTTTTAATAAAAGGATAATTAGAGAAGAGAAGATCTAGGTTCTCAGACTGTCTATCGCACATAAGGCAGTTTAAGTTTTTTATAAAGCTTTAGAAGAGTCTATCCTTAGTACCTAGTTGTTCGTTAATTATAAGTCATAGAATAAATGAAGCCCTAGGTAAGTTCAATTAATTTTCCATTAAATCAGTTAAGCGAATATCAATCTTTGATTCCACAAAAAGTTCATTCCAAAAACTATTGGAGTATAAACCTAATTTATGCTTCATCTATAAGACTCTATCTAATAAACATGAATTAGGTTAGTATTTATGCATATGACCATTGATGTTAGTGAAATTGTTAGTATGGTGATGGGAGGAAGACTAGAAGCTATCTTTTATTAGGATTTTGACCTTGAAATTAGCAGTCAGAAGGAAATAAAGAGGACTAAAGGATGTTAAAGATCATACTATAGCTAAGTACCTTCTCCGTTACCAATTATGAACTTGATACATACATCTAAATTCACCCATAATTTGGGAACTTGTGTAGGTTCTAGGATATATTTATATTATGTTCCACTATCTAGAAGCTTTTTCCTATTAGGAAATGGATATATACCTATTTAATCCATAATAATTCCATATCCTTGAAGAGTTTCCATATCCTTTTAGCTAGGAAAACCTTATTCATTATTCAAATAGATTTTAGTCCTAAACCCTCCCTTGATCTTTAAGCATCACAACTCCATTAATTCTATTTTTTCTTTAGAGGAATTATATACATTGCCACTCCCTAGATAGTTCTTCAATTTCTTTCATTGTCCATGGTGATTTTGTTTAAAGGTAAAGATGACTACACCAAAGAACCTACAAACTACAAAGCATAAACTTGGTTAATTATAACCTCCTGTGAATGGAAAGAACTTACTAAATCAACTTTTGATTCTCCTATTTATGGCATGAAAGTGGAGTTGATAGTCATGGTAGGAGAGTCTTGATGTCATAACAGGAATACCCAAATATTTGAAAGGAGGTTATAAGCTTTTGAAACCAAATATTTTGGCAACTTCCTTAACAAAGCTTTCTAGTCTTGTTGAACCTATAAGACTACTTTTCCCTTTGTATATAAAGATACTTGAGATATTTTTGAAGCTTTCTAGTGAATTAACTATTAAGTTTATGGAGGGAATTTTATTTCTACAAAACAATATGATATCATTTGCAAAAGTAAGGCTAAAAAGTTAAGGATTCTTGTAACTATAGTGAAATTAGAAAAGTTTAGATTTTGTAATATTGTTCTTGATCAATCTTAATAGAAATTCCATATATAAGATGAAACAATAAGGGGAAAGAGGATCCTTTCGGGTTATACCCCTAAATTCCTTAATAGATGTTGTTGGTTCTTCATTGATGAGAATGTTGAATAAGGAAGTTGTAAAACATTAATGTATTTAGCCTATGAACAAAACAGGAAACCAAATGCTTTTAACATCTCAAAGAGAAATCACTATTCCACTAATTTAAAGACTTTACTAAAGTTTATTTTCAAAGTACAACTTTTCATATCGGGATCCCTATGGTAATTTTTAAACAAATCTTTAGCTATCAGTATATTGTCACCTATACCTCTTCTATAAATGAATGCACCTTGGCATAGATTAACTAAGGAATACAAAATGGTCTTAATTCTTGTGGCAATCATCTTGGAGGTGATTTTCTATCTAACATTACAATAGGAGATTGACCTGTAGTCTTGAAGCATCAATGGATTGTGAGTTTTTGGAATTAGGCATATGAAACTTCTATTAAAATCTTTGAGGAGCTTACCTAAAGAGAAAATTTCTAGTATATCTTTTATTACTAGTCCTCCACTAGATTTAAATACTTCTAAAATAAAAAGGTGTTGAAAACATCAAGATTTGGAACCTTATTAGCCCCTAAATTGAATAAAGATTCCTTAACATCTTGTCTTTATAAAGGAGTTATGAGTGATATGGCCTTTTGTTCTAATATTTCCTTTAAATATAATATTTCATGAGCTTATTAGAATTAGAGAATCCTTTATATGTACCTAAAATCTCAATAAAGTATTGAATAACTAGTTCTTTAAGATCCTCTTACGTGTACTTGTGGATTCCATCTCTATCTTTAAAAAGACAGTCTATTGGTATTCTTCCTACTAATTATTGAGCTATAAAAGAATTTGATATTTTTATCTCCTTCCTTTAACCATTGTGCCCTTGATCTTTGTTTGAACAGGGAGTTATGCTTATTGAGGGGCTATGATATATCTATTGAGAATAGTTTTTTCTTCCATTATTAACAATTTGTCTCTTAGCATAATTGACAACTTATTTTGATATTGATTCCTTTATTACTTTAAAAGCCTCCAAATGTTATTTCCTATTAGTTTTTTGATTTCTTTAAGCTCACTTTTGATAGCTTTAAGTTTGGAGCTACATTTAAAGGACTCAGAACTTGTCACCAATCTTACCATCCCTTTAGCTTCATATAAGTAGAGGATATTGTTGAAATTTCGTTTTACAAGCCAAGGTCAATGAATAAAGGTTGCAATTTCTATAATATCATTCTCTAGGGATTGTCTTCCAAAAGTATGATTATGAGTATAGATAAAAGTCACATCTATAAAACATTTTGTGTTACGAAAAGATGGTGGATATGTGAATAAATTGATCAAAGGCATTGTTGATAATAATCCTTATAGATGTAAGATTAAGCACTACAATGAATGGCATTGATGGTTAGATATCACCTGTCAATTCTTGTTGGTACATCATAAACTTTGTTAAAAGTTTTTGGATTTCATTTTGGTCTCTAAAGGGCTAAACAAAAGGGATATGTTTGGTAGAGCAAGTAAAATAAATATTTTATTATTATTTTAACCCTTTAACATTCTAGGTGAACAGAGACATTATTTAAGGGATTTAAAGGAACTTAGTTTTTTCTTCCTAGTGGAGGATCTTCTAACTATTATGAATAGGATATCCTTTCATAGATTATTTTCATAAGAGAGGGTAGCTTCTGTTTAGTAGGGGTTAAGTAATTGTTGCCTTTGAGTAAGGTTAGTAGCTTCTTCCTACTAATTGGCAACCACATAAGCCACATTATAATGTTTAGATTCTTTTGGAGAAGTGAATTCAACTACCTCATAATGATGTGCTTCTTTTAGAGTTGTATTAGCTATTTGGAAATTCAGTGTTACATTAGAATTTTACTTTCTTTGAAGCTAAAGTTTTACCTGTTAATTCCACCTTAAGATATTCAGGGAAGGATTTACTTAAAGTTATAAAGTTCCCTTTAGAGTCTTCATATCTTAGTGTTATATCATTAAAAGGCCCGTTGATTCCCATTAGGTTTTGGTAAGTATTCAATATCAATTTTCTACTAGTAAGTCTCCAAATACTATTAGCATATAGCGTGTTTGGCTTCTAAGGGTTTTAAACATAGTTCTCCACTTCCCTAAGCTTTCCTTCTTCTCCCATCCTTATTATTCTTAAAGAATTAGGGAGCTCCCTTTGAATCTCCTTTTATACATATTTTTGCAAAATTAATCCTTCTGATCCTACTATATTTTTATCAAGGAATAAAGGGCTTCCCAATAGTGCTTGTTAGGTAACTAATAGCTATTTTGATTTAATATTCAAAATAAATATAATGGAAATGAACCTAAATAGGTATTGAGTTCAAGCACTACTTATCTAGTGTCATTTTAGGTCTCCACTTTTGAAGAAATAGAGGTTTTTTAGAGTACTACCATGGTCTTTGCTCAAGTTTTTTTCTTATCTTTTAGTCATCTGAAAATCTAAAACAGAAATAATCCTCTTTCATGACCATTATATTTTCCAACCACAATGTTGAGTAAGTTTTATATCTAGTAAAACTCTTAACACCCGTAAGTATACAGATCATATCTTGTAGTATCGAAAGGTACCAATCCCATGAGAAAATAAATAAAACTAATTAAGCCTAACTATGTCTAAGGTATTAAAATATGATTTGACTGAAATAATGACAAAATTAAAACAATTAAATAGAATCAAGTAAACAAACAAATAACAATTGAGCTGCCAAATATAATTAAGACTGATCAAGGATGAATACTTAAGATTTGTTCTTTCATTATTTTGTTCTTTTAACTATTATTAATCCAATTATATGTTGATCCTAGATTTCTTATGGGACTAGTTACTCTCTCTCAAAGACCTAATCAATTAACCTAATTGATTAATCTTAATTGAATCTAAAATTCCAATTTTTGCAACCTCTCGATTCACAAAACTTCATAACTTTTTCAATTAGATATGAAGTCATCTGTTGGATAATCAAGTTTTCATACAAATCTCTCTTTGATATAGTTGATTTAATCATTGTGTAACTTATTAAATCGCCAAATCTCATTACATAACCTAATCAAATTACTTTTAACTCATTTTTTTTTATTTATTGTCAAAGTATGAGCATGCACAATTATTTTGTATTGAATCAATAAAGAACAAAGTCACAAAATAACTTTAGAATAAACACTAATATGAAAATTAAAAACTCATAAATGTAATAATCATTTGAGAATTCCGTTTATACATCAAGTGTGATAAAAATAACAAAAGGAAAAGAAGAAAAAACTCAGTTTCAAGCTTGATTGGAAAAACTGGAATTTTGGACGTTCTTCTTGATCTCCTTTGTTTGATCCACTTTTGTAAGATGGTTGCTGCCTTTTTCAACGTTTTTAATGTTTTTAAATAGTATCTTAGGATCTTGGGAGTGTAAGTAGGGTTTTCCCCTTTGATCAGTTTCAAAAATGCTCTTGAATCCTCAAAAAGATGAGAAAAATAGCATTTGAGAAGCCTCTATCATGATCATAACAGGGAAGTCACGATCGTGACCCTGACCATGCAGCTCCATACATGTCCAATTTCCTTATTCTTCAATTATCTTATTTACATCACTAAAAAACAAATCAAACACCTCACGAAACATAAAATTAAGATCAAAATCATGCTTTAAACCATACAAACATTTAGACTATAAAAAATACTCATATTAACACAATTCTAAGCCCATACATACAAAAATAATCTAATAAACACCTATAAACACACTAAAATATCTATCAAAACATAGTATAAACTACACCTATCACCTAAGTTTTCCCATCTTATTGTAGCCATCTCTACATATGATGAAATTATGGTCTTTTATCTCAGCAAAATCCCACTAACATGCAGCTCCTTCTTGAAGGATCTCTATGCAAGGTGAAACCATAACTGGTTCCTTAGGAGTAGAGACTTGAGAAACAAAATGAAGTTTTGTGGAGGTGGAGCATTCCCCCACTATCCTACTCTAAGTTTTAAGGAACAATGGTCTAATAGAGGTTTGAGGAGAGATAATGATGGGAAGTTTGATTTACTCAACCCCCGATGGAATTCTTTATTTATAGAGGAAGGTTTGATGAGGGCAATTCTAGAGTGAGAAGAGTTTGATGGTTCAACTCTAAAAAGGTGGGTAACTTTGTTTAGAGAGGAAAGTTTGGTGGTGGGAGGTTTATCTAGTCTAGAGTGTGAAGAATTTGCACAAATGATGGATGAGGATGAGTTAGAAAGAGTGAACTTACTAGGAGTATGCTAGATTGAGGCAATAGTAGCATTGTAGTCAAAAGTTAGAACTTAATAGGAGTATCCTAGATTGAGGCAATAGTAGCATTGTAGTCAAAAGTTAGGGAACTATACCTTTGACGGTAAAAAAGGCAATATTTTAAAAAAGAGACCAGTTATTATTAACTTTAAAAGAAAAGTTAATGATGGATTTGATTGAGTGAAAAATAGCGAAAAATTGATTATAAAGCAAAGATAACATTTTCTTTCACTTAAATATTTTTTTCTTTCATTTAGATTCTCAAATCATTTACTAATATTCTAACATTAGACATGTCTTAAAATTAGTAATTTTCTTTTATACTTTACTTCGCATATAAATTATGGAAAATCATTGAATGAATATTGTGCCTTTTATTAATATACAGATCTTACAAGACAACTTTTTGGTATATTGAGAAGTGGTAAAATGACAATAGCCTACACAAACCAATAGCTCGTGGAATATGAAAACAAAACTATGCACAACAACGACATCTTGAATAATCTTTGAGTATACCTATGTCAACGATTGAAATGCATTATGTTGGCTTTTTTAATTATTTTACTGTTTGTTAGTCGGCAAATGCTTTCCCATGTTTGCTCTAGGTGGACGTTTCCTCTAGTTTAGACCCTCTTTGAACCCTAGTGTCACGCGACATAAAGATACAACGTAATAGATTGCCTCTAATATGGCTTTGATCCTTGCATATGGAAATTATGAAATATGGCATTTGGTTTTTCTTTTCAATAGACAACGGAATATATAAGTTAACTTGGGTGCATTGATTAATTTATTTCTTTTGGTTAATCAGATTAATCAAAGTTAGAGTATTCACTTGAGGTTTTTATTTCATGTCTCGTAATAATTAATACTTGAATTCGAAGTCTCTCCATAAATAGAGCAAGTCTTGAATGATGTTACATGTGGTGGGATTGATCAATGGTCATCGCTGACCAAAAATTACTCCTTTTTGGCAATGAACAGTTTTGTTTCTTTAACTTCTTTATGTGCGCCGCTTGACTTCGTAATGCACGCGTATTCTTTCTGGAGACCATTGGTCAGACTGCATAATTTCGCCTTTCTTCAACATTCATCTTTTGCAAACTTGCGGCTGGAACAGTGTTTTGGATTCCGTATTGTATCAGTAGATACTGGCCAGTATGTAGTGTATTGGCCAAAAAATGATACTAAAATTTAAATTTTGATACTGGATTTAAATACTGGTCGGTATTAGCTAATACTGATTGGTACCGACGGTACCGGCCAGTATTGTAAATACGGTCAAATATTGAGTGGTACCAAAAATTTTAAAAAATATAAGGACTAAGTTGCAAATTTTTTAAATTTTAAATTAAAAAAATAAAAAATACTTAAAAATTTTAAAACTTTTCCCGCCCATGTCTTCTCCCCCCTACCTTCCTTTTTTCAATTTTTTTAATTTGTTGTTTATTTTAACTTTTATTATATTTTTTATTTTTTATTTTTGAAATAAAATAAATATTTGATTACTAATAATAATTATACATTAAATAAAAAATAAAATAAATTTATTTTAATATTTGATATAATATTTATTAATAA
>JANIIA010000008.1:28719132-28747264 GCA_027478495.1 Erythroxylum alaternifolium
TGTTTGTTCATTACTATTCCTTCAGTTCTATTTAGCTGCGAAGCTACTCTAATTTGGACGATTTTTATAATAGCCTTTAATTATACGGCAACTATAATTTGGCTCATCATACGCGTGTCTCCATTGATTTATGATTTAAGGAGACTCACACTTGACATTATTATTGTCTACTTGCATTGGTTGAGATTGGAGCTGCAACCAAGATTTATGTCAACGAGATTTATGACCCTAATCACTAAAAGCACAGGTTTGTAATCTCTAATCGTCGATTTCACAAAATTGAATCAACGAGTTGCTGGTGGTGTGTGAGTTTCACGTGAGTGGGCTGAAGGTGACATGCGGCACTGAGGTGCTTTGATAGCCGTGTGTCTTTGTTGGTTGGTTTTCATTGATGAAGTTTTAGTGCAGTTGTGTTCTTGTTTTGTCTTTGCATGATTTAGCTAGGTAAATTCGTGAGTTTTTGGTAGCTGACTTTCTATGGTGTTTGTGTAATTCTTTTGGGCTGCTCATTGTCATCAATAGTAGTTTTTATGCGGAAAACTTCCAACAGTCTTGGTGATTTTATGGCTATCGTTTTTGGTGTTGGTCTGCAAAAATTCTAGAAATTTTTGTGACTTTGTAGCTGTTGTTTTTGTTGTTGGTTTGGAGCGAAAAACTTCAGTAGTTGTCTTGGTTGTTGCAGCTCTATTAGGTTAACCTTTCAGTGATGAAACGTTTGTTGATTTGAAATGTTTTGTAGCTGCTGTGCATGAGATGTTTCACTGACTATATCAAAGATTCATAGCAGATTTCTTGGTAGATAACTTTCCATTCTTTCGTTAATGAAGCAACATATTTAGGGAAGTTGTTTTTTATCTCAAGTGTTTCGTTTATGTTGTATTTTGTTTAATCACTTGAGTTATTTATTTTATTTTGTTTTCATTAAACATTGTTTAAGAAAATCCTCTGTTGAGGTTATTATGAAGCGGTCGTACTATTGGGTGTGAAATTATTTCACGAGTTGTGAGAACGAGAGATAGTATCAAGGGTTGAGTGCATGTTGTCGGCTTAGTAAAGCCTTGTATAAAACTATTATCGTTAGTGAAAGAATTAAGGTGAGACCCATAGATATAGGCAAAGTGTGCCGAACTACGTTAACAAATATCGGTGTTGATTTATATTTGTGTGTTTAATTTTTCTAGTTTTCTATTGTGCTAAAAATGACTGCGACAAAATCTAAAAGTTTGTGAAACTAATACACCCTTCAAATTTTTCGCAATTGAATAGATGTTATGAAGCTAAAGAAGATGCAATGTGAAAATACAAGGAATGTTTCAAAAATGTTACATATAGGATAAACATCAAAATGGAATTAATTTTAGAAATACAATCAACCGACAAACCAACTTGTTAAAGATGGAGAAAAAGGAATTCAAACATTGGGAGGCTTCTCATAAGAGAGAAATAAGAATGCTTTTGAGGAAGTGTTATGGATTAATTAATAGAAGATGAAGAAGATTTAAGGTCTTCAATCTTGGCTTATATTAAAAGGGGGAACTCCTCAATAATAAGAACCAAACCTGAAAATTAATATGTAAATTTATAAGATACGTTGTGATCAATGGAATGTTATACATGTTTTTATGTTCTCTTTATATGATGAACAAATTCTCTGTCCTATTTCTTAGTTTTACAATTATATATATTTCTTTCATAATGAATATTTTTGTTAAATCTTGCTTTCAATAGTGAATTAAGGTTATGATACTGATCTATGTTTTATGCATGAGATATGGGGGAGCTATTTATTATCTTGATATAGATTGATATATGTTTAGTTAAAATTTTCATACTACTTTCTAATATTATAAATGTTCTGTCATCATCAAAAAAGGAAAAATTATTGAACTAAGGGAAGTTCCAATCAAAACATAAGTGCTACTAATGATTTTAATGTTATTAATGAGAAGGAATATGATAACAAAATCTTATGATATCAAAAAATATTATAAAAAAAGACAATGTTTGCAATCTTCAATATCAAGATCAAGCTAAGAAAAAGATCAAGATACATCAAGGTTATTTCATAAATTACTTATTATAAGTTTATCTTGCTTATCTTTGATAATCTGAAAGGCTCGTTATACATAAACATTTCATTTAATTTCATAGTAAAAGTCTTTATATTTATTAAGAGGTGTTGAAGCTTTAATTTTTAACATAAAAGCCTCTTGATTTTTAAAATAATCTTTGGAAAACTTTTTTAGGAATGTTTTTAATCATAATGACATTAATCAAATTGAGTTTGAGTATTTGAAAGAGTTAAAATCATATTTTAGGGTATTTGATTTCCTTATATGAGTTAGTGATCGATCAATATAGGTTAAAGTTGTTAAATTTTGTAACACTGGATCATACATCGATTGACCAATCTATCATATTGGTCAACCAATGTTTTATACTGGTCGACCACTATGTCTAATATAGCTTTTGTAATGACTAATTATTGGCTCTAATGACTATTTTGGATCTCTTAACACTATAAATAAGTGCTTTTTCATTGGTTTTAGCTTCAACAAACTTTTAAGTATCCTATACACATATTTCTAAGCATTCACTGTGTCATTTTGAGTGTATAAGCCTTTTTGTCAAACTACACAAGCGAGTTAGTTGTAAGCTATTTTTAGGGTGTGTGATCATTATATTGGGTTATCTAAAAGTGATTTGTGGTTCCTCTTTACCTTGAAGAAAGATCAAAAAGAAGGTTTCTCTTTGTCAAAATAAAAGATTGTACAAAGGGTATTCTTTGCCTTGAAAAAAGAATTATAATAAGAATCCAAAATGAGTCTTGAGAATAGATGTAGACAAAGGTTGTTTGTCGAACAACTATATAATGATTTGTGTTTCTCTTCCTTTAGTCTTCACTTTGTTGTTTTCAAGAATAATTAAATTCATTTACCTTTATTTCATTCTTGCATTTGTGATAATTTATAGCCATTGTTTTATAAATTAGTATATTTTGATTAAAATCTTAAATTTACCCAATTCACCCTCCTTTTGAGTGTCATTACGAAATAATAAAAATCTTGGGTTTGAGTTTTTCAAAGAAGTAAGTCTTTACAATATTTATTTTAGCCTAGTGATATATGGTCTATCGCGGGTTCTTCTCCAATAGCCTCTTATGTCTAGGTAGGATGATGCCTCTATAGACCTATACTAACATCAGGTTAGCTAAAGACGGAATCATCCACCTTAGGATTCTTAATAGGCTAAAAATCTTGTCTTTAGGCTTTACCTTCTTCTCTTTATCTTGTTTAGGAGCAATTCATTTTGAAGACAAGGTAGGCTATGGTGGCTTGGGGGCATGTTTTGCTTGATTTACATCTAGATAAATCTGAATGATAGGATTAAGAGTTGCCTTTAGGGTATTTCGATTCCTTCTATATAGGTAGTTTAAGAACTAACTATTTAAAGTGTATTTTCACAGGGATGAATCCCAGTAAAATTGTGTTTGTGGCTGATAATAAGTATAAAACCTTCCTTTTGAGTGTGATTACGAAATAACAAAAACCTTGGGTTTGAGTTTTTTAAAGAAGTAAGTCTTTACAATATTTATTTTAGCCTAGTGATATATGGTCTATCGCGAGTCCTTCTCCAATAGCCTCCTATGTTTAGGTAGTATGATGCCTCTATAGACCTATACTAACATCATGTTGGCTAAAGACGAAATCATCCACCTTAAGATTCTTAATGGGCTGAAAATCTTGTCTTCAGGCTTTACCTTCTCTTCTTTGTCTTGTTTAGGAGCAATTCATTGTCAAGACAAGGTAGGCTACGGTGGTTTGGGGGCATGTTTTGCTTGATTTACATCTAGATAAATCTAAATGATAGGATCTACAAGAGTTGCCTTTAGGGTATGTCGATTCCTTCCCACATCAATCTCTTTCTCTTTTTGAGGTATTATACTTATTATCAGCCACAGACACAATTTTACTGGGATTCATCCCTGTGAAAATACACCTTGAATAGTTAGTTCTTAAACTACATATATAATATGGAAAACCTACAAACCTATCAATATGTAATGTTGACCTCTAACAAAAATTCTTCCTTTGATAATTATATGCTCTTCAAGTAAAGACACCACGAGTGGAGGTGTAATTGAGTAAGTGACCATCATATCTCTTCTAATATTTGGTAACATAAAACATCAAAGGTAAGTCTCATCCCACACTTGTTCAGCAAAGCAAACCCCTTTGGAAGGAAGAAATTTGTCTCTATGCTTAAAATTGCTACCCTTAATCTTTCTTATTTAACTCTTGATTTTGAAGTTTATTATTGTCCTAAAAAAGAAACTATAGCCTTACATTGTTTCTCTTCTACTCTCCCTATTAACTTATCATTGCTAAAATCTCTAGAAGTCCTATAAGCCACAAATTTGTGTCTAGAAATTTTGCCATTAGAATTGGACATCACTAAAAAAAAATTAGATAAAAGTTAGAGGGTCATACCAAGAAATGTATAACTTTTATTTGGAGTGGTGAGAATTAGAAAACTTTGAATTACTCTTATTAGTTTTGCGAGATTAACAAATGGATGTTCTATGAAATGCTTTATGAGAGTACTTATAATGATTTTGAACAACTTAGATTTGTTTAAAGGAAAGGGTTCTAATTGTGAGACTTTTCCACTTGTCAAAAATGTTTCATCGATTTTTTGTTACTCAAGATCCTACTTTCTATTTGAACATTTGTAATGATTAATGTGATAGTCAGTATTAGGCTGTCAAAAGTTAGGGGTATTAGCTTGTCATGTAATAAATTTACTACTTTAAGATCGTTAAATTAATCTAAATAAAGATAAATAAATGCTTATAAAAACCAAATTTTAGACAAGTGCCAAATAATATACATATATTATTTCAAGATAATCCTAATAGTCAAGTCTCATAATTCTCCAAGTTAAAGGTCTAAATGTAACTATTTGACTGTGAAATTTGTAGGCTAACAAATGTGAGTTCATGTTAAGAGTCGTGCGTGTATAAAAAAATGGTTGACTTATAATACTATCCCAAAGCGCACATTGTATTGCAAAGAGAAGTGAAAGATCTACAATAAGATTCCAAGTGCCTACAAAGTGTTCCAAAGACTTATATGTAAAGCTGAAATTTCAAAGTTTAGAAAAATACATTAAAACCCTTAATTGGCTAAGGTTTAGGTTTTATATTCTTTGACAAAAAGTGTAATCTAAACCTTAAAGTTTTCATCAAAATATAGCTTGAACTCTAATATTTTATAATATACAATTTCAATCCTAATGTATTCAAAACGTTCAAAATAGACCTTTAATAAATGCAAAATTTGATGGGATTAAAGTTTCTTTAGTTAATTGTCACGTCATTGCTGATAAGATGCTTTTTTATATTTTTAAAATTTTGTTAATGGATCTCACTGTCACGTGCAGGCTACATTATGTCGTGTGAACCCTACCAACAACTTTAAAAAATAACACATATATTTATTAAAAATAAATATAAATAAAGAAAGTGTTAATTTATTTTTTAATATATTGGTGGGACCTACTGTACTACTAATCTACATGTAATAATGGAGTCCACCAATAGATTTTTTATAAAAAAAGTATTATATCAACGATGACTTGACATTTAATTGACGAAAATTTATCTCCGTTATATTTATAATTTATTGAGAGTCGATTTTGAACGTTTTGAAAATAGTAAAGTTGAACTTAAATGCTCTGAAACATTAAGAAAATTATATTATGATAAAAATCTTGAGGTTGAAATTGCACTTTTGGTTCATATTCTTTCATCCCACTTTCTAACCTATGCTCAAACTCCTGATGCTTGTTTACAAGTTAAATCAATCTAAATTAATAGACATGAACCAATATGCAAGATATCACTATTATTGGTAGTTTTAGGATACAAGCAAATGATCTCATATAGAAAAGTCTTTCTCTTTCTTTCTTTTGTGTCTTATGTCATGTATCTAGCGTAAACATATAATATATAATACTTTTCTCTTAGTTTTTTAGCTTAAATATTTTCTTACTTAACTTAAATATTTTCTTCTAATGACTTATTTGATTTTTTAAACCTTTTTATTGTATTATTTATCTTATTAATTATTTTTATATTTTTAATACTTATTTTTTATTTTTTATTTTTAGTTTTATCATTATCTTTTATTTACTTTACTATTTTAATATGTTAATGTATATTTTACAAATATATATATATAAACACTTTTTTTCATGTGGGTCTATCATAACAATTTCTCTATGAATTAAGGGTAAGACTGTATACTACTGGTCCTCTCAAACCCTACGTATCAACACTAGTTTTATTGTTGTTGTTGTTGTTTTACTATTATTGGTAATTCAGGTGCAGCTCAGATTGTATAACTACTTAATCACTAGAAAATCTTACCACTAAGAAACAGAGATGTAAAAGATGACTGTGCAGTCCAAAACTGCAAAAAAAAAATCAACAAGGAAGAGAAAGCAAAACCTCAAATATTTCGGAGTTTTCCCTAGCTAAGATCGTTAAGTTCTCTTATTTAGAGAGTTTTGGTCATATTGTAATATGATAGTAGGCTTAATTCCTTGAACTTATTGCAGTGTAGCTATAGTTTTAACTATAATTATATCAATTTTTCAAAAAAGATGACTGTTTATTCATCAAAAATTTCTGAATAAGCGTGATGGATGAAAAATTACCGCGGCAGCTGCAGCCTTGTCACTCATCTTCTCCAAAGCTTTGATTTCTGGCGTCTCTGAACTGATTATTATTTGCTTCATACCTTGTCTTAGTAAACTACAAGCAAACCTGAAAGGATTCACTTCAAGTTAGCAATGGAGCACTTGACATGTGACTGCATTAAATGTTCCCATGGTTGGGATGGTCAAGTAATTATACCCAATATTGATTGCTGTCTCCATCTTATCTCCAGTTAAAACCCATATCTTAATGCCAGCTTGAGCAAGCTTGTCAATGCACTCTGGAACCTGGAAAGACATTGTATTCTATTAGTCTCCGAGAAATAGATGGATCATAGACAACATTTTTTTGAGAAGTGAAGGTAAATCAGTAACTTTTTTCTCAAGTCTAGAGCGGATGTAGGAATTAAATAAAAGATGATGTGATTTTGATTTTAGAGTAACTAGTTTTCTGAATTGATAAAGCTCTTTAGACAGATTAGCCTTCAAGTGATTTTCTCAATGGCCTAAGACATTGGCTTCTTAGCTGTGACATGAGATACCAAACATTCTCAGACTGCAGCAGAATGTACCCCATTTTGAAGTTTGTCTTCAACAGCGGTAGCACCAAGAAGAATCAAATCTCTCTCAATCTTTTCTGCAACTACCTCGATAATTTCTTCACGATCTACGCTTAATGAGTTTTTGGCCTCGGCGAACTCTTTGTTGAACTCATTGAATTCTTCCTGGTCTAGTTCACGATATGCCAGCACCAAAGTCCTCAAACCAGCATCAGCATACTCACTAATATGCTGCCTGGTTTGTTCCTCAAACTCTGTTCCATTCGATGCAAGTCTTTTGAACATAACACTGTTCGTAAAATCAAGTATGAATTGCAGCCCATGTTTAAAGTATGTAAATCCATGTGTGATTATAGATAAGAGAGATATTTCAGATTTACATACACGCATTTTGTAATTAAAATAATTGTGACTGTCTTCTTACAATCAATTACTCGTAATCCACAAAAGTTACTGGCCTTTGGAAGATATGTGCATGAGAAATAGGAAACAACAATGATTTATGATCGAATAGATATTGAAGTCATAGCTATTGTTACGCCTAATTCATTCAATGTTGATCAGATTCCAAATTCTTCTTCCAGATGACTTATTAGTTCTTGTACTTACCTATCGGCACCTTTACAAAACAAGAGCAGCTTTCCGTTTTGATCTCTTACAACTACAGACATCCGCTTTCTAGAGCTGCTAAACTCAATAACATCCAAAAGTTCATAACGTCTGCAGGAACGGAAAATTCAAGCTCTGTTAGTCGAGGAAGAGGATTCCATCTTGATGGATAGCAGCTTATAAATTATTAAACAAACAAAAAATAGTTAAACAGGTACTGAAGAACTAGACAGATTGCCTGCACTTCCAAATAAATCGAAGGACAAGAAACTAACTGACCGGTCAACTTTGTTGCCAGAGATTGGATCTAACTCTCGCAGACCGATGTTCGTATGTGTCCTTTCATAAAATTCAGAGCCAAGTTCTCTTGCAGCAATTACAAATGCTGCCTCATCTGGTGATTCAGCTTCATATGAAATTTTCCCAGTTTCTTCATCAATGTCTGGTATTGCAGTGTGGCAAACAGCTAGCACTCTAAAAAACATTTGAATCACATCTGCACGAGGTTCATTTATCCAATGACCATTAGTGATCCTCTCATCCACAAAGTTGTACCCTTTTATCGAAGGTTTTCCTTCTAGTTCCTCAGCATGAGCCTCTTCTTCGGTGATGTTAAGTGGTAAAGGAGACCCCTTTCTCCGAGCCATAGCTCTTTCCACTTCAGTAATTCCTCGGCCATAAGAAGTCCCTGCCACAGAACATTTGATGAATTCCATCGAGTTGGAAGTAAGTGTCCCTGTTTTATCAGACAGTATGGTGTCGACTTGGCCAAGTTCTTCATTCAAATTTGAAGTACGAGCTCGTGCCGGCTTATCTGTTTCTTCATGGTACATATTCACGTCTTGGTTAATGAATATGCTTTGAAGAACCTTGACAATTTCTATGGATACGTACAAAGAGATGGGAATTAAATAACTGTACAACATCAGTGCAGTCAGAAAATGCAAGATTGCTGCAACCGGTGCTTTTTTCGGGTCATAGTAAATTTTAGTCTCATCTGGTCTAAGATACCATCTTTTCATCTTCCCATTCTCGAGATCTTTCCTCGTTGCAACTCCAAAGAAAATGGATCCAATAAAAGACATTAAGACCAAGACAAAGAACAAGAAATAGATAATCTTATCCATTCTCCTTTCAATTTTGCTTCTCTTGGAAGGTGGTGCAGTTGAATTCTGAATAACCTTTGTATCCTTACCTGTGAAGACAACCGCTCCATAAATGTGATCTGTGTTTCTTAGTTTGGAGTCCCTAAGAAGAAGCTGTTGAGGTGTTAGAGGGTGCTTTTGATCTCCAACCTCCAAACTGCCAACAAAGGAATACAAATTTGCATTTGGATCTTCACATCTAACAATAGCCTTAAAATCCCCAAAGCTGGAGTCATCATGCAGATTTGAGGTTGCATCCAGTGCTTGTTTCAGTTTCAAATTTGTTTCCCCGTCAAGATTACTTGTTTCAACATAGCAAATTGCTTCTTCATAACTTGATGAAAGTAAGATAATATCAGCAGGAAAGAATTCATCCTTTTCGACCTTAACTATGTCTCCTACTTTCAAATCCATCCATCTAGTATGATCAAAAACGCCATCACCATAATGCACTTTTACCTTGCGATTGTTCATTTCGATATCCTGACCAAATTTCCATATACAGATCAAACTCAAATTTCGATTTTGTTATCATAAAAAGTTCAACTTTTGATTAGACAGCAGTGGAAAACAAATGATAAGCAAGTCCAATACCACGTCTTGATCCCCTGCGTGAGGAATTGACATTCCACAAAGTTTGTATTGAAGAAGATTCAAAAAAACAAAAAGCAAAAAGAAAGAAGGAAAGAAAGTTAACGTCTCTGACTCAAGGTAATCTGCTAAAGCTTCTAAAGTGATGACCCACTACACAAACAGGAACCAAACTACTGGCTCTCCCTTAAAGAACCCATCAAGAAAAGAGCGAAATAACATAAAATATGGTCCTGTACCATTTGAAAAGTGCAATTTCAGAAACTTCCATAATTAATATCAAGTTATTCAAGCTGACCTGCGTTTTTCTCCTCCAATCTTCAAGTCCCTCTTTAGCCATGGTAGCACCGATAACAACAACAAGAGGAACAATATTACTGACAGCTGAGTATGGAGAGAGCGGAGTGAAACCCAATATTCCACAAATAAGGAAATAAATATTAGCTACCCTCCTGAATTGTTCAAAGAGTGACTTGGGGAAAAATGTTGCAAGCGTATACTTGGTTGTTCTAACATAGTTGCTCCCATAATTAAGCAAACCAGCTTCAAAGCTTTCTGGGTCATTACAAAACACTACCCTCGAGAATCCGGGTCCTCCAATCAGTGAATGTTCGCTTCTGAAAGACGACTTTCCGCATGAAAATGCATGGATTCTGCTAAAATGTTGCTTCCTTTTTCTGCCACCGGCCATTTTATTCAAGTGTCAGCTTTTTGTCTGTAAACTTTTTCAGGCACAGACAATCCTCAAACTTGAACAGATTCGCTGCTCAGAAGCAGCAACTGGTCAGGAACACAGCAGGACCTAGGGGCTTCATGTACAGTAAGTTGAAGCGTATGTTCAGAGAACAGAAAAAGCACGACTGAATCATACCCCAGCATAGCCACCAAATCCACAGAGTTGACCAGCAAAGAAATAGACCAGAAGAAAACTGAAAAACTAAAGGAAATTATAAAAGAGAGCAAAAAACTAAACTGGACAGATACTGTATTTAACAAGAAGAAGAACAACGGTAAGGTGGAAAGAGAAGATAGTCAAGATTGAACCGAACTGAACAATGTTAAAATGGAAAAGAAAAGAGAGTAAAATAGCAAGAACCCAGAAAGAAGAAAGGCTATTTCATTCTAAAACTACCAATTATATGGGGGAAAAGTATAACACGGACTAGATCCTGTATGGAGCAGAAAAAAGTACTGAAGATGTTTTTGTAATGGTAATTTCGTAGTTCAAATTTCTGGTGACCAAGCAGCCATTTCTTACTTTTGACTCGTGGATAGAAAAACAAAGGCTGCACAAACATAACAACATAACGTTGATTTCAAGCTCCCTCCCATCTAAATGTACACTAACCGAAACTCAACCACGCCATTATAACAAAAATAGTAGAAAAATGAAACCCCCCGTAAAGTCCAACAGATCTTTACATTAAAAATTATAGCAGTCTCCAAATTTTAATTCAAGTTTCAACTGCTAAAACAGCAAGTCGACACATAAATGTTAAACAGATAAGTTGGAGTAGGAAGCAAGAATCCAGTATGTCAAAAGAGAAAAAACAGGATTTAACGGAACAGAGAGAAAGTACAAGGACGTGGAGGGCTTTACATGATTGATTGAGGTACACGGTCAACCGGGTAAACCTTTAGGTGTCAAACTAAGGCTGCACATAGGTTTGTTTATGTCATCATGTCATATACAAGTGCATAAGCACTTACGTAGACAGAAAACAAAAAAGGAATTATACTTTTCTTCTTGCGAACTTCGTTTTCCAAATTGATTTTTATGATTCTTTATATTGAATTGTCTTTCATTTCTGTGATCAGAATCAATAAATAATTTGGTTGAAATTTTATTAATTATAATATTAGTAATAATGAAATTTAGCAGTCAGTGTTTGCCTTCTTTAAAGTGCGAACCTCGTTTATATATAAAAAACTTAAATAAGAATATATGTGTTTAGTGTGTATAATAGAGATAAATCAATTTTTATTATTTTTTATACTTGCATTACATATAATAATAGATCATGGTCTCACACATAAATATAGTTCCAAAGATCCCAAATACCTCAACAATGACTACATTCATATAAGGTCTTAAATAGAAAATTGTGCTTTACAATGAATAGTTATAGACAATCGAATATGTATTGAATGTGGCTAATAAAAAAAGAGTTGTTCTTCCCTTGGATGGAACATATGTTAGTTTATATTTTGTAGCTCAATTGATTGATTATATGTTTATAACATAATTAATTAAAGATATTTTTATCAAATGCATGTTTTTCTAACTAAATATAAAATATAAAATAAAACTCCATAAAATAAATATATGTTACAAATAAAATTATGATATTCATATTACATTCAGGTATTATCTTTAAATTTTTCTTAGTCATTACTTTATGAAGATTAGACAGTAATAAAACAAAAAGAATAGTACACATGTTATGTTTCTTTTTTATAAATGAAGTAATTGACTTTAAAGACTAAAATATGAAGATACTTAAATAAAGATATCAGATCTTGTTAGAAAGTAAGTTCATTGAATGGACCTTAAATGAAAATTTCACATGAAATATTACTTTTGTATATGTAGAGATGCTTATTGTGATGATTAGATAATTAATATTTCGACTTGAGATCATCAAAATATCTTCTATGATTGTTATTATTTTTTAATACTACTTAAAGAGATATTATACCCAAGGATAACTAAACTAGTAGCCATTGGATACTGCATAAACTATATAGAAGCAATTGATTGACCAATATATGATTCATCAACCTAAAGTAATTAGGGAGAATGTTTTATTATTCTCGATTAATATCTATTTGAAAAATCTTTGACTAAAATGAAATGGCACTTTGAAAACAGTTTTTAAATATCATTAAAAATAATTCCTAATAATAGAGAACTAATATGATTGGACTCAATGGATTATTAATTTCAGTAAATTATTAATTTCATACTCTATATATTGATTAAAACACTATATAATAAAATGATTAAATTGTATGAAAAAAATATGTATGAAAAAGCTAGTCAAAATTACATTAACATTTCTAATATTTGAGTGTAATGATGTGTTAGTAAACATCAATCTCGATCCATAAATGTAAGAATTTAATTAAAGAATCAACAATTTTCAATATATATAAATCATATTTTATTATCTTATACATTGATTATATTATAAAATAAAATAATCTTTAAAAAAATTTTAACAATATCTTGAAAAAAAAATTATGTTTTGATTTAAACGTCCCCTTTCCCATGTCCCAACATCATATAGCGCTCTAGAGAAGATGAAAAGCCTAAGGGTTTGAGTGAGATATAGATACCTTAGCGAGTAGAAAACTCAAGGTGAGTGCATTTCTTAGTGTAATTACTATTTCTTTTTATTATTTCCAGGGTTCGCGTAAGAAACTCAATTATAATTTGATGAATTAAATACTTAAATCTTTGAAATTGTATCCTAATGTTAAATTGTATTTGATATATTAAATAATAATAATAATGGCACATCACCCTCTTCTAATTAATATTAGGGTCAAATACGGCTTACGTAGGTAAGTTTTAATTAAAGGCAGGAGTCACATCCAATTGAAGGGCCAGGGCCGTCACCATGTCCTTCAAGTTCTTCTGAAGAATATTATTTTAAAAAAAAAGAGTGACATATTTATCTTCTAGGAGTGGTCCATTTAGGAATCTTCAAACAATAATAATTGCAACTTAATTCGGTCGGACCATCTAAAACCAGCCTTAAACCAATGACATAATAATAGTAGTAAGAGAGGACGGAACAAACTTTTATGTAGAGAGCAGCCAAAAATGTTAAATAAAGCATCTGCTCTTACGATTTATCTACTGAATGTAGGCCTTAAGCGTTTCAGGAATCTTTAAATCCTTGTCAGTTGAGAACAACTTTAGTATCCCGGCAAGGACATATGATGGATGACTAACGAATTTGGCTTTAGTATGGTTGAATCTTATTTTATTAAATTTTATTTATATATTTATGTAAAATTTATATAAATATATGAACTAGATTTAAAAAAGTAGGGTTAAAATATCCTCTCCAATCCTATTTGAAACAGGACGCTCTAACCCTAAATTTAAGGCTAATATATATTAAATATGAATATTTTCTTAATTACTCGTCGAAAAGAAAAGAAAAAGAAAAGGATGAAACCAATCAAACTGTCGTTGCACATCATGGTGGTTTTCAAGGTTGAAAAGAAAGCTTGTTTTATGTTTCCATTTAACGTCAAGTCTGGTTGTGATTGATACCCAATCAAATAAGGCTGCGGGGACGCGTAGTCAGCCAATGCTTATCAAGAGCTCAAAGGACACACACAAGACCAAGGGACCAACATTCCGGATGAGATCTTTGTATCATTTATAAAATTCAATTCGTATTATCTTTTATTAAATTTTATTTATATATTTATAGAAACCTCACATAAATTTATAAATAAAATTTAATAAAACAAGATTAAAATAAAATAAGTAGAATAAAAGATTTGATAAGCCAAAACTCAGATTTTAATTCACCTGTTCCGATGTTTCTCATGACATCCAACCATTCAATACTTGTGAGAGAAAAAATATAGACGAGTTTGATATTAGTAAAAACAGGAGGCACAGAAATTTTCGGAAAAGAAGATTTGAAGCCCAAAACCCCTCGCAACAACCAAATTAAGCTCCAAGACAGTTCGTTAAGCTGTTACGCTAGCTAAAAAGAGGGTATAAAAATTGCAGATGCAAGGTTAGCTACCAAAGCATGTACATTCTCTCGTCCCTGGAATGTCTAAAAGGGTAAGCTGATTTGGAAAATCATATAAAAATCTGGAAGGGGAAAGGGAAAACACGCACAGCGGAAACTTGGCAACCAGACAGGAATGAAGAAATATTCCCTGCTCATCATGCTCACATTTCCAACAATTTTGTTGGGGTAGGAATAACTTAACAATTTTCATAATTTGCTTGCCCAAAATCTTTAGCTGCAAAGAAAATATACGGGCAACAAATTAATATTTACTTAGCATCCCGCTACCAAACCCTTGTTTTCCCTTCAACTTCTCTAACTCGAACGTTTTGCAGATGTAGAATATTGATTTGTGTCAGAAGCCTTGAGACGAACACTGAGATACATGAACATCTTCATTCACTAGATCATGGCAATACCTAGCCAAAAGTTATAAAGAAAGCACTATACAACAGGATCAAATATGGATCCCTCTACATAACTCTGCCTCAAGTCTCACCATAGGCGCAAAGAAGAGGATAGCAAGGATACCCCTATGTTCAATCCCTTCTTTTTCGCTTCTCTCTCTTTGCTTCTGAAAGTTCTTTCTCAGAACCATGGTAGGAATGTCTTCTGGGAGAATCCCTGCTTCTACGTCTATGATGTTTTGAGTGTTTTCTATGGCCCCTCCTCTTTTCTCGAGACAAGTGCTTCTTTCTTCCCTTTGACCTAGAGAGATGGCCACTGGAAGAATCACTATATGACTCAGTGCTTTTGGATCCACGTTGCCTATATCTTTTCCTATCCCTTTCATCTTCTGATGATGAGCTGTCACTCCAATTATGGTGATGACTAGGGGATGATTTAGCTTTCTTTTCCTTCTCCATTGTCCTGTTAGCTCCAACTTTACCAGGCTTATTATCAGGAGGTGAAGACTGCGTATATCTGCTGCTACCATCCGATGCACTACCATGAATAGTTTTATCCTTGCGGGAATTTTCCTCCACAATTTCCTGGTGAACAAGCCCCTCTTGGTTTGAAGAAAATTTACCACAGACATTAGGGGAGGAAGATGACTTGTTTTCAACTGGGAAGACATTCATATCTCCAGCATTGGTGATAGCAGTTTCTTTCTGCAAAGTTGACGTCCTGGTTTTATTTATCCCTTGGGACACATCAGGAGGAACTTCTAGCCCTAGTTCTTTGCCCAGTGATTCTAAAAAGTCGCCCGTTATCAAGCGATTTAATGCTGTTTCTGCCACTTCAACTTTCTTTTCTGGGTTGTCCACTTTGCTCACATTAGAAGCCTCAACCTCATTCTCAGAATCATCAGAGAAAATGGCCTGTAAAGGATAATTAAAAACAATATTGAATTAAATGTACAAAAGATTCCAAGAAACTAATGGTTGAGAAATTTGGTGTGAGCCACATCGAGATATCTAGATCTTTAGTGAGAAATTGTTATCTGAGAGACATACTCTACGATATGTTCAGTAAACAGGCTTTTACCACCACACTGTATTTTCATCATGCAGTTGGTGTAGAACTGCTTAAAATAAGTTGACATTTAAAAGAAAGACGCATTCAACATTTAGAGACACTAACATATCAATCGACTGATCAAATATATTCAACAAAGTCAATACCTTGTAGAGGTCAACCGGCCTCTCAACATTCTCAACTTCAATCTCATCTTCGCCGTCTCTATTATCTACATCTTTGTTTGTTTCATGAGTAATAAATTGAGGAACAGAAAGTTCAGCTTTATTTGCACCAACACTTTCTCCAACTTTTGAACTTTTCACAGAATCTGACATGAATATCAGAGAATCAATCTTGCTTTTGGCCCGCCGAGGTGGTGGTGGCTGCATATCAGACCCTTCGAGTTAAAATAATATATGATAGTAAAAAGTATAACACCTTAAAGTACCAAGTTACTCCTTCCGGCACACCTCTAGAACAGAACAATACCCACAAGCCCACCAAGAAAAGACCCCCTTTTTGAGAGGGCAATCCGCCAAAGAGATAAAACTCAGAGAATGAAAAATAAATACATCAAGATCAACATGAGGAAGCATTCATGTTAAAGTAGAGATAAAGTACGATATTTCGTCCTAGTTTTCTCAAAGCACTAGTCAGAGGAGGAACTTTAATACAATGCAAGTCTCCTGCTTTTGCTGAAAGAATTCTCCATTATAAAGGATTCCTACTTATTAAGCTATAAAACCCATGGGATAATTCTTATCCCAGATAAGAAATCTCATCATCCAACTAGAGATCATCAAAGCATGATCCGGGGATGGGAACCCCTTTTTTTTTTTTTTTTTTTGATAGGGCAATCCGCCAAAGAGATAAAAATCAAGAGAATGAAAAATAAATACATCAAAATCAAAATAAGGAAACATTCATCTTAAAGTAGAGATAAAGTATGTCAGCATTGGATATCTATCCTAGTTTTCTCAAAGCATTAGTCATAGGAGGAATTTTAATACAATGAAGTATCCTGCTTTTCCTGAAAGAATTCTCCATTATAAAGGATTTCTACTTATAAAGCTACAAAACCCATGGGATAATTCTTAATCCCAGGTGAGAAATCCCATCATACAATCAGAGATCATCAAACCATGATCAAGGAAGGGGGTGTGTTTTGGTTGCACTGGCAGCTATCAAATTTGAGCATTAACCACCTTATTGCAGGGTTGCTTTTGCTAAAAATTAACAATTAGAAAGCATGTAAAGAGAGGAAGCAAAGGAGCTTTCTGCAGTTCAAAAACTAGAGCTTTATCTATCTTTATCTGCTTGTACATACTATAAGCAAGAATAAGCAAATTGGCATTAGTAACAGACAATGATTAGAGACGTTAACCCCAGTTCCTATATACTAATTCCACCGCTCACTCAAAGCTTACATCTGCAACTTACTGTTCTAGCAGTAACTTTCTCTTATTGGTATATTTCACAATCTCTATATCTAAGTTTAGGGACTAAGATCATACTCAAAAATACTCGTCTGCCCCTTCAAAAGGAGTTTTGTAAGCTTGGTCGAATTTTTATTCACTATCTGGATTCTTCCATTAAATTTACATATTTCACTATTTATAGTGTTCGAATAGTATAATATCTGTTACTGTGTCAGTTTGGCTTGATTTATCACCAAATTAAGAAAACAATCCTAAAGCAAGTTGGACCCATACTCAACCTTTTTTTTAGTAATACATGTAAATTAGCAACAATACCTCATTGGAAAAGCAAACTATAAGTCCCAACCAACTCTTACGAGTTAAAAAATAGAAATATTAAACCAATCATAAAATAGTACCTTTCCCATAAAAGGGTCAATCAGATCAAATCGTTTGCACAAGATAGATGAAGGGCGCCATGGAAATTCTTCTCTTCTGGGATAAGTTGTCTTTTTTGACAGATCTTCACTCTGAGTATTTTTTCCTTGCTATTTCAGAAATTTTAGTTCAGACTAATCAGTTAGAAATGATGATAGTTGTGAAAAACATAACTATTGCTCCAGCTACATACCACCAATCCACCAGAAGTGAATTGCAAGCTTTCACTGGCTGAAAACTCCACAAACTGTTGATTGAGAAGAATATTGCCTTTGCCCCATTTCCCTTTTTCTATTGCTTCAGCTGCAGCTTCAAAGTCTAATCTTTCCCGCGCACGAGCTGCTTCTGACATGAGACCAACTCCACCAGAATCTGTGGTCCGAAGCCCTCCTTCATATTTTTCCTTTAGAAACCTCTCAAATCTTTCTTGCTTTGCAGGGTCATGTTTAAAAGGTTTTGTTTCTTCAGGCAACTCACTCTGCATATACTAAGTGTTTTACAAATAAAGGAAGAACAAAAGGGCAAAATTTATAACATAAGATACTGAACAACTTACGAAAGACGAGGGCTGTGTGAATGTATCTGAAAGATTAAATTGGAGATTAACATTTGCAGAACCAAGAGGCATGCTCAAGTCCTTTGAGCTTCGTTCCAAAGGCCTTTCCCCTAATATTTGGCCACGGCTCTCTGCATTCATTTTCTGTGTAGACGACTTCCCATCTAAAGCAGGCTTCTTTTGATCAATATGTTTTTGCCTTTCCTCCCACAACTTCCTTATGTAATACTGATGACCATTTCCTCCACTAAGAAAACTGAATAGTGGATTTGACTTCTTTTTCTCTCTAGAAAGGTCCTCAAATAATTTACCACATCGAGCAACTAAAGTTGCGACTCCATCAATTAAGATTTTCTGATTATTATCCTCAGGAGGAGGAATCTCAGGAGGAGGTGGAAAGCCTTGCTGGTCTCCAATATCAAGAGGACCTTGAAACTTATGATGGGGCACAAAATCCTTAGGAATTGCTGGTGGATCGAATCTGAAATACAAAACAAGAATCAAAAGTTAATCTGCAGGCAAGGAAACAAAAAAGGAAAAAAAAAAAAGAGCGAAAGAGGCTGGGGTGAGATGGAACCATAGCAACATCTAAAATTTCTACCACTCCCTGGAGTACAAAAATCAACCATGACAAAATGAGACTTATCAATTGCAGATTCTCCTAATCTATAAATTGGTAAATTGTTTGGCCAGTATAACTATTAATCCATCACATCAACAATAATATCCAATCATAAAGTCATATTTAATAACATTTATCTAATAAGACAATGATTTCCCAGTCACCTATCTAACATGAAGTCAGAAGTTGATGCAACGCGGAAACCAGGCAGAACACCCTCCTCTTTCCACACCAATCTTTTCATGTGGTCCATGCTAGTCTCTTCATCTTCTTGGACACAAGAATCTTCAAGGTCATAAGCTGATGAAAAGCTGGGATTGGTGAGTACTGCCCCCTTTTATTGGAAGATCAGAAATATGATGACAACTAGTTAATTAAGAAAGACGAACGTGAATATTATATCCACTTCCGCTAGAAAAAAGGAAATAAGATTGTTATATTAAAATTGCACACTAATATGCTAATGGGTAACAAAGCATATGATGAACACACTTCCCTTTTTTTTTGTTTCACTTTTTTACAATAATATTTTTAAATGCACAGCAGTTCAGTCATGACTAGTTGATCAACAATTAAAGGTAGAAAAGAACAACATCCTTAACATAGTGATGTTGCTTTTTAGTTACTTCTATAACCTTTTGTTTCCGGACAATTTCAGAGGAAAGAGTAACAACAACTCATGAATATCCAGAGTACAGTTGTCTCTTATGTTTTCTTAAGAAATATAGGCAACAGTCCCTAGACCATTAATAGTTCCTCTCTGATCACATCTGACAAGGCAGGCACATAGCAGTAGTAATAATGTAATAACATCAGAGATAAACAAACCAGTAGTATAAATATCCTCATCTTCAGCATCATATTCTTCAAGTGCTCCAATTCCAAAGCCAGAAGCAGCCTTTCCTGCTGATGATTCAAATCATGAGTAGAATCAATCTCAAGATAAGTTCTTCAAATTCATGCAGGAAGGATGGTAAAGAAGACCAGAATGGCACATAGAAAATAGAAGCATAAAACACAAACTTGTCAGATAAAATAACTTACATTTCAAACCAAACAGACTATCTTTTATTGATAAAACTTTTCTATCTCCTGTCTCCTTCCCTGATACACGTGATCTTTTTCTTTCTGACAGAAAACAGGGCCTAAATTCAGGGGGATTCAAAAAAAAAGAAAGATAAATAAAATACATTTCATTCAAGAACCAGATACCTCTAAACTCAGGAGCATGTTTATAGGGATCATACCCCAAGCCATACATGTCCTGCTTAGGCTTAAGCACAGAAACCTGAAGTGGAAAGAAATGTAATAAGCCTGTTTATATTGCAAACGCTATCAAGAACTACTCAAATATCTAAACCATTATAGAAGATAAATGTAGAAAATTAGCTGTTACAAGATGTCATAATAAGAATCACCACACTCCACACCCAACCATTTCTTTCTCAAGACAAATCACATGAAGGTGTTTAAGTAAGACATAAAGGTATAAGTGCACACAATGAACAGAATGTTCATTCGTTACTTGATTCTAGTAAAATCCAAACAATTCATAACAACAATAACAACAAAAAAAGTTCTGCTGATATGTAGGGTTTGGAGAGATTCAGTAATACACAGCGTTAACTCTAACTAGTAGAGAAGCTGTTTCCGATAGACTCTATATATATATATAACTAACAATAAAATAAATAAATGAACATAAAAATAATAATAAATAAATTATAAATAAATACATATAAATAAAAATATTAAAATAAATAATACAATAAATATAAAACAAGGTAAAGAATAAAAATAAAAGATAAATACATAAAAAAAACAAGTAACTAAATCAAATAAATCATTACAAGAAAATATTTAAGTAAAAAAATGTTAACTAAATAACTAAGAAGGAAGTACTACATATTAAATGTTTAGGCTAAATACAAGACATAAGAAGATTAAAATGAAAATATTTAAGAGACTTGTAAGAAAAAGTAAGAACTTTTTATGTAAGATGATTTACACATATCCTAGTACGCCAAAGTTTTCTATTGAGTAAGTTCCAACAGAGTCATGTCATTCTTGATCAGCTCTTCCCAGTTCTTCTTAGGGTCCCTAAGTAGAATCTTCTCGCACCTTCTCACTGGAATATCAAGGTATCTTCTCTTGATATGCCTAAATCACTTAAACCTTGTTTCTCTTAATTTTTCATCAATATTAGTCATGTTTAATTTGTCTCTTATCATTAACTTATGACTGTGCACCTTTTGATAGGCCAACACTCCCCTCCAAAGAACATGGTCAACCTAATTGCCAAAAGATAAAATTTACCTTTGAGCTTTAATATTATTTTCTTGTCATATAAAACTCCTAATGCACTTCTCCATGTAAGCTTCCCCAATCTGATACGATAAACTGTCTTCATTGATCTCTCTATTGCTTTGGATGATAAATCCTGAATACTTAGAACACTTTTTCTATGGTATAACTTCTAAACCAATCTTTACCTCCACATCAGAAGCCACCCTTTCACCCCGAAAAGTTACACTCTAAATATTCAGTTTCAGTTCTGCTCAATTTAAAGCCCTTCAACTCTAACGTATCTCTTCAAAGTTCTAGCTTAACATTGACACCCTCTTTTGTCTCATCCACTAAAACAATGTCGTCAACAAACAACATGGTACATCTCCTTGGATATGCTTGGTGAGCTCATCCACCACTACTGCAAACAAAACAAGGCTCAATGAAGAGCCTTAGTGTAGCCTAATATCGATGGAAAAATATTTTGTATCTCCTTCTATCGTCTTTACTCTAGTCTTTACACCTACATACATATCCCTAATACTCATATTTAGGCCATAGGAAGCCCTTCAACTTCTAAAAATCTCCACATGATTTCTCTAGGTATCCCGTCATATGCCTTCTTTACATCAACAAAAACCATATGTAGGTTATGTTATCTTTCCTTGTAATATTCCATTAATTTTCACTCGTTAATTGATTCTAGTAAAATGCAAACAATTCATGTTGGCAGTAATTTAACAGGACCTACGATATGCAAGATGCATTCTTAGGGAAGAAAATATATAAGATTTCTTGATAACTTCAGTAATGATCTTATTGAGGTCATAGTCATCTTATTTAGGAAGTATTATTTTCATAAGTATATCTTTAGCAAGAGAATGACACAACGGAAATAGTTAACTAGAGATTTTAGGTTAATCTCTAAACCAAATCCAAGCATAAAACTTAGGATTTAATCAACAAGAGAGAGACAATCTCTCTAAGGAAAATTTCCTGCAGAAGCTTTATTAAAGGCAATGTTTTTGGTTTTACTAAAACATCTATTAACCCTCCCTTTCATACCCCTAACGTGGCACATGAGAGTCCTAATTCTAGTGTGAAAAGGATTGATTGAAATCCTTTTCTAAAACTAACTTATTTCTTTTCTTGACGGACAAGAAAACCTTCCTAACTAGGAAAATTAAAATAAAATAAAACATAAACAAATCCTAATGGGTACATGACAACAGAACCAAATCCTAATAGGTCGAGGACTAGATAAACAAATCCTTATGGGTTCAATCCTTTATTAGAGAATAAGTCAGAAGATTCCTATTTTATTTTTACATCCTAAAAACTCTTATGTAGTGAGCCTCTTTAAAGGGCATTATGATGGATAAGAAAGTATTCAGAATTTTCCATACAAATAGTTAATAAAACGCTTACAAAGGACATGTTTTCTAAACAACAACCATAGGGCCTAGAAAGAGGATGAACTTCAAAAATACCAATGAGAAGAATGACGGAAAAAAAAAGTATGAAGAATCGGAGGAAAAAAGAGAGTGTTTATTGATAGGGATGGAGAATATAGAAAAAATTGATGGATATCTGAGAATGTTGTCCCTCTCCACATGGACCCAACAGAGTTGTTTCACAAGATAACAACTAGTCCCTCTCTTCCTCTGTCATAAAGCTAAAGTTCGGTTCACCAACAAGCCTCAACCCCCTAGGCGAATTGGCCAACCTAAAGCAAATAGAAATAGATGAAGATTTTCAGGAGGAGTTCCAATACTTGCTAGCCCAAAGTAACAAATCAGCCTATTCACTACTATGAAAGGGTTGCGATTGGAAGTAGAATCGTAGTAATCAAATAGCTTAGGAGCTGCTATAAATCTAACCTACACTTATGATAAGAAATTAAGGAGCAACCAAGTTGCTTTAGGGAGGAACCCTAAGGCAACACTTGCTGGGAGCAAATTGAAAACAACCTCTAGATGGACAACTGCATGCAAGGAAAATTTTGAGGCAACATTCAAAATTAAGAGCACAAATATGCCTTTTTTAAATAAGTTAACAAAGGCAGAGATCGAGGAACAACAGGCAAAGGGGCTTTACCTCAATTGTAACGAAGCATTCTAGCGGGGACCAAAATGTTAGAAGTTGTTTTTCGTAGAATTGGTAAAATCTGAAGAAGAGGATGATGGAGGAGGATGAAAAATGGCAAGATATCCAAAGTTATCCTAAGTTCGAACTTAAGGACAAGCTCTTAGTCTAGGTGGAAGTAATGAAATGCAAGATGCACTCTTAAGAAAGAAAATCAACTTGATTAGGAAGTAATTGCAGTTATTATCTTATTTAGGCGGTAGTCATCTTACTTAGTTATTCTATTATTCTCATAAGTCTATTTTTAGTAGGAGAATAAGTTAACATATTCCTATTTTATTTTTTCTATCTAAAAACTCTATATGTTGAGCCTATTTAAAGGGTGTTACAATGAATTAGATGGTAGTCAAAATTTTTCGTAAAAATAGCTAATAGAAGGCTTGTCAAGGACGAGTTTTCTAAATAGCAATCATAGGGCCTAGAAAAGGGAAGAACTCTAGTAAGGAAAAGACAATTTCCCTATGAGTCATCCTATGACTAGATCTACTGCAAAAACACATCAATCTAGTCAACATACCACCCAGTATAACTCACGTAACCCGTTCTAACCACATAAATCTTCTTGGTAACCAAAATGACATCAAGTTCATGATAGAGAAATCAAAATTTGCCAAGTTCATGATAGAGAAATCAAAATTTGCCAGGGCCATCAAATTGCATTCCAATCAACCATCTCTATATTTCTTGAGTTGGGCAAAACTTATGATGCATAATTCTAACATAGCATTACAACTGCAGACTGGTTTTTGGACCAATTCCTAAGTTAATAGCAACAATGATAACGAGAAGGGGGAAAAAACAATAAGAACTACAAAATTTATGAAAGATTCAAGGAATAACCAATAAAGCAAACATGCAAGATAACATGTCAGAACAATGAGAAAAGATTCTCACAGGAGTGCTTTTAGAAGACCGAAGATCATCATTGGCAGACTGAACCCCAATGTTTTCAAGGTCAATATCACCAGACTCATAATCAGTAAACTGTCCTTTTGCATTATCAGAAGAAAATGCAAGCAAAGCTTTCCTAGCTTCTCTACGAGCATCTGCCAGACATAAAAACAAAAATATATCATTGAAAGCTAAAACATTAGATTTCTATTAAAATCACCCTATGGAAGGTTAAATTGCTATCAATATTTCTAAACTCAACCTCCCACAAAAAATCTTCTTCAATATAACTAAAGATGACTACTATTGCATGAAAATGGACCTTTAATAAAAACTAGATGCAAAAGTTTTATCATGTGGGACCCAAAACAAAAATAAAAAAGTAGAAAATTACCATAGAGAGAATTTGCACGAGAATCCTTAATTGAATGGCCATGTCTCCATCCCATTTTTAGTAGTAATTTTACACCTAGCCAATAAGAAGATGTGAGGTTAAAGTGCTTAGCTAGTAAAAAAAGACCCAAGTATAACATGGTTATAGAGTCTGTAACAAACCAATAGATTGTGTTGCTGGGAGAACTATCTCATCAGGAACAGGTCCAGGAATAACCGATTGCCTGCTAAACAAAGCAATAAAGAAATTTGAACTAACTCTCATAAAGGCAATATATATCAAAATAAAAATGTATCAAGCTGCCAAAAATATTTGTTAGTTTAATATCCATTTTTTAACCCAGTTATTAGGTAACACATTTTTTACTATCCATTTTTTACTATCCATTATTAGCTAACACACAACCCTATTCGTTATATTTTGTTAGTTTACTATCCATTTTTTAACCCAATATGATGTAGTATTAAAATTTTTAAACTCCAATATGACGCTATTTTGGGACTTTGAAAAGATGGCAACTAACAGAATGTGATGGAGGGAGGTTGTGTGTTAGATACCACAAGAGGGTACGTAATAGTTCTTAAAATTTGAGGGTTGAAATGAAAAGAAACAAACTACAAGAAAGTCCAAAATAATTAAGTCTTAGAAATATTATCATCCAAATAACTAAACTCTAAAGCTCATTGTGAACAAAATATAACATGGTAATCTAGACAGCACACTTTGGGAAATCACTAAAAAAGAAATGGATACAACAAGAATAAGAGATAGGCACACAAGAAGTTGGGTAATTGCACTTGTAAGTGATATAAAAAATGCTTCAATATGAGTCTAATATCATGAATATGCTTTGACATGCACAAGTTAATGGGTTGACAAAGTCTTAAGGAGGTGCAGAAACATGCATAGAAACAAAAGAGAGATGGCTATCAATAGTGGACATCTTGGAATGTTTTTATCCTCATAAAAGAAAGTTAATTTCAGCTGGCATTGTGCATCCAGAATAGCACAACTTAACGCATGCCTCAGAGGCTAAAGCCTTGGCCATAACTTAAAAAAGGCTAGATTACAAACAGTCATCATGAAATAGTAAAATATGATAGAAATCATGGAACATCTAGGAACTCCTTCCATAAACATAATGGAAAACATAAAATAAAGATTTTAACTTATCTTTCAAATCAACAAAACACGAAACTCGACAAATTGAGGTGGCATTACCATATACAAGGAAAAAATGGTAGTTGAATAGAATATCCTCCATGTATAACAATAAAAACATGGGAAGGGGTAAAGGCAATCATCAATAGGAAGCAATTTATCACATATTGTTTGGAAACCTGTGTTGTTGTTCTTTTTCAGCTTGTCTACGAGCAACTTCGGCAGCAGTGAATCCAAATGTATCAAACTGTGATGATGTACCCAATGATCTAGCTTCTAATTCCTAAAAGACAAAATCACATTAAAAAAAAGGATAAAACTCTAGTAATTAAAAGTCCATTCATTAAGAATGTAAGTGCATCATAATTTGCAACACCAAGATTAGAAGTTAAAAAATAAAGAGAGGCCACCAAGGAAACACATTGACAACCATTATAACGAAAAGATACATCTGAAGAAACATATGGCTTATTTATTTTAACAACTTATCCATGAAGATATATGTTAACCACCCTAACCACAGAAACAGATGACTAAGGCATCCAATTAGCAGATGGAAATGGAGATAATAAAGAAAAGATTAATAATTTCCATAAATATTGGAGTGGTGACATAATATTTGGGATCATTATTTATTCAATATGTGTCACAGTATTCTTAGTTACTACTAAAAGGGTTGTAACACTCAATTAAAACTCCAGAAAACATAACAAATAAGATAAAACCATACTGCTCTCTCATCTTCATCTAAGAAGTTGTGAATGCTTTGCTTTTTAACTTCAGCTCTGTTTTTCCTAGAAGATGTAAATGACGAGGGAGTCCAACCTGCAGCATGTTTCTCACAGATTAATCCAACGGCACCCATTCAGAAACATATTACCAAGAGAAGCAATCTGAAATCACTCGATGAAAACCATACCCTCCTTTGAACCCACTGTATTATAATAACCAGCAGAGAATCCACCAGTAAATGCTCCATGGAATCTTCTGCGTCCTTCTTCATCTCTTACCTGAAAAAACATATTCCAAGAAACGAATGACAACTGAAAAACCAAACATAGAGATACCTAAATGGTGAGGAAACAAACCACAGTATCTGCATTCCACTGCCACCCAATTTAAGCGGCCAAACAATTAACTCAGGTAAAATGAGATCATATTCCTGCCGCTTCTTACACTATAAACATTACCTTTTTTTAATAATTACACATCATCAGGTTCAGTCATAATCAACTTCCACAAACCCTTCAATTTCTAATCAAACCAACAGAAAGGAAAAGAAAAAGGAAAGGAATTAAGTATGATACCTCTTGTTTCCAAGACGGAAGACTCCGCAGGTGACCAGACGCCTCGGCGACAGCTTTCTTCCTGCGGCTGGTCAGCTCTTCCTCACGCTCAATCGGTGTACCGTAGAACACGTAATCGTCTTCATCGGCGTCCATTTTGTTGTGATTCAGAAATCAAAGCAGATCGGATATTGAAATTTTATTATTGAGTCCGAGGGTTTCGAGAGTGAAATTGGTCACAAAGAAGAGTGGTGTCAGTGGTAGAATCCAGAGACAAAGGCTTGAGAAAGGTGAGCAACAAACGACATGACGTTCGATCTGGAAAACTCTCTCCCCCTCTCTCTCTCTCTCTCGAATTTTGCGTTATTATTTAAAATCAATTTCGAAAAGGAAAATCTGTATAATCATAAAATTACCAGAAAAATACCCGTTAAAAATGGTTTTTATCTCAACCAAAGTGGAGAATACGCTTGGGAATGGAGATTTCTTTCGGAACTAAGAAGTAGACTGGTTTGTATAAATTACTAGTTGACGAAATCTTAGTTTTGATGCAGAAATTGAATGCAAACTGTATTTATGTTAGCAGGAATATTAATGTTGTTGCTCATTGGGTTGCTAGAAACAATTTAAGGCAAGATTTTGGTGTTTTTGTGTTCTCTTATCTGCCTAGTCCCTTACGTTGCGTTTGGTTAGCGTCTACAGGAGGCGGAGACGGAACGGGACAGAAATTTGAAGACGGAACAGAACAGAAATTGAAGACAGTGAGGTGTTTGGTTGTGGTGGACAGAACAGAAAAAATTGTCTGCGTCTTAGGACAGAAATGTGTTTGGTTGCTATGGACAGAACAAAAAAACTGTATGAATGACAAAAATGCCCTTGGAGTGGATTTGTAATGTTTATTGAATATTTTATAACTATATCAATATTTATTTAAAAATGTATTTGTAATTTTTTAATTAGGATGAAATAAAATGAGCAACCTAAATATTTATTGAAATGCAAATCGTAAAAATTAAATAAAATGAGTTAATGAATAAAAAAATCCTACAAGTTAGATATTCTACTACATAATAATTTAATAAA
>JANIIA010000008.1:28747364-28758754 GCA_027478495.1 Erythroxylum alaternifolium
GCTTATAATGGAGTTAAACGATGCAGAGCAACCAATACAGAGCAAGGATGCAACACCATGCATTTAAGAATGATAAGCAAACTCACCAGTTTATGGTAACGAGTAGAGTGCCAAAAATCCCAAGAAGATTGTCCCTCCAATTGAGAGCAAAAGTTTAACTCGAAGAATTAACCCTGGAGAGAAGAAAATTGCACGTCCATCATAATCGGCAGAAATGTAAATAGAAAACAAAGTAACCCTAAATCCAATTGGGGATAATTCATCGACAACTAACAATTAGTTGATCAAAGTTAAAGAAGGTAATCAATGAACAAAAAGAACTATCAGGAGTAAAGAGATTGAACATAAACTCATCAATGTCGTAAGCGCCCTTCAAAAACCAGAAGAACATTTGCCAACTTTCGTATTTTTTACAGTTGAATCTGATATTTGAATAGTAGGTAGAAGATGAAAACGGACGAAATACGAACGACTCATACCAGAAGTAAAAGCAGATTTTCGGAGATTCATAAACAATCAAACAAAAGAGAGAGATATGGGAACAGAAAAATGAGAGAGACACAGAAATTTGGAGAGAGCATTTCGGAGATTCGTAAAAAATCACACATCGATAGCGACTCCACAGGCAAACAAAGGGAGATTCATGAATAGAGCAAACCATTACCTGCGGAGATTACGAAGCAGAGGGAAGAAGGAAGGAGAGCTACGACGCAGAGGGAAGAAGGGAGGAGAGCCACAACAATGAAAAGCTCGTCGTTTTGCTTCAGACGACAGACCGTTTTGGAGTGAAAGGAGGGTATTTCAGACTTTTCATTGTTGTGTTTTGTTCTTGTCCTTGGGACAAAAATTTCTGTACCACAGTCTTGGGTGGAACAAAAATTTTTGTCTTTGTCCTCTGAAGACGGAACAACAATGGGCGAAGACGGCAAGCAAACACCACGAAGGACAGAACTTTTATGTCCTTGTCCTCCGTCCTCGCGTCTGAGGACGCTAACCAAACGCTACGTTAAAGCGATTATTGTACAGGGATAGGTTATTTGGTTGTTACTACGGTATTCTTCCGCCACAAGTGAGGACAATTAATGCGTAAGAAGATACCGCCCTCTTTTATTAAAAAAAAAAAGTGGAGAATACGCTAACCAATTCCACTCGTCCTTCGCTACGGTGCACTGCACCAACGCAAATCATTTGCACCCGGCATTTTAGGATCCAACAACGCGCCAAATAAGCGAGTGAAAAAAGGAAATAGGAAAAGGGCTGATAGAGTTTTGGAATGGAATTATCGCCTACGACCGAGACTTGCGTTTGTTAATGTGGAACACAAAAGCCAATCATCAACAACACTTTTCCGATAAAATCCACATTATATACATGCTATCATCGATCATGCCCTATCCAAGCCTCTTCCGTTCGATCCCTTGCCCTAAGAATCCGATCTCCAATCGCTTCACGCGTTTTCTAAGCTCGTAGGCTCTTGCGATCTCCTTCCTCGCCGACTCGGTGAATCAAATCTCTCATAAATTTTGTCTTTACTGGCCATGTTTGAGATCTGGCGCCCTTGTTGGTTTTGATTACACATGTGTATATTATTTCGTTTTCTTAAATATGATTTTAGGTGTCGAAGGTTGAAGATGGAACCGATGGATATTGTCGGTAAATCGAAAGAGGATGCTTCTCTTCCTAAAGGTACTTTTTTCCTAAAAATTCTTACTTTTATGTGTATTTTCTAAAATTTCTTTTTGAGTTATTAATTGTCATGTTTCTTTCTGCTAAAATTTCGAAGATTGAGGATTCTCGGCGAACTAATGAATTAGTGATTCTACTTTGGATAACTGTATTGGTTATGCAGACCGTTGAGTGAATTCACATGCTTGACGCTGTACTTGTAGTGATATTCCTTCTTCTCAATCTCGCTACTTTGTTCATCTTCCATGTTGTCGTCTATTTACTGTCTGGATATTGACTTTTGGAAGGGCAGATGCACACATTACACCAACAAAATCTGGGTCATGGACCTACGTTATCGGCAGAGTGGGATAGTGCTTATGAATCTGCTTTTGTGTTTAGAAATTGAAACACTAGTGATATGTGTTAAATCCTGTGGATAAAGTTGGAATTGAAATACTTAAGCTTGCAGGTTTGTGGCATACCCGCAACTAAAGTCGCGGGTAGCTTGTTCAGGGTTCTTGAAATTGCACTTTTAATGGGTGGAAATGGGCATTCTGCCGCTGGCAAATTCCTTAGCCCTTGGAACTTTTTAATTTGTACTAGTGTTGGTTGTTAGCTGTGTTGGATGCTTAACTGCAAACCAAAAAGAATTACTATATTTTATCATTGGTTGCTTATTGGAAACTATGCTGAATATTTTCTCCAGCAACTATGACAAAAATTATTAAAGAGATGTTGCCTCCAGATGTTCGTGTTGCAAGAGATGCTCAGGATCTTTTGATTGAATGTTGTGTAGGTGAGGTAATTCTGTTAATTTATGATATTTGTTACATAACTCTAATTTAATGTTTTATCTTAAATTTCAAGTTTATCTTCTTTATGTTGGTTTTATTTGGTACAGACCTATAGGTTGATAATTTGCTAATGTTCAAACAGTGGTTTGAGTATGGTTAAAAGGTTTTGTTTTTTATTATAGATGTAATGATATCTATCTCTTTCATTGAGTAAAGAAAAGAGGGAGGTCAGTAGAGAGGAATCTTGGACAACCATTTTTTAGCTTTTGTAGATAAGATTGTACTGTTCTATTTGGTAATCATGAATCAGAGCTACTTGTTGCGTTTGCATACATCTGAGAAAATTAACTAATATTTATTTAGTTCTGAAACTGTAACTCAAACTTATCAGTTACAGAATCCAGCCAGTCGTTTATTCTAAGTTTGTTGTTTGGCTCTTTGTTACGTTTTCCATCCTTACTTATTACTATTTTGTCACATTTGTGCAAGTGCAAACAATGTCATTTTGCATTTTGTGGAGATGAAAAGCTCTCCAATGTTGCTATTCTGAAACCCGTAAGGTTTAGGGTGCGAATTTCGAGTGTTTTTATTCGTGTTTGATGATCACTTTCAGTTCTCTTTTATGGAAAGAAGTCAATGGTTCTTGCTATTTGTTGGCAATTTATCTTACTAATAGTAACAGAATAAACTTTCTTTATTTCAGAATTTATAAACCTCGTTTCATCAGAATCCAATGAAGTGTGCAGCAAAGAGGATAAGCGAACAATTGCCCCTGAGCATGTGTTGAAGGCTTTAGATGTATTTGATCTTCTGCCCTTTTTTTTAATGAATTTACGATGTGTGTGCCTCCGAATTTCCATGTTGCTTGAATTTTAAATTGTGAAACTAGCCACTCATAGGCCTATTCTTTTCACATTCAACATATTTTAGATTGTATGAGTGTAGGAAACCAATTCATGAGAAATTCATGCCATTCATGCTTTCCTTTTGTTTTTCTTTCTTTGTTTTTGGATGATTCAATCAACTTATTATTCTACAGATCTGATACTTTAGTCACAGGAAAAAGTTTAATTGCGAGTTGAGATTGTAGTCATCATCTTTGTAGTTGTATAGCTTTTATGGTAGATTAACTAACTAGGTTTTAGCTTGGCGACTAGGGAGGTGGTGATATCTCCTCAGTAATCATGGTCCAAACTTTGTTAGATGCATGTGGTGAGGGATTTTTAAATATTTACACTTTTCAATTTATATTTACAAAGATTTTTATGGTAGAATAGCTTTTGGTGCTCGTCATGTTACATGTGTGCATTTAACTGTATATTAGAAATTGAGATTAACCACTCTGTTTTATTGCTTTTGATACAACTATTTACTTGTGTATATCTGCACCTTTGGACTGATTTCGTTTTTGATAAATCAGGTTCTTGGGTTTGGAGAGTACATTAAGGAGGTTTATTCAGCATATGAACAGCACAGGCTTGAGACTATGGTAACTCAAAAAGTATATTAATGGCCTTACGCATTTTTGTGCTACAAGAGATTAGAAAATGGATAAGAGCTTCAAATTACAATCGAGAATGTGCCTTCTCATTTTTATTTGCCTAGTAAGAATAGTGAAACAGCTATTGAGGCTTGGCTCCTCCTTGTTATGTTTGACATTGTTAATTTTCAAGCGGTTTTGGAAATTGACTGTTCGGAAGTTGATACGGTTTAACTGAGCTTCTTTCTTTTTTGGTGGTTGCCTTCCAGCAGGACTCTTTGAGAGGTGGTAAATGGAATAACGGAGTGGAAATGACAGAGGAAGAAGCAGCAGCAGAGCAGCAGAGGATGTTTGCTGAGGCGCGTGCGAGAATGAATGGGGGAACTATTCCCCCTAAGCAGCAGCCAGAGACTAATCAAAGTTTAGAGAGCTAACCTTTAGGCCAAAATGAAAATGATTTTAGAAATGATAGGCAAACATCCTTGTTTTTTTTCCTTTTCTTTGCCTCTAACCTCCGTTTACTTAGATAATGTACAAAAGTTATTTGACGAGTGCACTGCCTTAAGCTGTGGATCATTGTCTATATAAGTTGTATGTAAAATTAGTGCAAGATTGTCATATCTCTGCTGTTAAGTTAGAACACTATTTAGTATATACCCTATTGTCTGTAGTTTGTACCATTAACTTTATCCAAAATAAAAAAATTATCACTTTTTCTGGTTATCCATTGCAAATATTGTTTGGTCTTCTTTGTGAATAATTGATCCGAAGACAACCAACTCGTGTCATTTTGTACGGACTGTCTATATTCTCTAGACACTGCTCTGATAATACAGGTTTCTTAGCAGCATGACGATAGTGACGTCTCAAATTCTATTTCTTCTGATGAAAGCATACGAAAGAGATGGAGTCATACACTGGGCGGGCCACAGAAACGGAGAGGAGAGGTGTCAGTTGGGAAGAAGGCGAAATGGGGACTATTCCTACAATTTTACTCTTTCGGACCCAACAAAGCCCTGAAGCACTGGATAAACTGGGGAGGCATTGGTCTGGTGATGTGAGCATGTCTGATTCCGAATGTGAAAGTTGACGGCTTTGCTTATGTGGTTTGTTGCTGAACTTTACCAGTTGCCATGCTCATGGGAATTCTAAGTCAAAAGTTTAAATGAGGCAGTCAAGCTAAATTCGTCTCTCCTTATCCCTCCTTGCACTAAGAAAGTGAAATCACAACCCTGTTGTCCCCTTAAGATTCCTCTCTTTTCTTTTTCTTTCAAAGCCCAAGACATTGGGTGGGGCACACTATGTTTCTTTGTCAGGATTCTCTCTGTCACTGTAACAACAAAGGGCTTCGAAACAAAGAATTAAACTTGAAGCCCCACAATCATTTAAAGACTACTACCCAGCATCTATAAGGACTAGTCTTCTTCTTGGTTTTATCATGCACTCATGGCTCAAGATGACTCATCCAAGAGACACTTCTACCGGACCAAAAAGGTTGGAACTGAAGACGATGAACAACCTCAAACCTTCAAGCCTCCACCAGAGGAAAACAAAATGGAAAATCCTAACAAATCCCATGTCCCTATCCAGACCCCAAAGAAGAAACTTCCTACTGTAGCGGTGGCTAGGCTTCGTTCAGTACTTGCAAATTTGGGCAGAAACCGAGCAAACCTCCAGGTCGGGCTTGGACGTCGAGTTGTAGGAACCCTTTTTGGGTCTCGGCGAGGTCATGTTCATTTTGCATTTCAAAGAGATCCCAACTCGCCACCAGCTTTTCTCATTGAACTAGCCACCCCAATAAGCGGATTGGTTCGAGAAATGGCGTCTGGGTTGGTGAGAATCGCGTTGGAGTGTGACAAGCAGAAGGAAGAGGAAAAGAAAGGATTGAGATTGCTGGAAGAGCCTATGTGGAGGACTTACTGCAACGGTAAGAAGAGTGGGTTCGCTACAAGAAGGGAATGTGGGCCTAAAGAGTGGAATGTGTTGAAAGCTGTGGAGCCTATTTCAATGGGTGCAGGTGTTTTGCCTGCAAGTGCAACTGAGACAGGAGGTGATGGTGAACTCATGTACATGAGGGCTAAATTTGAGAGGATTGTTGGGTCCAGAGATTCTGAGGCTTTCTACATGACCAATCCTGACAGCAATGGAGCACCTGAGCTTAGCATCTACTTGCTCAGAGTCTGAGCTCTCTCTTCTTCTTTTTTTAATTCTTAAAGGAGTAATTAAGCTGGTTAGAATTGGGTTGGCTAGCTCCATGAAAATGGATGTCAAGCTCTTTCCAAGTTGGATGTTTGTTTTTGGGAAATTTGGGTAGTAAAAGGGTGGTTACTTGTATTTTGTTAGGTTTTAGGTGGAGTGGGGGCATACAGTAGAACACGATAAACAGATGGTGGGGGTTAAGAAGTAGTTCACGTACGTATGTATATGCATAGAGTAATCTTTCCTTCTATCAGGCAATGGAATCGATGATCGTCTTCTCATTTCTTCCATCTTTCCGGCCGTTCTCAGTTCTTATTTTATTACAATAACAATGATATTAGGAATTTAAGATGGCCATTTGTGGATCTTTCTTTCCGTTCGTGGGATAATTCAAGCATGATCCACTATCTGAGTTTAAAATAAATCATCCCAACATCAACATTAATGTTAATTAATTTGTTGATTAAAAAATTGGTTTTTGTTTTAATCTCAATCTCTATGGAAACAACTAAAAGGTACAGTATGTCCAAAAACAATGATGTGTGGATTGATTGACCCCAAGAACTATAAATGAAGCCTAATCATAGAAGTCATCAAAAGCAAAAGAATTAACCCTTTGTCATTTGTTGACTGCTTTTCTTCTCTGTCATCTTCTTCTTCTTCTTCTTGTTTGGCCACCTCTCCTCTCCCAGTTTCATGGCTTTTAGAGAGAGAAAAAGAAAAGGTGGGAGTTTGGACAAAAACAGTCCATTTTGCTCAAAAATCGAGGTTAATCTACTCAACATGGGAACGTTAAAGTGCAGTAGAGGCCACCACTGCCTTTGTGCCATTATTACTCCGCCGAATTGCAAACTGCGCCTGTAGAGTTGGCTACTTTTTCTACTTCTACGCGTTGGCTTTCGCTTTATATTTGTCAATTGTTGAAGAAATCAAAAGATTTAATAGTCATAGCCACTCGTATGAATATCCCCTTAGATGTACTTTTGATACAAGATAATATCAACATTAGTATCGCTAAATAACTTTTTTAAAATTATAAAATAATTCATATATTTTATCAAATTATGAAATAATTATGTTATATCATTTTTAATTTTAGCAGGTACAATATGATATTTTATTAATCGATAAAGTCTTCATATTTTTATTTCGGAGTTCAATTTTATTATTTCAATTATTCTCTTAATTTTAAATTTTTGATTAAGTTATTTAACTTCTTTTTCAATAAATTATATCCTTTTATTTAAATATTCTTTCGTTCTACTTAAATTATGACATTTAAGATTTGAACATTTCATTATTACACACGTGTAATATTCAATGATCAGAATCAGATCTCATATTTCGATTATGGTGTTCTTATCATATTCTATTAAATCTCATCCATACATTAACGTGTGCATAAGGTTTAATGAAACAAAGCTAGAATAAAGTCAAGATTTGATGTGCCCATTGATCACTCTCTACATGGATTAAACAATGAGTAATCTCTCTTTCACATTATATCCCACTGATGATTTAGATATCATTTCCAAATTGAGTAATTGGATATATGATAATGATAGAAGCAATAATGCTCGGAGACTGGATTATGAGCTAAAGCATAAATGAAAAGGGAAGAGGAAGTCCATTCTCTAGTTTCTAGGTATGCCATATAAATTAATGAGATATGGGTGTGAAGTTTATAGTAGAGGAAGCATCTAATGATGATGTGCTTAATTGGCTCATGTTAAGCAGGTTTAATAACGAGATAATCATTCACTTAATTGAACACATTAGGAATAGGTCACTAAGCTGATGGAATTATATAAGAATCACACAATACAATGATTGCTAAGTATTTGATGATATGACCCCCACCATTCACATTCAGATTTTATATACTTTCCAAAAATAAGGAATATACACAATACACATGTATTTTTTACCAGAGCGCATATCAATAAGTCAAAGTGTAAAATTTTTCAAGTAAAATTTTCTGTTTCAGTTATTCTATTTCAACTCTGTTCTATTAGATCTCATTCATATATTGATGTGGGATTTATATAAATGCGTGGATAAAATTGAATAGAATATAATAAAAATACTATAATCGGTACAAAAGATTCTACTCTAAAACTTTCATCCTCGATCATAAAGACTAAAATTCCATTGAAGATATTCAAATGAGACTAGGAGTGCAGCTTTCTAGGATATGTCAAGTATGTTGTACATGTACTGCGCAAGATATTGTCCTTGTAGTCAATAATGGCATGCACATTGTCAATGCTGCTTGAGAATTAGGTGCTAGAAAGCTTGTATAGTAATGGAAACAACTTTGTCCCTCAAAGTTATCACTTTCCGTCAATTTGAAGGAAATAAGGAGTCCTTCGCTATACCTGACTACTCCCGCTTTTACGTGGAAAGCAAAAAGAAAAGTAGCTCACCATAAATTTCTTTACCCAGATGTGCTCTAGAGAAAAAGGTTAGGAAAAAATTATATAAACCATCCAATTTTGTTAAAAGAATTCATTTAATGAATCAACAAATAATAATAATAATAATAATAATAATAATTAATGTTTTAAAAATTAAATCGGAAGCTAAATCGGTAAGATAAAATATTTAAAGTTTAAAAGGTTTCATTGATATTAAACTATAGCTAAAAATAAAATAAAATTAAGAAATTTAAAATTTGATTGAAAGAGAATATCATTACATGTGAAAAATTTTGAAGTTTAATTAAAAAATAATTTATTAAAAGAAAAATAATTAATTAATTTTAGTTTAAGAAAATTTATTAATTAATACAAAATTAATAATTAATAAATATTTTTTAAATATAAAAATTATTAAAATAAATCGAACCAAAAAATTATACATTTCAAAATTTTTACGACCGAACCGAATTCATTATAATTACCTTTGAATAAATGACATAATGGCTTGGAAATTTAACAAAATTTGCAATAATTTTTAATGTTTGTAAAATCCTGACTAGTACTTTTCTATACTTCTCCATGTCCCAAAATCATGGATGGCAGCATGTATCACGTATGACTTGTTATGACATTAATAGATTCATTGATGGTGGCATACAAGTCACGTGTGACTTATCATGATATTCATAGATTCACGTAGTAAACGTTACTAGGCATTTTTTGGTTGGCGATATTAAGAGTTTTAGGGTAGAATTGTACAAATTGATGGACTCAACAATTTGATAAAATTAAAGACTTTGATTTTTAACAATTGATGGACTCAACAATTTGATAAAATTAAAGACTTTGAATTTTAAAAATCAAAGTCATGAGTTGAGTTTATTTTTAAATATTAAGTCTAAAAATTCTATAAGTAGAGTTTGATTTATAAAAAATAAAAAAATATTATTTATAAACCAATATATAATTATAATTTACTAATTTCCTATTTACATAATTACGAGAGAGAATAAAAGACTCAAAATTATCTTATCAATTAGTGAATATATTTTTATTTTGTTTATTTTATTTTAATTATTTTTATAGTGATTCTTCTTCGAGTGACATAATCTTGAAGAACTATAATTTAGTTAATGTTTAAATAAATGTTTTACTATTTAAATTTTATAATAATTATATATTTTATATTTATTTACTTAAATAAATTCTACTATTTATTTTTAAGAAAATATATTTTATTTTACAATAAGTTTATATTTATTTTTATTTGGAATTTTTTAATGAAATTGAGAAATTCTAAGTGATTTCATATATGTTAAGAAATAAATTATAGTTAATATGTCACAAGTATGTTTTATATAATTATTAAATTTTATAAGATGCGAAATACGGAATGAATTCAAATTTAAAATTTTCATAATAAGTCAAATTTAAATTTAAAAATTAAGCTTATTGTATAGGTTAAGTTAGAATAGGCTTAAGAAATTAAAAAAAAAATTTACTAGAGTTTAGTTAAACCTGATGCAATTTAACCTATGAACAGATGAGTCGTTATATGCAAATGTTTATATTAGAATTTTTAATATGGATAGAGTGTAGAGCCTATTAATAAGACACGACTTGGGTCAATTATTGCCAAAATGACTAGAACTAGTCATTTAAATAGTTGACCCTTACCACTTATAAACTTTTTAATATTTTCATGTTTAATCAATACGGGATACTCTAGCAGTTTACATAAAACAATTTATGAAGAAGCTTAAATCCGTAGGGGCCTGAATTAGGAAGTCATAGCTGAGTCAAGTTCAAGGTTCTATTTAGCACGAGCAAGAGAATTATCAAATTTCAAATGAGAGGACAAAATATTCATTTACAAACTCTCCAACAACTATTGAAGAGCAAGTGTATGTTTAAGAAGAAATCTATTTTAAAAAGAGTTACATAATCTCTTAATCCTACAATAACTAATGGATGTTGCCCCCTACTAGGCCGCTGTTATAATGCTAGGAAACATAATCCAAGCTCAGTCTCTTAGGGAGATAATAAAACTACACACTTGTCTTGGCCATAAAAAATAAAAGTTTGTTACTCCTACTTCAAAAGCTATGGTCTTTGACGAGCAAAGCCTGGCTGTATGATGTGATTGACAAACATAATACCCAAGGTGAATTAGGCTTAGAAAAAGGGTACTCATGTTCATGAGATATTGGGTCCTGCATTTAAGATTCAGTCCTGTACTTTAGATTTCTGAAGTGGGTATCTTTATTCGTGTATCTTTGATACAACACTAGGTTTATTACGTACCATTCGAAGGTATGAACTTATTGGCCTTTGAGAATTATCCATGAAATAATGTTAAAGAGAAATGGTTATTTTACCTAAAGAAGCATAGAGGGAGCTGCGGTAGTATCAGTAGTTTCGTGACGTCTGGTTTTTCTTCCATTTTTTTTTGTAACTGATTGGCTATTTGTTGTTGTTATATCCCAAAAGCTTCATTTTTTGGCACTTGGAGCGAGTGACTTGGACACTTCAACTCACCAATGTTTTGTATCTTTAGGCCTCAAGTTGGCCCTTATGACTGTCCTCTTCCCCACCTACCTTTTCGAATGGTTTATCACTCATTCGAGAAAGCTCGTGAATAATATCATCCTTCCACCTCAGCTGCAAAGCATGCTCTTTCTTCATTCTCCGATTCCTTGATAGATACCTGAAGCTCCCTAACACTTATCTTCTGCTCCCTTTTTCTTGTATTCTGATGTGAAACATTTCCCAGTTAAGAATGACGGCCTGACTTTTCTTCTTCTCATTCGGTCAGGCTGCAGATGGAGG
>JANIIA010000008.1:28814764-28827376 GCA_027478495.1 Erythroxylum alaternifolium
CATTGAATCCCTCAAGATAACTTGATTTAATAAGCTAAAAAGTAAAATTAGAGTTTGTAATAGAAAAAATGAGTTGCAATCAAGGGAGGAGTACTCAATTTAACGAAAGAACGTATAATATTAGATGCAACTGATATTTGACATTAACAACAACATTATAAGTGATAACTAAAATTTAATAAAGTTATTTGGCGTATTTTGTTACATGTTAAGTTTTTTATTCAATTTTCTAATCTTTAGGTACAACATCGCATCTATTATTTATTTTATAGTAACTTGGGTGTTTGATATAATTTGAATTTAATTTAATTTATCATGAGTTTCACTGTATTAAAATTTTAATTTATTTTAATATTTTCTATTTTATTGCTTTTTTGGATTTGATATTTATGTATTAAAATTAATGTTAATTTATATTGTTATTTGATATTTATGTTAGAAGACCCTTTCTTAAACGATGCTAAAGGCCGAAAGCACTAAGTGAATGAATGTAACAAATTGCTATATTACTTGTGATATTGGTACATGTATACAAATGTGCACTGTCATTTTTAATTATACCTATTTTTTCATAGATCTATAAAGAATTACACAACAAATTTTAAAGTGTATATTTATAGTGATATTTTTCTTATTTTATAAAATGTTCTATAACAAATCCGAGGCAGGGGGATTGAGAGGAGTGCTTTAAAATTATTTATGAAAGATGATTTTCAAATTAATAAACTTAACAAATTTTCCTTTTTGCTTGGTTTTGAATGATTTATAAAATGTTTAATAAATAAATGATTTTGTAAAGGCGATATTTCTCTAACCAACTGAAATGCAAATATTTTTTTCGTAAAAAATGATCAATTTGAGTAATTTTAGGGGAATGATTATTATTTCAATAATTTAGTATATTAAAAAGCTTAAAGGTGAGTTTAATGAAGTTTGAATATAAAAAGGGGTAAAGATGAATTTTGATAAAATTTGATTTTTGAACCACAAACTTCCATTAAATAATTTTACCTTTATTATTAGTTGCGTCTACTCAAATGCATTCATATCAACTATAATTCTATTTTTTAGTCAAATAATGTTGACATTTTGAATGATTATAATTATAAATTAGCACATATTGTTATTATTATTATTTACTTTGACAGTTAATGTGTCTTTATTTTGAATATACTAAATAGTATAGAATCTTATTATAAGGGTGAGCTTCCAATTGCTCCTTTGTGACTATGAGATTACATGTTCAAGTCATGGAAATAACTTCATTGTAAAAATACAAAGGGAAGATTGCATATATTATAACCCTTTTCATATTCTTGCAAAGCGAGAAACCTTATGCATTGGGTACATTGACTTTAGTATAGAATCTTATTCTACAAATAGCCTTGACTTTTTATTTTGTTTTAAAAATTATTTGGATAAATTTGAATTTTTAGTCACAATTGGCAAATTATTTAAGATCCAGAGTAAGGATGACAATGGGCTAGCTCATGTGCCTAAAATTAGGTATTTTTCAATAGGTCGGTCCATGGTTAAACCAAACTCTTACCAGTGCGAGACCCAATTTTTTCAAGCAAAACAACAACGTTTTGCTTATAAGAGTTAGGTCTTAGGTAGGGCTAGGTTAGGGTACTTCAGACCCAAATTCGATTAAAAAAGTTGTTTTATACAAGATTTGACTGTGTCACCTTAATCTAGAGGATTAACACAAGGTTTGACTGTGTGCTCAATCTTATGAATTTACTATTGTTATTTATAACTAGAATGATTATTAATTGTAACTATTATTTTATTGTTCAAAATGCCAGTACGATAAATTATTGGTTACTTTTTGGTATGGTTGGGATTAAGAATGTCAATTTTAGCTCGGTCTTGCCTAGCTACTCAGAATATAAAAAATGACGTCATTTTCTAATTTGTTTAAAAAAATGTATACAGGACCACGAGCTACTTAGCGAGTGCCCAGCCTGATACATTGACATCTCTAATTAGGATTGCAAACATAGGAGAAAAGGTTTTGATTTAAAAAAACACATCTTTACGAAGAATATTTATTTTTTGGTTTTATTTGTGAGAATAAGTATTACGTTAATTTATTTTAAAATCAAAATTAAGTGCTTAATTTATGAGAAATTAAAAAATTTTAAATATAGTTTGAGTACTAATTTGGAATCAAATTTAGTTGTAGTCTAATAGTCTTCCGACTTTAGTTTTAAAAGACAAGTGGTTAAGTTTAGTTCCAAGTCTAAAAGGTTGAAATATGTTAAAAGTACCACGGTAGTTTAGGGTTGAGATACAGCACCCTTAAACCCTTTGAAAACAACTTAACGCTGGTCTGTCTTTGGGGGGCTTTATTTTACTCCTCTTCTTCGTCTACTGCGAAGCAATTGAGGAACTTAGATGCTGTAGCTGTCTATGTCTCTGCTTAACCCTTCCCTGACCTCTTTAACGCTAACCCAGACCACTGTTTGGAGTGACTGCCAGCCGCCTAAACCTCTCAACGCCGTTTGGTTTCTGTCTATCTGAAACTTTTCAGTTTCATCAAAGAACCATTAATGCATTCTGCCCACATTCAAGCCCTTGTCTGATTTTAGAGGCACGTACTTGCTAACGCTTCGGTAATTCTCTATCTTTCTATCGTTTCCCAAATCACCTCCTCATCCGAGGGTCTCTGTACTAGATGAGCTTTTCTTGTTGTGGCAGCAGATTCTGTCACATATGGATGTCTAAGCTCTGTGCTTTAGGGAAAGTAAGCTTCTTGTTAAGGGTATCTTGTTTGTTGGGTATAGTAAGGTTACAGGTATAATGGGTCTGTTGGATTCAGACAATGAACTGTGTAGCTCTTTCAGGTACCAGTTTGGTTCAGAAGTTTTCATTTGGTCTAGTCATTGCGAGACGTTTAAGTCGCTGGAGTTTTGACTCTGATATACGTGATGATGAATGTCACTGTATTGGGCAACCCCTGAATGGATTTTGTGAAAGGTCTGACTTTAATTATGATAGGCGTGCTCAAGAGAACTTGTCTGATAGGCAGCGATTTTTTCTTAACGCCAAGCAAGATGCTGTACGAATTCTTGACATTTTAAAACGGGACAGCCTAGGATTTCACACCGAAAAGGGATTAGATGATTTGCATGTAAGGGTTTCAGGCCTTCTGGTGAGGGAAGTTCTTCTGGGGATCTTGAAGAGTATAAACAATGAAAATAAAACGAGATCCGCCAAATTAGGGTTCAAGTTTTTTGTGTGGTCAGCTCAGCAGGGATATTACAGACACACAACCAATGCTTATCATTTGATTATGATGATATGTGCAAATTGTGGGGAGTTAAAGGCAATGTGGAGATTGAAGGATGAAATGATTGAAAACGGGTTGCCAACTACAGCTCGGACATTTAACATATTAATATGCGCCACTCGCGAGGCTGGTATGGCTAAGGAAGTTGTGGAGGAATTCATCAAGTCAAGGACCTTCAATTATAGGCCATTCAAGCACTCCTACAACGCAATTTTGCATTCACTTCTTCGATTGCATCAATATGCATTGATTGAGATGGTGCATGAGCAGATGTTAGCAGATGGTCATTCTGCAGATCTTTTAACTTATAATGTTCTTATGTGGGCGAAGTATAGGATGGGGAAGTTGAAAGAGGTTCACAGCTTGCTTGAGGAAATGGAAACGAGTGGAGTTTATCCAGATTTTCACACGTATAACATCCTTCTTCATTTTTTTGGTAAAGGGGATAATCCACTTAATGCACTCAATCTTTTAAATCGTATGAAGGAAGAGGGTACTCATCCTAGTGTGCTCCACTTCACCACCTTGATAGATGGATTAAGTCGTGCTGGGAATTTGTATGCGTGCAGGTATTTTTTTGACGAAATGAGAAAATATGGATGTGAGCCAGATGTCGTTTGTTATACTGTAATGATCACAGGTTATGTAGTAGCAGGTGAGCTTGGAAATGCAAAGGCAATGTTTGCTGAGATGATCATCAAGGGCCAGCTGCCAAATGTTTTTACCTACAATTCCATTATTCGTGGGTTCTGTATGGAAGGTAAATTTAAGGAGGCATGCTCTGTACTTGATGAAATGGAATCTAGAGGATGTACTCCTAATTTTCATGTGTATAGCACCCTAGTAAGAAATTTGCTGAGATCTAAAAAGCTCTCTGAAGCTCACAGAATTATCAAAAGGATGGAGAAGGGTCAATATGCTCATCTAATTTCCAAGTTCAGAGGATATAGGAGACGGAAGTGGTGAATTGTGTGCCCCTGAAATAAGCCTGAAATGCTGGGAGATGATGCTTATTGATTTGTGAAGTTTTGAAAGGTAAAGTATGCTTTTTAGCTTGGTCATTCATTCTATGTAATGGAAAGCCAATTTTCTGAGTCATTAGGGACTAATTTCTTCCCTCATTTTGTCTCTTTTCCATAACATGCTATAATTGTTTGTTGATGAGCATTAGTTTTGAACGAACTACGATCATGCATATTGCAATAAGTTTTTCCCCAGAGGTTGAGGGTGCTGTAGATATCCGTTGCTTGCTTATCTCAGCCAATGTCCTTTATGGCTCCTTTGTTTGCCTTATTCCAACCAAGAAAAAAGCTGATCTGTGATACCATGATGTTCATTTGTTTGTTACCTTAGTGCTGGCTTAAAGATTTTCACGTTTCATGCAGGATTACTTTTCATGTGAAACAACCAAATGTAAAGTAATTTATTCATGGAGCACAGACCAAACTGATGCTGTGTCTTCCAGTGACCTGATCCAGGTCCTGATAGCCAATGGTGTGATTTTTCAGCATCATCATTGGCTTTAATAAGCCGAAAAAGATCTCCCCAAAACTCCTATGCGATTGCTTTTCAGCATGCTGTTGTTATGCCACATTGATCTTGGCAAAGCACTAGGGAACTCGGATGGTTTATAGAAACATAGCTACATCCCTAATTTGTGTCATGTGAAGATGGAGTCGTCCTGACTGAATCCTTTTCGTGCATGTGTTGGGTTGAAGTCTTGAATGTGCTGCAACCTTTCATTCTTGGTACTGAAGATTCCACCGGATAGAGAATGATGAAGATCTTCTGAGAGTTTCATTTTTCAGGTAAATTTTGTCACAAAAAAGTTGTTTTTCTTTTCTAACTTAGAGAAGAAAGTAAAATGTATCAAAATGTAATTCCCGATTACAGTTGAAGGATAGACAAATTTTGTTTTAAGACTTGAAATAAATCATCAGTAGGCGTGTATAACAAGGCATATGACTATTAAGAACAATTATTGTATAACACTGTTACGTATGGATCAAACCATAAGCTTCACTGAGAGTTTGGTCCAGTAAATATTAAGCTAATTTAGCATTTATATCTTTTTTCTCTTCGTGTTCTATTATACAGTACCTCTAAAGAGCCTAAATGCATTTGCAGGAATCTTGTAATCTGCAAGTCTTCCTTTATATAAGTACATCTACATATAATTCAATTTGTCTTTGCTTTTTAATACTTCCCAATATTGGAAGTTATGCCTTTCGTCTTTAATTTTGTTAATCTTTCCTTACCTTTATGTTATAAATTCAAATTATTATAAAGAGAGATGGTTCTATCAAAATCTTTATCTTGCATATTATAAGATATCTTAGGGTAGATATTAGTAATTCAAAATATAAAGTGCTTGTAGAAGCTAAACAAATCAAAAAGAACCTTTCAAGTGTGTTATAAGAAATACAAATCTCTTATATTTAATACATAGCGATGTAGCTAGAAGTAAAATAGTATGAAGGTATACTTCTATATACGAGTAACATATATAAAGAAATATACTTTAATAGATATTGTTAACTCGATGATTATTAGCTAGTATGTTCCTAGAAATTTATGTGGAGAAGCATTATTTTCTTTATATTTTGAATCATAATTTTTCAAAATAATGATAAAACTCTTTTTGAATTATGAAAAAATTTAACACCTCAATTGAATCACTTAGAAGGGTGGGAAATGGGAATGTTTAGGAAAAGTAGGAATTTTTTGAAGTCGAAAGAAAAAAAAAAAAGGATTCAAAACTTTTGATGCTATACTTTTGGTTATGATTTAAATAGTAATGTGTATAGATTTTTAGTTATAAATCATAGTTATAGTGACATAACCTATAATATAATTGTTGAAGTTAGAGGTGTTATTTTCTTTGAAAATATTTTTCTTTAGCATTAATTATAAAAATCTCAAATTTTGGTCAATTTTGTAATTATAGCTCGAACTTTAAAAAGTAACAATAAAATGCTTAAACTTTCAATTTTTTCCAATTCTGACCCAACGTTAGTGTTTTTGTTATCTTTATTGAGGTAGAACTGTCACGTGTCCAGAAACTCTAATTAATAAGACACGTTAGCCTTCATTAATAGAAGTGACTTAGATTAATGCAACGATCAACAAGATTAAATCCCTAAATCTGTTTGTTGATCCCTCCTCTTAATGCAAACACCGTTGTTTCTCTATTCCATTGCTGTCGTTTAATCCCTCAACCCTTCCCACTGTCGCATCGCCATTCATTCTCAGTTTATTTTCTCCTGACGCCCTCACCTTCTTGCATCGCAGGAAGCTCTTCTCGATGCCCTTAGCCCTTCATAATCAGCCACATGAAGGTTAGTTTTTTATTACGCTTTGTTTAATTTTGCAAATGTTGATGATCATGCATAAAATTAAATGCGGTCAAGGTAGAGAATAAATTTTTTGCTTAATATTTTGTTGTCTTCTTTTATAATAGTACCCATATGTCCAACTTCAATTACCAAGTACCACCAGTTATTATGGCAACTGCTTCATTGGTTTGGTTATGTGATCCACTTTTTTCTTTTCCTGCGTAAATCTACAAAAGAAGATAACAAATTTATTAATACTAATAGTAACAAGCATTCGTTGGTTTTAGTTACACTTTACACCATATTGGATTATACCCATCAAATATAGTTTATATGTTTAATAATGATGTGGCCTCTCTTCACCATTATTGGCATTTCATTCTTTGTTGGGTGAATTTATGAAAAGAAATCATTAAAGAATTGGATCCTTGATTCTCAAGAGGATTACTTGAATATCTGATTCCAAGAATGATTCTCACCTTTCATGGCGTAGTTCCATTAGATGATTATTTCTTGACTCCACCCTTTTAATCTATAAGATAATGTTGTCTCAACTCTCAAATCATAGAGGAGGAGAAGCAGTTTGCAAGATTAGTTATTATATACTATTGATTTGTCCTAGTTTTCACAATCTTTATGTATGTAAAAGGCAATTCTAATTTTTAAGTGGTATTTGTCAGAAATTTTAAAGATGAGACTAATTAAATACTTGAATAATTTAAGAATGTCTACTAAACCTTCGATGATTTAGTTTGCTTCATGAAAAGTTCTTGTGATTTCTTTTTTACAAACTTGAATATGCAAGCCATAATAGTGCTGCATTTAAGGTAGTAATGAAGTATTTGTATGATAATCTTATAACAAGGTAAAAAAATATGGGCAAAAAAATAGTATATGTAGCTTTCATTGGTTATGCACTTAGAATATATTTGACATGGGAAGAGTGTCAAGGTATTGTTAATGAATTCAAGGGTGCTGTTTATTGTTCTTTTGATAGTGTAGCAGAAGCTGGAAGGATATAATATCAATTTTGTCAAGAGAAAGCATTATGTCTAATGGTAAAATAATTGTAATATATACTATTTTTATATGTGATAATTTATTGGATTCAATTATAATTAATATTGATATTTCTATATATAATTCAAATTTTGAATATTGATTGCCCCAATTACAAATGAGAAGATGAAGTTACAGATATCAAATGCTAAGCCTAACATTGGTCAACATTTTTGTGAATGTGTTAATACAAAAGTTAGTATTTCAATTATTGCTTTTAGCAATGCCAATCGTATAAATTCATGTTAATAAATATTCAAATTGAAGTTGTCTTGTAAGTACTTGGTATTTGTAAAAGACATGAAAGTTTATTATTGTTAGAAAATATGTCAAACAAGTTCTGTGCGTTGGGGTAACAGTCTTGTTCGGAAGATGTATTGTTGTTCACAAGAAGGAAGTATATGTAAAAATATATCTGCATAATGCATATTTTTTATAAGTTCTAATATTTGTGTTTATATCTTTATTTTATAGGTTCCATGTGATTTCATAACTTGGGCGTCAGATGTAAGTATGACAAAAATGGAGACATTATAATAGTTAGAAGAGCAAATGTAACTATTATGTTTATTGGGACTTTTTTTAATTTATATTCAATCACCTACCACTGTAATATTCAGTTGTAAGCTTTTCATGTTGAGTGTTGTTAAGGAAAAGTAAGGGTATATGGTTTCATTAAGATGCATTCTCAATGGTTCATTTCTTATACAAATTTAAATAGAACCATTTGTAATTATAGTAAGAACATATATTTATTACAGTACTTGGAACAATATAGGGTTATCAGTTCAGGAGACATAATATGTTCCTATTTTTGAGTTGTTTTAGACACCAATTTAGAGGAGTAGTTCAGGAGATGTAATCAAAACAAAAAGGGCAACATCATCTAGACTTTCAAGCAGAACATCAAACGTTATCAGAGGATAAAAGAAGACAATGAAATCTTTAGCAAGAATTTATTCCCTATCTTGATAAATCGACTCTTTGTGGAGGAAAAAGGCGTAATAAAAACCTAACTTGCAAAAATAAATAAACCCACAATAACATGTAATAAAAACCTAACCTTCATGAGGCGAACTATGAAGGGTTAAAGACGTCGAGAAGGGAAAAATGAGCTTTCATTGAGGCAATGCGAGAAGGGTTGAGGGCGGGGCAAAATGAGCTTCCGGCGATGTGAGAAGTGCTAAGGGTGTTAAGGTTGTGATCTGAAAGAGAAGAGGGTGAGAGTGTGGGTGAGAGCATAAACTAAACAAACAGATTTAGGTTAACTGATTTAGAACGACGGGGTGAGAGTAAGAGCAAACTGAGTGACAATTGGGTTAAGTTATAGATTCATAGTGGGTTTTGCAAACTGAAGAAGAAAGGGGGTTAGATTATTTGAACATAATGTCGTTGTCTACTAAAGTGATTAAACAATATCATTTACTAAAGTGATTAAACGACGTCGTTTAATTAATTAGGATTTTTAATCTTAACCACCTAATGTGTCTTATTAATTAGGGTCCATAGACACGTGACATTGCTACGTAAGCAAAGATAACGGAGACACTAACATCAGATTAAAATTGAAAAAATTGAAAGTTTGGTCATTTTATTGCCACTTTTTAAAATTCAGGCCATAGTTACAAAATTGACCAAAGTTTGGGGTCTTTGTAATTAACCCTTTTCTTTTTTGGAAATTTATTATAAATAATAAATTTGAATTAATAATTCAAAATAGTTCTTAAGTATTAATAAGTTAATATGTGGTAATAAAGCTATAGTATGCAAATGTGTATTTAGAAAAAAAATTGAAATCTAATGGAATTATTGATAAATATAAAGCTAGATTAGTTACAACAGGTTTATATAAAAAGAAGATATAAATTATTATGATACTTTTTTCAATCATTCTTAAAACAACTACCACTAAAGTCTCACTAGATGGAACAACTTGAGAGACTTAAAATTAAAGAATAAGACAATAAGGTTTGTAGGTTAGCTAAGTTTCTATATAGATTAAATCAAACACAAAAAAAACTGGTATGAAAATTTTGAAAAAGTTATTTTGTTTTATAGTTTTGTGGTTAATAATTTTGATAAAATTTTTATTATAAAGTGATTGATATTAAATTTATTATTCTATATCTTTATGTAGATGATATTCTAATTTTTGGTATAAATATTAGTGTTATCATTAATATAAAGTTTGATATTAAATATTATGGACCCACATATGTAATTTTAAGGAGGAGATTAATTAGAAATAAAAAATTACTTTTAACCAAATAATTGCTACTGATAACTAAAGAAGTTTACTTATTTTAATTTAGAACATATTTAACTTTTTATGATTCCATTGTACATTTGAAGAATAATATAGGCGAGCATGTTTCTTAATTAAGATATTCACAAATGATATGATCAGTTTTATAGACTACACTTGATATATCATATTTAAGAAGTAGGTTGAGGAGATATATACAACGTTTAGAAAATAATATTAGAATATATTAGAAAGACAATGTGATTCTAAAACTGTGATTGAATTACTAATTTAAACACACACAATTTTTCAGTTATACCTATATAATGTGATTCTAAAATTGTAATTGAATTACTAATTCAAACACATACTATTAAGAAAATAAATAGACAAATTCAAGTAAGACATAAATTAGAGAAATAAACATTAATTAATTTGTGGATTAAAATTTATTCAATATGAGCAAAATTTTATAGACATTTTAACTAACAATCTTTTTAATAATGGATTCTTAGAATCATTTTTGTATAGGCCTAAAGCATATAAAGAAGTTATGTACAAGATAAACTCGAACCTTTATTATTAAAGATTTTAGGTAAGAAGTTTACTAAGGGCGTATGTAGCACCCCACTCTCGCAAGACATGTACCCGACATCCTGAGTGATATTCGAGAACATACCCCATGGGGGTGGCATGCTAGCATAGTCAATCAGTAAAATCTCGTTACAATTTGTTTTTTACAACACACATATGCGGAAATCAATAATCAAATCAAGAAAAGTAAAGCTTTTAACTTACTTGTTTACTTTAATATCTTCAAAAATCACCTAACCCTAGCTTTCCTATGTATCATACAACCATCAACTCTCATGGAGGAATGGGTTGGGTCTTCTTGTAAGAAGGTGAAGAAGACAAAGAAAATAAAAGTAAATGATGGATGAGAGCAAGATGCAACATTAATGAAGCTTGGTGAAGCAAAAACGTGAAGAAGAAGAAGAAAGGAATGAAGAAGATGAAGGTAGGATAGACTTACGAAGAAAGAGAAGCAATTAACAAGTGAAAGACTAAAAAGTTGGTCTTTCAATTAACAAAAACGTGGGTTTCTAATAGGTCCTCTTTATTACTAGTCTATTTGTCTCCAATTCTTACTCCAATTGTCTCTCAATTTTCAATGACATGAGTCATTAAAACCCACGTTTTTGTTAATTGAAAGACCAACTTTTTGATCTTTCACTTGTCAATTGCTTCTCTTTCTTCGTAAGTCTCTCCTACCTTCATCTTCTTCATTACTTCTTCTTCTTCTTCACGTTTTTACTTCACCAAGCTTCATTAATGTTGCATCTTGCTCTCATCCATCATTTACTTCTTTTTCCTTTGTCTTCTTCACCTTCCTACAAGAAGACCCAACCCATTCCTCCATGAGAGTTGATGGTTGTATGATACATGGGCAAGCTAGGGTTAGGTGATTTTTGAAGATCTTGAAGTAAACAAGTAAGTTAAAAGCTTTACTTTTCTTGATTTGTTGATTGAAGCATACATAATGATGGTTAGAGGGCATATGATCATAAGATGGTGTTATATGTGTTTGACGTGAATGAGAAATTTTTTTTGGATATGTACATGTTTTCTTTTATGTTTATATTGATCTATGATTTAAATTGATGTAGAGATAATTTAGAGTTAGAATGAGTCCTAAGATGGGATTAAAAAAAAGTGCAGAAAAATGGATTTTTGTAAATGTATGCACATGTTTTGCTTTGAGTTAATGATCAAATATATATCATGAATTGTTTGTGAATGATATTGAGTTGAAATGGAGTTGAGAAAGAAGAGTAAATGAAGTAGAAAGGGTAATCTTTGTACAAGATGCGTTAGGAGCAAGAGGTTGGATGTTGTAAAATCTGGAAGATATAGCATTAACTTGTTCATTGATTGTGCTTCTGTGAAAGTTTGCTGCGGTCAACTCCTTGGTTCGCCATGGCCAACTTATAGGATTTCATTAGGAATTTTCCTCTCGGGAAAAGTTCGCCACGGCCAACTTTCCTACATAACTTAAACATGCTTCGGTATTTTAATGATATCTTGATGCTTCGGTATTTTAATGATATCTTGATCTGTAGTTGTCCAATTGAGATGATTTTTCATTTGGAGTAAACTAGAGACATAGGGTTACAATTTGTCTGAATTTAAGAATTTCAAAATTTGGCTTGAAATTAAGTTTTGACTGAGGCTGTAGTATTAACCGAGATAAAAATCATGTCTAGTTTATGTTGAATAAACTATATTGATAGATGCCGAATTAGACAAAGGTTTCTTCACTAAGGTTTCTTCAGTAAAGTTGTAGTTTATTCTCTTATATTTCAACTGATATAACGTTCATAATTTTTGAATATGGGAATTGAGATATATGAGTTGTACAATTTGACGGCATGATCATGTACAAGCCAAAGTTTCAAATGTGCTCAGTTTGTATTATTTTGAGCATAACTCATAGAATGCTGAACCAAATTGAATGATCTTGGTGTCACTAGAAGAAAGTGTTGCCAAATTACTTCATTTTCTTTGTCAGAATGAACAAGAAAAGTAGACTCGAAGGTCTGAAATTTTGGAGAATTTCTAAGAAAGAATGAGAGTTTGGATATTGTATGATTATATAATGTTATAATAACATTAGTGAA
>JANIIA010000008.1:28845344-28855617 GCA_027478495.1 Erythroxylum alaternifolium
ATAATAATAAAAAGAGCAACAAAAAAGGTAAGGCTATACAAAATAACGTACGTACAAATATGTCAATGAATAACAATAGATGGTAAGATAGAAATACATACTAGAAAAGACCTAGATAAAAGTAACTCCAACTAGGCCTGTCACTACCTTAATTACGCTAAGTAGGAAACTAACTAGAAGATAAGTACTACGCAATAAATGCAAAGGACATGGTTTAATATAACCTACAACAACGTTAATGCCCTTTTTATGAGAGATCATTTACTTATATCCTAGTACGCCAAAATTTTCTATTACGGGCCAAGTTCTCGGTAAGATCCAACTTAGTATATCATTCTTGATCACTTCCCCCTAGTTCTTTAGAACTTCCTTTTTTCCTCTTACAGTCTCTAAGTATTATTTTATCACATCTTCTTTTAATGTGTCCGAACCACTTAAGCCTTGTCTCTCTCAATTTATCATTAAGCACCTTTTAATTTGTCTTTGATCATTAGATTCCTGACCTTATTTCTTCTGGTAAGGTTGCATACCCACCAGAGCATCCTCATCTCTGTCACCAAAGGCTTGTTATTGTGTATTTATTTGATGGGCTAACACTTAGCCCCATATAACATGGTTAGCCCAATTGATAAGTGATAGAATTTGCCTTTAAGCTTGAGTATGGTATCTTTTTGTCACATAAAACTACCGATGCATTTTTCCATTTAAGCCACCCTAATCTGATATGATGAGCTATATCTTCATCAATCTCTCCGATGCTTTGGATGATATACCCTAGTTACTTAAAACACTCCTTTTGTGATATAATTTCTAATCCAATCTTTACCGCCATATCAATAGTCACTTGATGGCCCAAAAAGTTGCATTATAAGTACTCAGTCTTAGTTTTGCTCACTTTAAAACCCTTTAACTCTAACATTTCTCTCTAACATTTTAGTTTGAAATTGACGCACGCTCTTGTCTCATCCACTAAGGCAATATCATCAGCAAACAACATATACTAAGGCACATCTCCTTAAATATTCTTCGTAAGCAAAGAAATTATGATATATAGAGGAAAAATAAAATAGAAGATCTTTATAACATTTGTACTAGTCGACCACTTTTGGTCATTGGTTGACAATTTATTTAGTATAGTCGAACCATACTTATCGACCATACTCATTGTAACATATGTTGTTTCCTTGAAAGAGACATTAGCTAACCAATACTTAATTTTGGTAAACCAATGAGTAGCATTGATCAACTAATATGAGTGAGTGATTAACCTAAACTTCAACTAAACAATAAACAAACTCATTAAAAGTGGGAATTTGGTGAATTTGAGAATACTAGTTGACCATACTAAGATATTGGTTAACCAATAAGACCTGAAGACTTATGAACAAACTTAAAACTCAAGCTAAAACAATTAGACTTATAAGTTCAAATAAAAACCACTCAAGGTAGTTAAGTATGACATACTTAACTCTCTTTTAATTATACAAAATATACCCTTACTCATTAGTTTAGCGGAACTATGCCCCAATTACTGTAGTGTTTAACAAATTTTGATTCAATATCTCTATTTTGCATATAATCTCTTGTCTAAGTACTAAGGTCCATACTATAATCTTTAAAAAAAATTAATCTCATGTCGAAAGTGCAAACTTAATATTCATTAAAAGGATTTAGATTCAATTTGATAAATAAATTCAAGATGTGATAAATTTCTAAAACATGAACTAATAAATACCCTTTTTCATCTCTCTCATTTAGTTCAACAATTGGCTCTTTTAAAAAGTCTTGATGATTATTCTTTTTCTCTCTAAAAGCTAATTTCTCCACACCCTATAACAACATCTTCAAGACTTTTTTAAAGACAAGGTGGATATATTAAAAGTAACATGTATAAACTCTTCAATAATAGGAATCTTTATATTAAACAATTTATATGCTTTGTGATTACAACTAAGAAAAAAAGTTCCTTGCTTCATTTGAAATAATTCATGTCTGTGAGTTAATGCTCACTTTGCTCTCTTGTGCCTTTATATGTAATTTCTAATATGTGTCAAATTTTATAATTCATTTCATACATAGAGACTCTATTGAATTCGTTTCTTTCTAATGCATGAAATAAGATGTGTATGGCCCAACTATTCACAAAAATTAATATCTTATCTTGAGGTTCTCATTTTTAATTTAGTTTGGTAACTTTTTATTCTTTATGATTTTCGTAGGTATAAAAGGGCCATTGAAATTATTTTCCGTAGGTGTGCACTTTTGACCAACAAGAAAATTTCTAATCTTAGTTTTCATGTCAAGGTAATTATTACAAAGCCCTATTAGAAGTTTACAACTTAAAATATCTCACTTTATGACTCTGATGAAGCCAAATAGGCTAGCTTACTCAAATATAAGATAATGAATACTCAAATATTTGATAAAAAATTAGAAATATGTGTATAAGACACCCATACGCTTTTTTTGAAGTTGGAACAAATGAAAAAATATGTGTTTATAGGATTTAAAAATCCTACTAGTCTTTGGAGCCAAAAATTAGTCATTATGATGACTAGTTTTAATATATTGGTTGGCTATTAGTTCATACTAGTTGACTAACGTGAATTAGTGCATAAAATCAACCAATTGTTGTACATTAGTTAAATACTCTGATATATTGGTTGACCAATATGTCTCTTAGAGGAATATTGGTCAACCACATCACCATATTGGTCGATCAATGTGTCAACAAACACCTCAATTACATATTTAACTTACATTAGTTGACTAGTAACTTGTATTAGACGACCAATCCCTTAAAATTATAATTTCAACTTCAAATGCTTAAACTTGATTTGTCTAATGTAATTATGATTAAAACAACTTTCAAAATGTCCCCAAAGAGTGTTTAAAAGATCAAAAGACTTTCTTTATAAAAACACAACCTTTAATACCTTTTGATGAATGAGAAGACTCAGGTAATGAAGTAAAATGAGATATTCATGTATGATGTACCTTTAAGATTACCAAAGAAACAAAATGAGACTACAATTAATATTACAAAATATATAATGACCTTGATATGCCTTGATCTTATTTTGTTCTTGACTTGATCTCCATTTCAAAGGTTGCAAATTTCTACTTTTCTTTATCACCCTTATGAGATATCTTCTTAAGTTATGGCTACATCTTATTTATATATTACTTTTTAACAAAATAATAAACTTATTAGTGATACTTATATTTTATTAACATCAATTAAAACTTTCCTTGGTTCAACCCTATGTTTCCTCCTAAAAGTGCAATTCTATCACTCTAATGAGACATAGAAAACCATTTAAGACAAGTAAAAGGCTAATGTCTTTAGAGCATGATAAAGGTATGCACATTTTGGTTTTAAGATGCTCAATTAAGCTTTTTTAATTGGCCACATAAAAAATGGTCTTATGAAATGGATAAACCCTTAGTAAATATATGATTCAATTAGAGCTTAAATCTGATATCATGATCCTTTCAAATCAACCATCATCTATACCTTAAATCCATTGTAAACGAGAACGAGACCTTTTAGCATATACAACCAATTAAATAAAATTTGAGAACAAATATAGATATATGAATTTTGAGAAGATATATTAATCTATATCTTCATTTATTAAGACTATGGAAAGAAGGTTAAATAAACAAGTTAACATTTACGATAAGTTTTGTTTTGAAATTATAATTGAGAACATTATATAATGATAAGAAGATTCGGTGAGCTTAATATCCTTTACATGTGGTAAGGTTGATCTAGCATAGAGTTATTTTTCTTCTTCTCAAACATCTGATAAAAATATTCAATATAAATAGACGTTTTGTGATAGAATGTTTAAAAGGAGAGGAATTTAAAGCATGAAAGAACATATTATTGGTGTTAAGGATAATACCGTTTCTTACAAAAAATACCAATTTAATTATCATGATAAGATTGAAAATTATTTAGAGCAATAAGTATAAAGGAAAAAAGAAAATAAATAGACTTATAGTGTATGTTTTAGAGATGATGAAGCATAATAAGTATTAAATAAAGGAAAAAAGAAAAGTTATTATTGATATAAATTTTTATTTTCAATTAAGAACTATTATTTATTCTGAACTAAGTTTAAAAAGTGATTTGATTAATAATGATGATGTTTTGCAATGTAAAAAGCTTAGACTAGTAATTCTATAATTCATGTATTTCCTTAAGTACTTTAGTTCACCTTATTTTTATGAAGTAATAGATACTATATCGACGACAATCTAGGATTTAAGGCACCTCTTTACTAAGAAATTTGTGTGCCTTTACTTTAAGATTTAGAAAAGGAATGTCAGTTAATTGTAGGTATATACAATTCTAGTTGTGGAAAATCTAATGCATTATTATGATAGAAGGGTGGACTAATTAATGAAAGAACCTTGATTAATTTCTTTGCTTATTATAGTATTGTAACAACTTTTGTCAAATCTGTTAATGTTGCTTCTTATATGATAAAAAGCGATCATATTTTATTTTAATTATTTTATAAAAAATTTTAATGGTTAGAAAAAAACACCTTGTTTATTTCATTATATATAATGAGATTAATTATGCTTCAACTAAGTATTAGCTACAATTGAAATATGAGCATACTTATTGATCTTTATGTGATGCTCGGTATATAAATATCATTTTAAAAGATATTAATTGTATAAACCATATTTTTAATCTCGCTTTATGTGTATCTAAGATCATAATTTTTATATATAACCTACTTACATTTTTTTCTTGGTTAGGGAAGCAAGAAGAACAAATTGAGATTATGTGTCTTACTATTACTAGGTTTGCAATTACATATATAACTTTGAAAAGTTTTTATAATCATAAATAGTTCTAGAAATTTTAATTACAAGTAAACACCTTTCAAGTCATAAATTATTAAACAATGCAAAAAATAAAGAAATTTATACTATTATTATATAATAAATTTTGGAGTGCTTGCTTGGTTATTGAAAAATTTGTGGCTCTATTTATAAGGTTTTTTAGGATTGATAATTTAGATGAAAAGCCATCTTCGAGTTATATATATGATGGTATGTAATTAGAAAGACAATTGTGAATTTTTAAAGGTAGGAGAAATTGTACATGCCTTAAACATATATTTTTAACCAATGATAAGATATGCATCTTACTTAAAAGATCTATTTAGTAGCTTACTTTCTCAATTTTTATTGCTTATATAATAAGGTGCATGTTTTTTTCTAATAAAGAGCAATCAAACGCAATAAATGAAATAATCTTGATTATATTGAACTTGAAGAGACAATTTTTGTATAAAATGCCTGTTTTATGATGAATAAAGTAAGAACATACTCATAGTTAGTTACAATCTTATTTGAAACATATTTAAAAGTTACAAATATACTTTTTTTTAAAAATTCAAGTATACTATGTTATAACAGAAAACAATATCATATATTAGTAATTTATAATTATTTAAAATTATAAAAGATGTTGATGTAAAAATTTTAGATGAAAGCATGATTTATAATTCTTTAAATAGTGTTGGAGAATTTTAAAATCTTTTATAATGGTGAAATATAATCTTTTTCAAAAACATAGTTTTAGTTGTTCCTATTATTTTGCAATTTTTAGGTTAAATTAAATTAATTAGAATTATTAAATTATTTGTTAGTTGGTTAAATATTGATAGACTTGTTTTATTTTAACTTCAATAAAATATTTTATTTTTATTTATTATTATATTTTTTATTTCTAGTTTATAATATGTCAATTTTATAATAGTAGAATAATGATTCAATCTTTAAATCTTTAAACTTTTCAGTCAATAATTTGATGTCTAATTTGATTTTTAAAACATTAATTTGTTGCAGAGCAATCTCAAGAACTTGTACTAACTAATGGCCATCTTCTTGGAATGACATAAATTTATTGCTTTTTGCGTGTATTGCAAAATCTTCCATAAACTCATGCCTTCTCTTCTTCCTAGGTGCTTACTCCTATTTGTGGATCGTCTTCCTTGTCCTTTGAGGAATCGAATCCGTTTTATAGCTTAGTACCCACTTAAAGAAAACCAGGGAAATGTTTGAGAATGCATTATAAAGTTAGAGGAATTTAGTAGGGAGATCCACTATGTCCTTATCTCTTTGTAATTGCTATGGAAGTGTTTCAAAGAATGACTCAGCTATGCAATGTGGAAAGCAGAAACTTTAGATATCATCATTGATGTTATGAACTGCATATCACTCAACTTTCTTTTGCAAATGATTTATTCATGCTATGTGCTAATGATACAACTTCAATTAGAGTACTCATAACTTCCTTACAGAGATTCCAAAAAATATCTGGGCTAACATTTAATCCACGAAAGAGCTCAGTGTACCTATCTACACAGAGTAGTGAAACGTCATCTAATGTGCTCATAAGGGCAGGTCTAGCCATTCATCAATTACCTCTCAACTATTTGGGTGTCCCTATCTCTACTAAGACGCTAAAAGAAGTCGAATGCAAACTAGTAATTGACAAGGTTTATAGAAGAATTTCTAATTGGAGCAACAGATATTTGTCTTACGGTGGTAGATTGCAGTTGGCCATCTCCATTCTTAATAATCTGCATGTTTATTGGTTGTCACATTTAGCAATTCCCAAAGGTGTTTTAAAGAAGATAGACAGGAGCATAAGAGATTTCATATGACATGGACACAATTCTAATATGAAGAAAATTTCTAAGGTTAATTGGAGTACTATTTGTCTTCTAAAAGAAAATGGTAGATTAGGGATCAATTCGGCCTTTAGAATGAACAAGCTTTTGTTAGCAAAACAACTATGGAGACTCTGTTGTGATAAGGAAAGTCTCTGGGTTAAATGGGTTCATATGTTCCATGTCAAACACTGCAGCATATGGTCGATTTCTCTAAAAACTTCGTAGTTTTATACTTTTCAACAAATCTTACTTACCAGGTCATTTATGCATCCTCATATCAAGCACTATGTTAGAGATGGGAAAAACACCAGCTTCTAGTTTGACAACTAACATCCAATGGGACCTCTATATAACACTCTTCCTTTTCTTGTTTTGAAAAGCTCAGTTCTAGAAGATACTAAGATGCAGGTACTCATTCAAAGCAACAACTGGGTGTGGCCATTCCATATGAGCAAATGAACCATGCCAATTGTAGAGCATATGCCAACTTTTACACCAAATATGGAGCAGGCAGATGAAGTTAGATGAGAGTTGCACTCATCACATAAATTTACAGCGAAATCATTTAAACAACTCCTATTTGGTCCATTCACCATATTTCCTCTTCACAAGTTGATATAGGGATCTGGAATTGCATAGGTTCACTAGTTTATACTTTGGTTAGCAGCTGGGAAGAAACTAAGAACTAGAGACATCATAAAATTTTTTATTCCAAACAAATCTTACCCCTTATGCAGTGGGGAAGTGGAGTTTTTACATCATATCTTCTTTGGTTGCTCTTACACAAGATTGATATGTAAGGCCCCAAATTGTACCCTGGTTAGAATGTTACATGTTCATGAAAATACATGTATGATAGATGTTAAAATTGTGATATGATTAAGAATTTCATATGACTTAAATTTTTGGTGAATTGGAATTATTAACACCATTAGAGAATTTAGGTATTAAAATATAATTTGGACTAGGAAAATCGTCAAGTGGAAAGACAAGTTGGTACATGAAAATTAGTATGAATAAGCCTATACTTTGAGTGACTTTTGGCATGGTTAAATGTGTGACAAATTGATCAATCTTGGAGTGACAAGTGGCCTGAATAAGTTATGGCATTTGGAAACATTCATTAAGTAACAAATAGCCTAATAGATGTGTGACATTTAGTAGCTTAAAGGGAGGACAAATGTGATACATGCATTGGTGACATGTGCTTCTCCAAACACCTAGTAACTTAGGTGTCAAACTTGCAAGAAGTTTCTGCAGTCTTCATTGAGGCATCTGCACCGAATTAGTCACCCTCTCCTTGATCTAAATTTTATTTCAATTTTGTGCATTAACATTCCAAACTCTTTACTAAACGTTGCATTAAGAAAGCTACCTTATGCTATCTCCTATGTTGTTGTCTTTTTGGTGCTAAAAGCATCCTAATTTCACCTTGATCTTGGTATTGTGAAGGTTGCATGAAGGGCTGGTTTGGTTGGTTCTTTGAAGTAGGAACTTGAAGCTAAACAAGTAAGGGAATGCTAATCTTGATTGCATTTTATCATATTAATTATTTGATGTTTGAATTGGATAGAATATGTATTAACTTGATGATGAATTAAGGTCTGGAACAAGATAACTGTTTGACAGCTTTTGCTTTAGATTTTTATGCATGAAAGATCATGGATTGTGAGATGCTTAATGAGTGACTTTGAATTGGTTATAGACATGAAATTGATGTGTAACTGAGGTATCAATAAGGTGGAATTGAAATGGAATTGATAAACTTTGGATAAGGGGTATGGAAGGTGTAAGATGTGAGTTAATTGTAGTGGTTTCACTAAACAGAAATTGGTATTTTGGTCATAACTTGACCTGTAGATATCCAAATGGGGTGATTTTAGTTGTGGATTAAACTACATATATAAGTCTACATCTTTCATGAAGGAATAGAATTTTAGTTCTATCTCAAAGGGTTTTGAAATGTGGTTTAAAGTTGAGTTTTAGATTTTGTCACTATTTGGGAATAGTTTGTAGTGTTTTGGGAATAACTCTAGGAATAATGAACCAAATTATATTAATTTTAGTTCATTAGAAACTTAAGACATAGAGAGACATTTGTTTAGAAGAACATATTTGCCCAAAAACCTCAGTTTCCATGTTAGAATGGCCGTACAAATCTGACCTGAAACATATCATGAGAAAAATATGGAAAAAGTGCAAAAAGTGGCTGGAAACATTCTGGTGGCTTAACCGACGATCGTGAGAATGCCTCCACAATCATGGGAAGGCCATCAACGTGAGTTATTCTTCTTTTATGTGATGTTTGAAGCAACAAATGATAAGGTACTTTCATATGATGCATTTGGACTTGAATGGGACTTTAAATTGAACCTAGGTGACGTTAGATTAATTGAGTAAAAGTTAATTTAGTTAAAGATCATAAATTGAGGTAATTACTTAAAGAATTTTTTATTAATTAATAATATGTCTAATTTTGAAAAGAATGACGTGATTAAAGATGAATGTATTCTTATGAATACCAATGTGTTTCAAAAGGTTTATGTTATGAGAATTGAATAGATTGTTTACAAATGGGAACTTTGTGTTATAATATGGAATGTGTAAATACATAATGCAGTTAATGATACATTATTTCAATTGTTTATGCTTGTAAGGTATGATTAGTTGGATTTGCATATATATATGTTCAATTTGAGGAAAGTGGAATAAAGGCATAACATCTTTTGCTTGAGATTGTGAAATCTAAAATAGATTGTTCAAAACTGTCAAACCCTAGTTGTGGGTAAATAGACATGTCTAGAAGGTTCTGCAACTGCTCCTGTAACCAGACACTAAGGTGTCTTCTGTAACTAGATACTAAGGTGTCTTCTGTGCCAGACACTTCAGTGTTTGCTGATTTTAGACACTTTTGTGTCTTTTGTTTCAGAGACTTAAGTCTCTTCTGTTTCAGATGCCAAACATGGTATCATCTGTGTTACCCACTTCTGTAAAAAGAATTAGCAAGCTAACTTGTTTTGTCATGTACAGTTTGATATAAATAAGTTCTGATCGAATAAAAGATAAATTCTGCTTTGATACAAGTTCTGTTCTGTTCTGACATAATTATATTTTATTCAGAGACTTGTACATTCTGTTCTGAAGCAATGATGTTTTGTTCTGATACTTATATGTTTTGTTCTGACGTAAGAATGTTCTGTACTGATGAACTACATTATGTTTTGAGACAAATAATGTTTGGAATGCTCTTTAATATAAACAATTAAAGATTGCTTATGATATGATCTGAATCAGTATATATGAATGTTAGACGACTATTAGAAATAGTCGCTAGTTTATATCTTATTTAGTTATTCCCCACTAAGCTTTATGCTTAGCATGGTGGTTTTGCCTCCGTGTAGGTTCTGATAAGAAAGTTTAAAGACTGGACAAAGACAACCGCAGTGGCCAATGAAGGACTTAATTTGGAAATTGTTATGTTTAAGTTTTAAGTTGTATTTAAATGTGTTGAGACATATTGAATTTTGTATAGATAGTTTGTAATAACTATAATACAGGATGGATTT
>JANIIA010000008.1:28870486-28889575 GCA_027478495.1 Erythroxylum alaternifolium
GTTACAGAAAAACCGACAAGAACAAGAGAATGTGAAATTTGATCTTTGGAGAGAGAGAACAAAAAAACTTACCTAAATCCTTGTTGTTTGGAAAGATTAATGCATGAAAAAATGAAAAGAATGTAAGAATAATGAAAGAACTGAAGAAAATACCAAGAATTTAAAGGGAGATTGAGGAGTTTTGGAGAGTGAGAGGAGAGAAATTCATAGGCAGGAGAGAGAGAGTATGAAAATTTGAAGATAGGGTGAGAGAAAAAATGAAAGTTTCTCTCCGGTGCGGGATTCCCATGCTCGTGGGAATCACCACAATTCCCACAAGAGTGGGATTCCTCTTCAGAAGAGAGAGTATGAAAATTTGAAGATAGGGTGAGAGAAAAAATGAAAGTTTCCCTCCGGTGCGGGATTCCCATGCTCGTGGGAATCACCACAATTCCCACGAGAGTGGGATTCCTTTCTAGAAACTTTCTGGAGAGGAAACCCACGTTCGTGGGAATCATTTCGATTCCCACGAACATGGGAATTGGTGATCCTCACAGTTCCAAACCTTCTTCCAAGCTTAAATGAATTCTCCATGATCCCAAAACCTACAAATACATCAAGATAATATCATCAACAAGAATTTTGAAAAGAAAACAAGTTGAAATTGAAACAAAATCAATATGAACATAAGTCAAACTCAATTAAACAATGATCATAACTAACGAAAGAGAAAAAAAATAGGTAAACAAATCAATCAAAAGGAAATAGAATTCCATGGGTTGCCTCCCATGTAGTGCTTCTTTTAACATCGGTAGCTCGATGCTCTTCTTTCATTGGAAACTCATCCAGGATCAATTATAAGTGGCTTGTTTCCACCTTTTTCATTCAACATCAAATTTGTAGCCTGTAAGTAAGCTACAAATTGCAAAATGAACAGAAGGACAATATTGATAAAGTTGAGCAAACTATTTAATTTCATCATTGTCCTTTTCATTAACAAATTTTCAATAAAATAGGGAATAACAAAACTTCCTGAATCTTCCACCAAATCAAACAGTTTGTTATATACGAAGGTGAGTTGCTCTCTTTCTTCCTTAATCACCTTCGTCTCCTCCGCTTCTTCCTCTTCACGAACAGAGACTTTCATAACTTCTTCAAACTTGATGTCTGTTGTCATCTGTTCTTCATTCGTTTGTTCTTCAGAAGATTTGAACACATCGATTGTCTTGAATGAGCTATTATACTTTGGATTCTTAGATACATCATTCATGGTAAATGTCTCTTGATCATCATCAATCCAAAAGATATAATTCTTTTCATAAACATCTACCCAAGCTTTTTCGATGTTCAACTTTGGTATATCAAGAACTAGTGAATAATAGGGAGGCTTGGCATTCTTTTCTTCAATATCTTTTTTCATCTCTTATTCTTCAATAAAGTAGGGTCTAGCATGGTGTTCCACTGGTTCTTCTAGCTTTTCCTCATTCTTAAGTGTGATAGCCTCATATTGCTCTATTTGATGTAATTCCATATTTCTTAGAGATTCTTCCACGCTTCTCTTACAAAATTCACGGGAAAGTTATCTTACTTGAATCTCCAAGTTGTGAATAGAAGCGGCATAATTTTCAAGAATTTGATCGAATTTCTTTTCCAGTCTCTTCTGACTTTCCTCCTGGCTAGAAAACATCCTCTTCTGGTTCTTTTCCTGCGCTGTCAATTTGGAACCAAACATCTCCATAAACTTGTCCAACTTACTCTCCATCGCTCCAATTAGATCTTGTTGAAATTCAAATAGGTCTTGAAGTCCCATGTTAGTATTTGCATTATTGGACCAATAAAAATATGGGTGGTTCTGTGATCCCACAGTGTACGTCTTCCAATAAGAATCGGTACTTCTCCAACCATACTGAACTTCATTATAATTTGCAAAAGTTCCTTGCTCCCTATAATAATTATCTTCCATCGTTGTTCTTTCTATTTCTTCTCAACATCTAGCTCTTTAGATATCTCATTTCTCATTCTAAGATGTCTTAATGTGTCTCTACTTTATGCCCCAAACTTCTTCTTTACTAATTTCTATCGATCTTCGCATACTTCTTATGTTCATGCCCTGTAAATATATAAGGAAAAGCATCAAAAACTCTTAAATCAAAGTAATCTAAATTAAACACAATGCTCAAAAATCAATCCCTGACAATGGCACCAAAAACTTGTTGATGGTAAAATCTATCTACTTATTTTATGCTCTAAAACTGTAAGTGTATGGGTCGTGACCTGTAGTAAAATGAGCAGATATCGATCCCACAGGGATTGATGCCTAAACACTGCTTAATTTAGACACAACTTTGTTTAACAAACTAAATTATGAAATGCAATAATCTGAAAAATTAAATTAAAATTAAAAGAGACTAATGTAAACAATGGACAATACCGCAATTATAGAAATTCTGAATTTAAGAATCTAAATGCTAGAGATTATTTTTTCCTTATTTAGTATCCCTTCTATTTTACTGATTGAATTGTGTCTCACCCTAGATTTTTGAATGTACTAATTACCCTCTCTTAAGGTGTAACTATTTTTCCCTAATCGAATTAATAGGAATCGCTTAAACAATCTCTCAACCTACCCAATGACTTTACTGATTCAACTAGTTATTAAACTATCCTATGGGTGATCAATTGACTAATCGAGATCTCTCTTCTAATTATTCAACTGACATAATGATTGCTAGTCTATAGGTCATCAACTCTCGTTGTACAATCCTACATGAATCTCATCTTACTCACTCTCTCAATTTATTATAAGACATCAATTTAAAATAACTATCATTAAAAACGCTTCATTTAATTCAATAAAATAGGAGTCCTGACAAAATAATTCAAAAGCAATCCCTAAAATAAAATCAGCCTAGCATGGTCTCCATAGCATCCTCAACAATCTAATAAACCATTTTTACAAAGAATAGAGAAGATTAGAATAAAAGAAAATTGAATAAAATGACTCCTTCTCTTCTTTGCCAAAATCTAGAATTTTGTTGTTCATGTGCTATTTTGCTCAATCTTGATGATGATCCTTGTCTTCAATCCTTTTTTATGCTCCGAACATGTGTTCTCCACTTAAGGATGATGTTTCTACAGATGGGTGTCATCTCCTTTGAAGATGGAGGCTTAATTCTCTTTTTATAGTCCAAAAATTCTAAGTTTAAGGAAGCCTCACAGATTGCCTCGGATTGTAATTCCCACACTCATGGGAATTGGCATGATTCCCACAAGCGTGAGAATTTGACACAACTTCATCTCTCATTTTCTTTTGTAATTCCCACGTGATGTGGGAATTTGTATGATTCCCACAAACATGGGAATTTGTCACAGATGCACTCCTCACTTCTTCTCCTCTTTGATCTTTAATTCACCCTCCAAGTTGCTCCTTCCTTCCTCCTACCTAGAAATAGTCAATTCTAGGCCTCAATTAACATCAAACATATAATAATAACAATGAAAATCAAACTTAACAAAAGCATACAAAATGATTCCTAAACTAGAACAATAATCAACAGTTACGCTAGAAAACACACGCCAATTACCTATAAAAACATATCCTGATGCACAGCTATCACACAACAAACTCAAGAATCAACCTAGGAACTACCAATTGAGAGAAAGGGGGTTTTAATCTAACCTTAACAAAAACCTAATTGATTATGAAATTATGGAATCACCAGGTCTAGACGATCCTAGGGTGGATTACTCTCTCTTGAGTTATAATCTTTAACCCTAATTTATAAACCCTAATTTAGATTATGGAATTGAAACCTCTCGATTCACAATTTACCCAAAACCTAAGTTAGATCCGAAATTTTCCAATAACCTACCAAAAACCTATGCACAATCTCTCATTACACAACTTTATCAGTTTGATTCAATTCTCAACTATTAAACTACCTAACTCTCATTATTGCAATTTAATGATATTCACTCAGTTCACCCTCTCAGTTTGTTACTAAATTATTAAGACCAAAAATTGAATCAAAAATAACTCAATAAAAATGCAATCAATCAAGTTTCAATAATATCAAAGATAAAATCCCGAAAGTGAGTTTAAACAAATATCAACATTCAACAAAACTTAAATTCTATACATCAATAAAATTGAAGTAAAATCAAAAAATATGAGTGGAACGGATTGATAGAGATAGTAAAAGTGGGAAACCTCCTATTTTGGTAAGTACTTTGGGTAGGCTTCTTCTCTGTGTCTTTCTTCCTTTGATTCCTTCCTCAATCTCTTGATAAAGTCCTCTAAGGTTTTCAAAATTTGGCTGATGCAAAAGCTCCTTTCTTTCTGTTCTTATTGTTCTATTTATGGTCTTTTATGTTTAGGGTTGAACTAGGGTTTTTCAAGGTCCGAAAGGATCAAAAAAATCCCTCAAAATGCAAAGTTTGCAAATGGATGCACATCTGCCTGGCGCAGGTGACGATCGTGGCCTATGTTGGGCCTTTCTGTCACAATCATACATTATCAGTCCACAATTATGGGATGTTATTTCAGCCCGATGTCGTCCAAAACTCCTCCGTTCTTCGATATTGATCCTAAAATAGTAGCAACCACATCAAAGTACCTCATAAATATAATATTTAAGCCCAAAAGCTTGTACTAACCCCTAAAGCATTTAAAACACAAATAATTAACAAAATAACATAATTCTATCCTAAACACATACTAAATGATTGAATTAATAGCTAAACACATATCAAACTATGCCTTAAAATTGGTACAATTTACACTTATCACTCAGCGAGAAGAAGAAGAAGAGATCTAGAAATTAATAATGGTTAAGGAGTTTCAACAGACTATGGACTATGGAGCAAACCAAAGGTAGCAATAGAGAACCCAGATGGACTTTATGAGGACAGGATTCAAAGCAGCGAATCAAGGAGTAGCTAGGCATCCTATTCAAGCATCCTCGTTCAAGATTAAACCAACAATTCTAAATATGCCTCAGCAGAATGTGCAATTTTATAGATTAGCGAGCAAGCACCCCAATGCACACATCGTGACCTTCCTTGAAATATGTGATACTTTCTAATATCATCAGAAGTTAGAAGTTGCAGTCCGAATCAGACTGTTTCCCTTTACCCTTAGAGACAGAGCGAAGGCTTGGTACCATTCACTTAGCCTAGCCAACATCACAATATGGGATTAGCTAGTTTGTGCCTTCTTGAATAAGTATTTCCTTTTGACCAAGATAACAAAGATTATTAAGGAAATCACCAATTTTTGACAAGGTAACGGGAATTAATCCACGAAGCGTGGGAGAGATATAAGGATTTATAAAGAAAGTGTCCATACCACAACCTACCTAAGGAATTCCTATTGTAAACTTTCTACAATGGAGTGAACCCACCGATAAGAGACACAATTGACACAACTTCTAGAGGATCCTTAAAGAGGAAGATAGTTGATGAAGCAGAGGAGTTAATTGAGGAGATGGCAAGCAACAACTGTTTATAGACGAACGAGTGGGGTAGGCAACCTGCTACCTTCAGAGAGCAGATAGGAGTTATGGTGGTCGATTAGATGACAAAAATGTAATCAAAGATCGACAACTTGAAGCGATAGCTCAATAACATGAAGGAGTCATCCTTAGCATAGGTGAAGGTCGTACAATTTAAGTGTGAGCTTTATGGCCAAATAGACCAGATACCATGGACTGTTATTTGATAAAAGAATGTGATCTATATTAAGTTAAATATATAGGGGCGCAATATAGACGAGGAGGGGTAATAATCCCTATTGCAGCACCTGCAACCCTGGGTGGAAGAATCACTTTAACTTATCCTGGACGAACAATGCTGGAGGACAGTTCAGACCTCAAGGACAATTGAGCTTCGAACAAGATAAACCAAACTCAATGGAATCTAAGTTGGATAAAATTTTAAACAAGCCTAGAACTCTAGACAATACACAAAAGAAGTAGTAAGATAAATTTAAGCAAGTCACTAAGGACCATGCTTCCTCAATCCATAATCTAAAAGCCTATGTGAAACAATTATCAAATGCTTTTTAATGCAAAATTTGGGAATCATTCCTAGCACTTCAGAAACAAAACCAAGGGAACAACTAAAGGCTGTTACACTTTGAAGCAGGAAGGAACTTGAACCACCCACAAAGACAGTGGAGGAGCCCATCCAGCCAGTTGAGAAAAATTAAAAAAAGGAGAAAGAAGTAGACATGAGTGAATATCATCCTTTTGTCACTCCTCGTATCAACCTAAAATCTCTTTTCCTCAATAACTATAAAATAAGAAGTTCGATGCATAATTTGAGAAGGTTGTTAAGAAATTAAGGACTGTACAAATCAATCTCTCCTTTATTGAGGCATTGGAACACATGCCTAAATAGGCAAAAAATTTAAAAGACATATTATCAAAGAAGCGTACTTGTGAAGATAATCAGATGATAGCTCTAACTGGAACTTATAGTTTAATAGTCACCAGTCAAATGCCTTATAAGTTGAAAGATTGAGGAAGTTTCACAATACCTTGTATGGTTAGTGAATTTGAATTTACAAAGTGTTTATTTGATTTGGGAGCTAGCATTAATCTTATTCTTTTATCGATATTCAAGAAGTTGGAACTGGGAGAGGTTAAGCTAACATCAATGTTAATTCAGTTGGTTGATCAATCCATTAAAAGGCCACTTGGAATAGTGGAATGCATTCTGATGCAAATGGATAAGTTCATTATTCCTGTAGAGTTTTTGGTTACAGATTTTGAAGAAGATAAGAACTGCGTACTGACCTTAGGTCAACCATTTATGAATATAAGGAAAGCCATAATTGACGTTCATGAAGGGAAATTAATACTTTGATTAGGCAAATATCAAATCAAATTCAATATGAATAAAGCCTTCAAGAATCTAATAACATGTAGCGCATGTATGAAAGTTTAAATTATGGATCAAAATTTGCAAGAACAAGTTGAGAGTTGCATAGCAGAAGTGTAGTCAGTGGAATTAGAGGCAGACAATGAATATCAAAACCTTAAATCTAAAGGAGATGATGAGATGAAAGAGGTAAATGTTCAATTGCATCAAGATAAATTGGTTTGAACTAAAGCACCCATACCACGAGCTTCAGAAAAACAATCGACATTTGAGCTTAAACCTTTACCTGAACACCTCAGATATACCTTTCTTGATGAAGGTCAAACTTTACCGATAATAATTTCCAACGAATTGAATGAGAAACAAGAAAGAAAGGTGGTAGAAGTCGTTAGGAAGCGAATGAAAGCCATCGGATGGCAAATTGCTGACATTTGAGGAATAAGCCCAAATGTCTTTATGCACCGAAGAAACTTAGAGGAAGGATGTAGAACGGTGAGCAAGCATCAACAGAGGTTGAATCCTATCACGAAGGAGGTGGTCAAGAAGGAGATCGTAAAACTCATAGATGTAGGGATAATTTACCCTACCTCTGATAGTGAATAGGTTAGCCCAGTACATTGTGTACCTAAGAAGGGTGGAATGACAGTAATAGAAAGTGATAGTGGAGAAGTAATTTCAACAAGAATAGTCACAGGATGGAGAGTATGCATAGATTATCGCAAACTTAACTCGGTGACTAAAAAGATCACTTTCCTCGCAAACTTAACTTGGGGTAGTTGGTCATTCTTCTTATTGCTTCCTAGATGAATAATCTGGATATAATCAGATTTCATCTTCCCTGATGATCAGGAAAAGATTATATTCACTTCTCCCTATGGTACCTTTGTGTACAGATGGATGCCCTTCGAACGTTGCAATACTCCAACCACATTTCAGAGATGTATAATATCTATCTTCGTTGACATGATAGAAGACATAATGGAAGTGTTCATAGATGATTTTTCAGTCTTTGGAGATTCTTTTGATTTAGGTCTAACTAATTTGTATAGAGTTCTTCAAAGATGTGACAAGTCACACTTAGTGTTGAATTGGGAGAAATGTCATTTTATGGTGTAAGAAGGGATAGTACTAGGGCATAAGAACTCAAATCAAGGATTCGAAGTTGACAGAGCAAAAAAAAAGTGATAGAGAAACTTCCACCACCAAGTAATGTAAAAGGTATGCGAGGATTTTTAGGTTATGCAAGATTTTACCATCGCTTTATTAAAGACTTTTCCAAATTGCAAGACCTTTGACGAACCTTTTAGTCAAGCATGTGCCCTTCTTATTTGATGACAAATGTATGTCTGCATTAAACAAGTTAAAGAAGGCATTAATATCAGCATCAATTTTATCACCATTGGACTAGACACTCCCATTTAAAGTTATGTGTGAAGCAAGTGACCAAGCTATAGGTTGTGTTTTGGGCCAAACAAAAGATAAGAAGTTGCATGTGATTTACTATGCAAGTAAAACTCTTACAGGACCCTAGCTGAATTACACCACTATAGAAAAGGAACTACTCGTAGCAGTGTACATGTGTGACAAGGTTTGGCAATATCTTTTGGGTTCAAAGGTAATTGTATTCACCGATCACACAGTACTAAAATTACCTTTTCAATAAGAAAGATACAAAACCTAGGCTCATTCGATGGGTATTACTTTTACAAGAATTTGATATAGAGGTGAGAGATAAAAAGGGAGTAGAAAATGTGGTTACAGACCACTTATCTAGACTTGAGGGAGGGGAATACAAGCTAAGTGATGACATTAACAAAAATTTCCCCGACAAAACTCTAACGCTACTCAAGAGCTTGACTACACCATAGTTTATGGATATTGCAAATTATGTTGCTAGTGGTAAACTTTCGTCAGATCTCTCTTACCAAAAAAGGAAAAAGTTTTTGCATGATTGTAACCAATATATATGGGATTAGCCATCCCTATATAGAGCTTATATACATGGGTTAATGAGAGGTTATGTTCATTCTATACAGAGCTTATATAGATGGGTTAATGCGACGTTGTGTTCCAGATGAGGAAATGCTACACATCCTAAAGCAATGTCATAAATGTCAATATGCTGGGCATTATGGAGCCAACAAAATGGTGGCTCAGATACTTGAGAGTGGATTTTATTGGCCACTGTTGTTTAAGGATGCTCATACCTATGTGGCACAATGTGATCGATGCCAGAGAATAGGTAGCATCTCCAAGAGGGATAAAATACCTTTATCCAACATGCAAGAAGTGGAAGTCTTCGACGTATGGGGCATCAATTTTATGGGTCTTTTCCCATCTTCAATGGGGAACATGTATATTCTAATGGGGGTTGATTATGTTTCACATTGGGCTGAAGTGGTAGCATCTCCATCCAATGATGGTAAGATAGTGCAGAAGTTTATTAAACGGCTATTTAATTGGCTTAGAGTGCCACGTATAATAATAAGTGATGGAGGCACACATTTTTGCAACAGATCTTTTTATGCCCTCTTAAAAAGGTATGGAGTGCACCACCGAGTTTCCATACCTTACCATCCGCAGACTAGTGGCCAAGTGGAAGTCGTTAATCCGGTGTTGAAATGAATTTTGGAAAAAAAAATGAACAACTCCAGAAATGATTAAGCAACAAAGGTAGATGATGCCTTATAGGCCTATAGGACAGCTTTTAAAACACCCATCAGAACAACTCCTTATAGGCTTATGCTCAAGTACATAAAAGCTTGTCATTTGTTGATCAAATTATAACATCGCGCATACTAGGCAATTAAAGCATTAAATTTTGATTGGAAACAAGCCAGTGAAAAGAGACTTCTACAACTAGATGAACTTGAAGAGTTTCATTTTAATTCTTGCAAAATATGCCAAACTCTATAAGCAAAAGGCTAAGAAATGGCACGGTGCTCATCTCAAGTAAAAGAAATTCGAAGTAGGAGACACTATTCTACTATATAATTCACAATTGAGGCTATTTCTAAGGGAGTTTTAGATGGAGTGGACCATTTACGATCATCCAAGCTTTTGATCATGGGCCCTCAAACTGGAAATTGCTAACAAGGAGACTTTTAAGGTCGACGGGCATCATTGCAAGCTTTATTTTGGAGGAGCAATTCCAAAAGATAAGGAAGTGATTTCCTTGTCTCCAAACAATTAAGATGCTTTCATGGACACAAGGCCAAGCTAAGGACCATAAACTAGCATGTTTAGAAGTTATTTGAAATGTTAGGTGTAGTTAGATTTCTTTTCAATAAAACATTAGTAATCTGTGTTGACTCTCAAAGCATTCATCCTTGCCTCCTTCTCTATGAGATTTATGTCTAACCCATTTTTCTTTTTCAAATTAGTCTTTATTTTTATTCTTATTTATATTTTTACTTTTATTTACTTTCCATTTCTTTAATTCATATTTCTTCTTTTCTTTTATGTGCTTATTTGTTCCCTTCTCATATTAGGGCAATGTGTGGTTCTTTAAGTGTGATGAGGGTTATGTGTTTTACTTTGTATATGATTTTTCATATCTTATGATAGTTATAGGTTGCATTGTGTGAATTCTTTGAATGAATCAATGGCTTTGATGGATTGAAATTTATTTAATTTTGAACATAGTCTATTAAGTTGTGAATAATCATTAGTTCAAAAAATTAGTGAATTCGGGGCCTTTGGATAAATATACAGCTTAATTAGGATTTAGTGTAAGTTTAGCACCCTCTAAATTACCACATTCATTCATAATTTGAGCCTTTCTATTTAAGTAGCTTAACTACTCTTTTTCATAGAAACGAGTAGCCAAAATAACAAGGTGGGCAATAAAATTAAAAAATGTTAAATAAACCATTATTCTATTAACACTTGGATCTCGATTAATTTGTATATTTAGTTCATAGCCCCTAGACATAGATTTTACATGTTAATGATTTGATAAAACTTATATGATTGTGTTTAAGATTAAATCTATTTCATGAAGTTGAATCCATTGCCTCATTTTTGCATTATGTGTTGTTATGTGTTTCTCATTTTGTTTGCTTGAGGACAAACAAATGCTTAACTGTGGGGATGCTGATAGTTGTGATTTACATCATATTTTAGGGTTTAATTTGTTGTGTATTAAATGTTAATTTGAGTGTTTAGGTTAGAATTGTGTTAATTTATGTGTTTAATTGTTTTTATGTATTAGTATAAGTCTTTGAGCATGAATGTTATGTTTTTAAAGTACCTTGATGTGTTTGTTAGTGTTTCAGATCCAACATCAAAGAATGGATGAATTTCAGAGACTTTTAGGCCAAAACCATAACCCACGATTGTGGCACAATAGGCCACGATCTTGACAGAGACATGTGAACCAGACCACGATCGTGGCTTGAGGGACACGATCGTGACAAAAAGACTTAACCACAGCCCACGATCTTCGCATTTGGGCCATGATCATGACAGAGAGGTTAGATGCTAGCCATAATCGTGACCTAAGTCAGGCAAACATGCCAACTAAAGCAAAAGTCAAGTTTCGAGGGATTTTTTGGATCATTTCGATCTGAAAAAGTCCTAAGACTACTAAGGTATTTAAAAAACATGAAAAATATAAAGGGAAGCTTCTGCATCAGTCACATCCTAAAAATCCTAGAGAGCTTTAACAAGAGATTTGAGGAAGGAAATGAAGGAAGAGAGACACGAAGAAGAGGGTTTCGATCGAAAAAAGTCCTAAGACTGCCAAGGTATTTAAAGAACATGAAGAATATAGAAGGAAGCTTTTGCATCAGTCACATCCCAAAAACCCTAGAGAGTTTTATCGAGAGATTTGAGGAAGGAAACGAAGGAAGAGAAACACAGAGAAGAAGCCTACGTGAAGTACTTCCCGGAACAAGAGGTTTCTCGTCATTTTTACCTCCATCAATCTGTTCTGATTGTATTTCCTAACTTTGTTTTCAATTTTTTTGATGTATAAAATTGAGATAGTTGTTGAGAGTAGATTCATTGAATATTGAGATATGTCTATACTCACCTTTAGGAATTTTGTCTCGGATATTAATGAAAGTTAATTGATTGCATTTTTTGTTGAGGTATTTTTCATTCAATTTCTGCACTTAATAATTCAGTAACAAACTGAGAGGGTGAACCGAGTGAATATCATTAAATTACGTTAACAAGAATTAGGTCGTTTAATAGATTAATAATTGAATCAAACTAGTAAAATTGTGTAATGAGAGATCATGTATAGTTTTCGGTAAGTTATTGGACAAATTTATATCTGATTTAGGTTTTTGGTAAATTGTGAATTGAGAGGTTCCAATTCCATAATTTAAATTAGGGTATATAAATTAGGGTTAAAGATTATAACTTGTGAGAGAGTAATACACCCTAGGACCTTCTACATTCGATAATTCGATAATTTCATAATCAATTAGGTTTTTATTAAGGTCAGATTAAAATCCCCTTTCTTTTAATTGATAGTTCCTAGGTTGATTCTTGATTTGGTTGTGCAATTGCTATCATGTTTATAATTTCAATTTTAATTCTTGAAATTGATTGCTTGATTGAATAATTTTCTGCCTTAGTTGTTTATTTGAATTATTGCGAATTTGAGTTAGCCTTAAACTTTAGGAATAGATTATTCCTCCTCGTGGGATCGACACCTTAGGTACTACGCGAACGATCCACACATTGGTGGTAATATAAAGGTTAAAATATTAAAACTTTATCATATAGGAACTTGTGATCAGCTATTAGTGAAAATTAGGAAGAATTAAGTGAAGGAGATTAGTGGTGATATTGTAGCATGTATCATTGAGGTTATGGCTAAGACTCAAATAAGTACACACTAAAGTTGATAAGTGTAATATGTTGAGACTTTGGGAGAAGTGCAAAGTCAATGATCACCAAACAATGATCAAGAGTGTATTAGAGAAAGAAAGTAAGGGGGTATAAGGATTCAAGACTGTTTATGTTGGAACTTCCTTCAACATATGTTGGGTATGTTTTGTGCTTAAATGCTAATTTCATTATTAACATATAATTTTTGGATACCATAGTCGATGTTGAAAAATATGAATAACTTAGTTGCAAACATTCCATGCTAATCATCTTTATAAACATGTTTATATATTTTGTTAAGATGTGGAAGTAGGTGCTATGCCTTACATGGGTGGATCAAGTGCTTAATCATTAACATGTTTAGGTTTCTATTTAATGCATTTTGCTTTTTTATTTGAGTTTTTAACCTCCATGAATAAGGAGAACAAAACCCCAATGTAGAAAAGAGCCTCCTTCAGTAAAGAATACAAGTTTTAAGTCTTGAGGAAGGTTAAAATTCAAAAATTATCATCAATATTGGGAAAATAGTACATCAACATCAAAAATTCCAAATTTTGGCAAAGAAAAGAAGGAGTTTCCTTATTCAATTTTCTGTCAATTTTATATCTTCTAATCTTTGTATAATGGAATATTTGAGTGTTGGTGATGTTACGGGGACCATGATTGGCATATTTGTTTTTAGGGAATATTTGAATATTTGCAACCTATAGACTTACAATCATCACATTAATTGATTAGTTAGAAGAAAGATCTCGGCTAATGCAATTAATCACCCATAGGATAGCTTAATAACTAGTTAAATTAGGTTGAGAGATCGTTCAATTGACTTCATTTAATTTGATTAGGGACAATTAATTACATCTTGAGAGAGGGTAGTTAATACAATTGCAAATATTAGGTGAGACACAATTAGATTAATAAAATAGGAGGGAGACAAAATAGGTAGAAAGTGATCTCTAGTAATTAGATTCTTGAATTCCAATTTTCTACATTTTGGTATTGTTCACTGTTTATTATTAGTCTTTCAATTTTAGTTTAATTTTTTAGATTATTTCTATTACACAATTTTGTTTCTTAAACAAATTTTGATCTGAATTAAGTTGTGTCTAGGCATCAACCCCTATTAGATCAATATCTACTTTCTAGCTATAAGTCACAACCCGTATACTTGCAATTTTTGAGTGTAAAATGAGTAGATTGTTTTGCAAAATTACACTCAATAGAAATCTGTGGCATAAAGAAACAAAATGGAGAATCCTTTTATGAGTATTAGGAGCATTTTAAGCTAGTTGTCCTCATGACAACATACTGGACCAACTTCTTATCTTGTACTTCTACGAAGGATTGCTACCGATGGAGAGGAGTCTAGTTAATGGAGCGAGTGGTAAAGCACTATGTGAGAAGGCTCCCATCAAAGCCAAGATTTTACTTGAACGCATGACCACTGATGCTCAACAATTTGGTACTCACTGTTAGGTTAGCCACGGATGCATGCATCACATATATGTGATGCAGCGGAAGTGTTGAAATCTAGATTCTGACACTATGATAACTAAAAAAACGAAATCATACATACATGCATAAACATATATGTAAGAACATGAAATATAAAACTTTTACTCTCTATTTCTCATCCTTATCTTTGAGATAAGTTAGAAATTATTCATTTAAGAATTCACCACCTCGATCTGATCAAAGTGTATTAATACTTCTACCGATTTATTCCTCTACTTCATGTCTAAATTGTTTGAACATTTCAAACGCTTCAGAGCTGTATCTCATTAGATAAGCATATATATATCATGAATAATCATCAATAAAAGTAATGAAGTACACAAAACCACCTCTGGCATGAACGGAAATTGGACCACGTACATCAGAATTTATTAGGTCTAGTAACCCATTCATTCATTAACCTTTTCCTTTAAAAGTTAATACAGTTGTCTTGCCTAACAAGCAAGATTCATATGTATCATATGATTCATAATCGCTATCTTTCTTGTGTAGCTTAATTATGTGTTTCTCATTTATATGGCCAAGTTGACAATGTCATAAGTAAGATGATTTTAAGTTATTTCATTTTTGTCTTTTATTGTCATTGATATTTAAAATTGGATTGGACATATCTAATATGTAAATTCTATTGCACAATATAACAATACCATATAACATTTCATTCAATTGCTTGAAAAAGTCAAATGAAATCCTACTTTATTAAGACATGAAACAAAAACAAATGTTTTTAGTTACAACGGGTAGATAATAGCAATTTTTCAAAACTAACTCTAGCCCACTAGGAAGATACAAAACGTATGTTCCTACCGCTATTGCAGCAACTATTGCTCTATTACCCACATGTAGGTTCATCTCTCCCTTCTTGAGTGGTCTACTATCCCTAAGACCCTACATGTCAACACATATATGTGACCACATTCGAAATCTAATACCCAAATGTTATGATCAGAAATAGTATTAACCTCATTGACAAATATCATACCTGAAGTAGACGATGGGGCTTCTAACGCCTTCTTCTACTGCAATGACTCTAGAGAAGCATTGCAGTTCCTTTTCCAATGTCCTTCTTTGTTGTAATGGAAGCGTATCCCCTTTCGTGTTGTCTCCTTTGCCTTCTTTTCCGCTACGCCTCCCACTAGCTTCTTAGACTTCTTCTTCTTCTTTTGGTTCTTCTTTCAAGAACCAGAAGTAAAGTCCACCGACATCATAGCCTTACTGTCTTTCTTGACAATCTGCTCAACTATTCTGAGAAGATCAATTAGCTCAGGTATCATTGTGGATATTTGGTTCATCTAATAGTTAAGCACAAACTGTGAATAACTATCAGTCAAACCAGTCAAAACTAAGTTTGTACTTAATTTATGATTCATTATGAAGCCCAATCTGGCTAATCTCTCAATGTATCCATTCATCTTCAGTGCCTACTACACTAGAGATGATCCCTCAACCATCTTAGAACGGAAAAGCAACCTCAAGGTCTCGAACCTTTCAGACCGAGCTTGCTCATTGAACAGTTCTCTCAGATAGTAGGCTATGGTATAAGCATCCATATCCCCACGCTGCTTCAGCAATTCTTCTTATAAACTTTTTGATCTTTACCAGATGCATCGACAGTAGAGGGATCATGCAGTGGTTCATCTAGGACATATCCTAGTTTTTTGAATTTGATAATAATTCTCAAATTTCGTAGCCAATCCAATAAGTTAGGCCTTGTGAGTTTGTTGGAATATAATAGGGATCGTAAGTTCACATTAGAAGACATCGTGCGATTTAATAACCAAGAAGAATGAGGCAAAATGTTAGAATGTACATTAATGAATATCGATAAGGGCTTTAATCACATGCATTATAGGTCCCACTATTCTTATGCAAATTCATAGCCCTAATTACGAATTTGAGAAAACTTATAGTTTTCTTAGTGGATCGGTATCTGATATCACCAATAATGACCTTAGGTTTGCCTAAAAAGCCACCTTAGGGCAATCCGTAGGTATCATTCATACCAATTGCATTCAATTATGCAACTATTGACTTGTGCCATCAACTGTTGATTTAGCACACTCATTGGGTTATCAACTCTTAATTTGTATACATCCTATGTCTATAACCCAACTTCTCCTCTATCCACGTTGACCTTAGGTTTACCCAACAAATCAACTCTTCTAGTTAGAACTAACTCATTAATTTGGAAATCTAATTTCCATGGTTTGAACATATTCGTGTAGTGCAGACTTGTTTACCCAATAACCCAACTCTAAAAGAACTCTGGTTCTTGCCATATCCATGGAAGGCGTAAGTCCTAATATTTTGGTTGAGGGATTTATTCTTTGGTCTCATCAATACTTGGATGATCTTGAATATGTATATCACATATATACATTCAGATAATGGACAACTCATTTGAATTGAGCCTATGTCCATAACTACCCTTAACATGCATCTAATACATGTATCACACAAAGGAGGTTTAATTTAGGTTGTGACTTGACTATGCTTCTAAAGTCCGTGATTCGATTCAACTCTTGAACCTAATCTGGTACTAGTGTTAGTCTTGGCCAATATGAATTATGAATGTGATTCAATTAGGAACCCTAAAATTCAATTATTTTGTCGTCCAGATTAAACACTTTAATCTTAGTTTATATGCCTTTATCTAGTCATACTAGAAATGCTATGCTCTACTTGGATCAATTCTAAATTAATCCTGAGCGTTTCCAAAATTCCCATACATCAATTAGTCATCTACAATATCCCTAGGTCATTTCAAATTTATCTATACAATTTCGGCACTAGCCAAAATTATCTTGATGACCAAAATCGACAAGATAAATAAGTTAACCTACAAGACACTAAAGGGACTGATTCGATGTTCAGAAATTTTTTAGAACCCTAATTTTAAGAACATGCATTAAGCAACCTATTAAAAACAAAATAATATATTTAAGAACTTTATTAATGCCTTATAACTGGAATACATACACTAGAAGTCATTAAGTAAGTCAACTCCATCAACTTTCAAAAAGTTGACCAATGTTGACTTTGACTTTATTTAATAATTGAATCAAATTCAATTAATTATAGAGAAATTCCAGAGTCTTATACACATTCTAAATGTATCTAATAAAAAATATTGAGGCCTAATTTTTAGGAATTACTTATTAATAAATTAGAATAAGCCAGCATATCACATGTGTATGACACTTGCCATGTTACTTTTAACACTAGTCAAACATTACATCATGCATGCATTAGATAATCACTTTTAACAACAGTGTCATGCATCTCATACATGTGGCAACATCTCATCTTACATGCACATGCATAAAATTTATCAAAAAAAAATTTATAAAAATTAATATGGAATTTACAAACATGCATGTTCATCACATTTCCAGAATTTTCAAAACTTTATACATGCATTAGGCTAAAACTAAATTCGTAATAAAATAGCGAATGACATTCAATAGAATTTTAATTTTAAAAAATATAATATAACACCTTATAAATTGTCTAGATATTAATTCGAAATAAAATAGCAAATGATAATTAATTGCAATTTCCTTTAAAAGAAACATAATATAACATCTTATAAACATTTCTAAGAAAGAAAATTAAAAAAAATTCTACATTTTAGACAAATTATTCCAAATCAACATGCATGTCAATCACAACCCATCAAACACTCCGCACATGTTCAATACATCATTTAATACATGCATAACCTTGCTCTGATACCACTGTTGGGTTGGGTTAGCCACAGATGCAACAATCACATGCATGTGAATGTAGTGGAAGTGTCAGAATCTAGATATCGACACCATGAAAACTTGGAAAAATAGAATCATACATGCATGCACAGACATATATATAAGAACATGAAATATAAAACTTTTACCTTTGGCTTCTCCTCTTTTCTTGATTCTTCTCCTTGTTTGGGTTTTTGCAAACACCAAACCCTTCCTTATGTTGGATCGAAAACAAAAACAAGCTTGGATTGGCTAAACAGTAGATTTCAAAAAACTTTTTCTGAAATCAAAAGATAGTGGAAGCATAAATAACAAATCAACATGCTCTTAATCCATACATGATACGGCATAAAATAAATAAATAAAATAAGAACAAGATAGGAATATTACCAAATCCTTACTATAGCTTTGACTCCTCACTGTTGTGTCCCCAACCAATCTGATCTACCACTTGTTCTCCATGGATAGCTTGGTTAACAATATCATTTGGTAGGAAAGGAGAAGGAGAACAAAATGGAGAGCTATAATTTGCTATAGCCGATGGTTTGGAGGGCTAGAGAAGAGAAAAATCACACACCGTTCATTTTTTTTATAAAGCTAAAAATGAATTGCGCAAAACCAAATTCTTCAAATCTTGGATGGTTTTTGGGAGAGAGTTAATGAAAAGCAAAATTACACACACTTCCATTCATTTGTCTAGAATGTAAAAGAGTTGTAACTGCCCTCCCACCTTCATTCATTTCATGAATTAAAGGAGATGTATGTTATTCTACACTAAAACTTGTTAAGTCAAGAAGACTTCACTTCTTCTATTAATTTTGATGAAAGTCAAATAATAATAATAAAAGAAGCGTGTGAACTATTTTGATGAGTTTGTTAAGTGCGCAAATAAATGTAAGTAGCACAAATCATCAAATCAAGATGATATTCAAAGAGTTTACTAAGACAAAGTGCAAGACGCATCAGATGAAGTAAAGTCATTAGACGAAGCAAAGTCATCAGATAAAGCGAAGTCATCAGATGAAGCAATAACATAAGATGAAGTCAAGACATAAGACGAAGCATACAAATCAAATCAAGACGATATAATTAAAGAATAATCTACAACATCAGTTAGTTAGTT
>JANIIA010000008.1:28892710-28923589 GCA_027478495.1 Erythroxylum alaternifolium
TCTTCATGTAACTTATTCTCTATATAATAACACATTAAGGTGCTGTTTATTTACACACCTCTTTCCCTACAATACCTCTGTCTTATCTGACAGTCTTCAAAGAGAATTCCATAATTTAGATATTTGAAACATTGTATTAAAACTATAAACAAAAATAGCCAATGCAAAGGAGTTTTCCATTTTGAAACCCAACTTGGTATGGATGAGCTGCTCACTGGATTCCAATTCTCTAACCTTCAAAAATTTGTCATCATAAACAATAATAATTCTTTCATAGGCATGGCAATGATGGTTAGTGAGAAACTTTCATTTGCTTCCAAAACAACTAAGTTTATTCAAATTTTCTACTCTAATTTTGGTTTAGAAAAACCAACATCGGCTTTTCATGCATAACAAAATCCCTTACAACATTAAACTTTGAAGGGATGTTTATTCCCTTAACATTCCATACTATAAAAGTTGTATGAGAGTGCTTTTTCCTTTAAATCCCTTCCTACTACTCTTATTGCTCTTCCTAGAAATCACCTTTTCAAATTGTTCCTCTTAACTACTCCCTCTTAGCTCATCTCCCATTAGTTGTTGTTGAGAATCTTCATTTGGCTTTAAGCTATTAGAAAATTCCTCTTCTCGCTGACTGACATTCTCTTTACTGCAAGGGCTATGCTCCCTATCTATGCTTTCATTACCCCTTGGATTCACTAACAGTTTACCTTCATCACTCAATATTTGTTGCTAACTGTCCTGAGGTTGAACTGAGTCTAGAATATTAACTATTTGAGCATTCTCATCTTTAGTAACGAGATCACTGTCAACCTTGTTTCCCCTTGCCTTCTTGGTACCTATCAACTTTGTTGTTTCCTACGGCTCACAGTTATTTGTTGTGTGGACAACCTCTATTCTCATCACTTCCCAATAGTCCCCTCTTTTGAAAATTGTCCTTATTGTTTGCCACGCTTTTCTTTATTCTTTGAAGGAAGGTTTCTATTGATAAGTAACCAACACTTTGTCTTCTCTAAGAGAATGCCCATCTACCAATATGAATACAGGGATGCTATCTTTCATTTACGTAGAGATATCCATACCCACAAATAATCTAGCAAATCCTATTGGTTTCCCCAAGCATTGTTTTCATCCATACAAATTGGTTTACCCAAATAACTAGCAAGCATGCTCAACCCTTAGTCGTCCAATATTCTAGAGGAATATTGGGAATATTCACCCATAGGTGAATATTCCTCAATTTGATTTTCTCTAATTCCATTCTCGGTTGCCAATGTTGAAGAAATAAAGGAAGTTGAGAGATGTATCATGAGCCTTCTTCTATTACCTTTTGAGCTTTAGATTTGGAGTTGAAGGTAAATGTAAAGTTATCTTCCTTATTAAGCATTACCTCCTGTAAACCTCTAACTTTCCAATTTTTCTGGGTCCAAGCTTGTATCACAGGAAAAACAAGACTTTTATCCATAAATAATCCAATAATCATAACATCCCATGTCCTTGCTCTTTCCTGTAGAATGTCAATGTTAGGAGCTACCATCAGTTTTCCTTCAATCTCAACTAGTGGACTGTAGAATAAAGAAGCATATGAATTGTATCTAACTACCTAGTTCCATGTCTTTCTAGCTACATTATGTTATGGAAGCACACCTCTTAATTGGGATGAGATCTTTGGTGGTGGGATTGGGGAGAAGATGGGTAAGATAGGTTGGTTTGTAGAGTGGGATGGGGCATGAGGTTCTAGGGGCTTATTAAGTTGAGACGGAGTTGAAGAAGGAGAAAAGGGGAAAGTTGAAGCTACAGGTGGAAAATCTGTCTACATTATAGTGTGTAATGGGTCTGGGTTTGATTATGATGTTTTGTTGTTTTGTAGGTCACAATGGAAGACAGAAAGGGTTGTTTTTGGAGAAAAGGCAAAGATGTGAAGTTGGGAAGTCCCTGAAGGAGACACCCAGGCTTAAAGAAACTAGTAGGCACAGATATAGGGTTTAAACAAATTGCTTTTATATGCTCCTTTTGAGTGCTTCGTTCGTTTCTGCTTTGAATGTTATTGCATCGTCTCCTTTCGTCTGCTTCATCTTCTTAGTCATTGTCTCAGTTTTGCAAAAGAGAAATGATGAAATTGGAGTTGTAGTATTTGTGTCCTAAACATGTTCATTAGCCTCGATACCCTCTTTGAATTGAAAAGAGGAAGTTTAGCTCCTCATAGCTCGCCAGAGGGAAAGGAATCTGCCTCTCTTTTTCACCTCTAGTGACTTCATACCTTATTTAACCTTTTAAATGCCCTTTTATACTTAAAATTATGGTTGCGCCATAATACACAACCAATTACAAGAGGGTGTAAGTGACCACGTATGTAAAATTAAAGTTGTGAACATAAACATTCACAGTGAGCTACGCGATCATTTACACGGTTATGTAGGTTGCAAAGGTGGCTGAAATGTTGTCTTTGAGCTCCTACATACTAATAGTGACTTACATGGTCCCATAAACGATTGTGTAAGTTGTAGTAAATTTATTTCTTGCATTTTTTGTCCTTTTTTCACCCTAACTCATCCCTTTTGCTTCCAAGAAGGCAAATAAGAATGAACATCAATAGAACGACACCAATGGTATGTTTTTAGCTCATTTTGGGTCTTATTCTTCTGACTTGTACCAAAAATAAAGTATGAATCAAAATAAGTATCTTAAGTGCATCGTAACATTAATCACTAAGAATTAGGGAGTAAATATATAATCAATCAAGCATTTGTTAGTACATATTTCTTAAGCAACATAAAATCTTCTTAACGTGCATGTATATGCTAGATAAGTAAAGATAGAGAGACAAACGTACGAATGCTATGGAGGTGGGCTATTGATGCAATTTTGAACTGCAAGTAGTTATTCTATTACAGGGTGTGGTTGTATCTCCTTAGGTTTCTTAGCCATGGTTTTTTTAGTGTTAGTTCAAATTGAAGAACCAATTTTTATGGCATGTTTAGAATGTAGATTTTGCACCCGTTAATCCTTATAGTGCTAAAATCATGATCTTAATAAGATGAAACCATTCATATTAGAAAGAGTTTTAAAATTCCAAACATTGAATCATTATTTAATATCCCTTACATGGATTATCTTACATTTAAGCAATGAAGTTAGAATGTTTCATTAGTAGTAATAGTTTGGCTCATAACACCTTACTGTTTTAAACTTTTATCAAAGTATTCCATGATATAAATGCTATATTTATAGAATTAAGTGTTTTTAATTATGTCTCAACACCCAAAAAAAAAGTCCCCCCCAAGTTGAAAAAGTAAACGCAAGAGGCATAAATATAGAGAGGGAATATTTTTAGCACATAAAATGATTCTTACAAAGAAAAAACCAATTTCACATAAAAGACAATATGTATGTTGTAGTTTAAGTTTTAATGGTATTTTCTTAAAAACTGCTTTGGTTCGGGTTTATTTTTACATTCAATAAAAGATTTATTTGGAAGAGTCTCTAGTTTTTATTTTAAAATTTTCTTTCTTATTTTCATATTATGAAAATAATAAAAAATTAATATTAGTTCTCTTTTTTCTTTTTTATAATTTGATGTTATTATGATGAATAATATAATTTAATAAATTAAGTTAAAATAAAATTATAAAATAAAATTGTTTTGAAAAGTAAAATATCTATATTTGTTTTTATAAATACATTTAAATATCTCAAAATACATAAGTTCAAAATTTTAAAAATATTTACTAGTGAAATAAAAAATTGAAATATCAAATTTTAATTTTAAGCGATAACATTAGTTTTAATAATTAAAACATATTAATTCATAACAACAATTTATAACTAATTATTATTTATTTTAATAAAATATGATGAATTTATCTGTGATATTATCAATATTTAAGAGATTAAAATACATTTAATTATTTCTGATAAATATTTTATTGTGATTAATAATAGAAACGTAAACGTATTATGTTTATGTTTAATTAATTTATATTATAATTAAAAAATAGAACAGATGGATTTTTACGCTTATCTAAGTAACTATATATTGATGCCTATGCAAGTAAAACCATTGATCTAAGTAAAAACTCTAGAAGTAGGAGGACATGCAATGGGATTTTAGCAATGAGTTTCGATCCAATGACCATTTTCTGGGGCAGGGTTTTAAGACTACTAGGGTTTAAGTTCCTTCAACTTTAAGAGCTCCTATAAACAAAAACTTATAATCTCTCGAGAAGGCGAATTATATGGCTACTCTCTCTTGTAGAGCATGTCGCTCTTTACTCCTTAGCCCAAAAGCTTCTCAGATCTCCATGCCCTTTTACACCTCCTCTTATGAAAACCATGACTTGGATGAGTCCACTTCTAACTCAGACGCACCCCCTTAGTCTCAGGCTACTAAGGAGTGAGTGGTTTATGATCAACCACTTAAGAATGGCCTCAATGTGGGCATTTCAGGGTATTTATGAGTTCATTTCTATTTTAAACCTTTTAGTCTTATTTCATTTTAAAGTATTTACACTACTTCTATGCTAATGTGAGATTTATTTGTTTTTGGGTGTGATTTTATAGGCGATATTAATAGGGAGGGTTGGGCAGAGTCCATTATAGAAAAGGTTGAAGGGTGGAACAACTGTGACAATGTTATCGGTGGGGATAGGTGGAATTTGCAACAATAGGAGACCATTGGACCATGAAGATCCAAAGGATTATGCCAACCGTTGTTCTGTTTAGTGGCATAGGGTTTCAGTTTACCCTTCCAGATTGGGGGATCTTCTTGTCAAGCATGTTATGTCTGGGTGAGATTTTATGCCAAATTGATCTTGTTTAGCTACTGCTTGCATTCTTATTTATGTAATGATCAATTGTTGACTTTGATTCAGCTTTAAAGAATATGAAGTTGAATGCATTTTATACCTTTGAAATGCACAAACTCGAAGTTACAATGTGTATGTAAGAGTGATGCTCTTAAAAACTGAAGCTTTGTATTTGACTCCTATTGTAGCTAATTGGTATTGTATCCAAAATTATCCTGTTGACCAGAGAACCTTATGGTTTTTTTTTTCTTTTTTCCAAAACCCTCTTCTTTTTCATTTTGTCAATAATAAACAGTTTGGCCTTTGTAACTTTGTGTATGTTACAGTATTGAAAAAAAAGCAAAGTAGTTAGATTATGTTTTTCAAACATGCTTTGGTTGGCAATAACATTGAAAACAATGTTCTTTTCTTCCATCTCTTATTGCCTATAATCGAGTGTCCGAACAATTTGTATCATTTGCTGCTTTAACTCAATTTATATTTATATTCTATTAATAAAGACTTTTCATATACCGTTAATAGCCTAGACCAAAGACTTTGTCAGATTGCAAAGCCTTCTACCAAAGACTTTGTCATATTGCAAAGCATTCTTATTTCTTCCCTCACTTCCTCTTTTCCCCACTGCTCTCTTGTACGTTGCTCTTATGTTGGTTGAGCAATATAGTATCCCCATCCCAGGCATGATGGAAAGCAACAGTTGCCATTTCAATGTATTTCATACCAAATATAATCAATGGATTGCTTCCATTTGTTGTTGAATTACGTTGCTTCTACTTGAGTAGCCAATATTCTCTTGTCAACATGTAAACGAATTTTTGCTGTGAGCAATTGCAAATTTTAACTTGTCCCTACTCTTGGTTCCTGCCAACTTTTCCCTTAGGTCCTCTCCATTTCTTATCACAGTAATAACAGTTTCAGTTTTTCCTTTACTGCAATGCAATTGTGTATGTGGAGGGTAACTTGGAGAGTAAAATATTTGCTGATATAGTAACTGCTCTTGTCCGACATTGATCTAGTAACTGGTCTTCTCCGGTGTGTAAGATTGTTGTTCGTCAAAATGGTATGCAATTGCTACATGCACTATATATTTAGTTTGTTGATGGAATAGTTGATAATATGCTTTAAAAATCTCTGGCCTTTTCTTTTGTAGTTCTCAGCTATCCCTTTAAAGAATACTATGTTTTCTTCAAAGTAGGCATATGATTCACATAGATGTGACATTCATGTTTCTATAGCAGTATGTAACCACCAATATGTTGAAATTAGGATTTATCACTTGTTTTTAGTACCTTTAGTCCATAAAACAAACTGTGGATTAACTTTTTTATAATATTGACTTTCAGGGTGGATTGTGCTTTTAAGCTAAGGAAGCAATTTTTGGCAAGCAAGTCCTAATGAACTTAGTGGCTTTGGTTATATATATATATATATATATATATTAAAGCAGAGAGAAGTCAAGTGAACAAAATTAAGAAATTAATTACATGAAATAGGAAGCTGAGTTTCATTCAAAATCAATTCCACAATGCTTAGTAGTAACCAAAGCCTATATATATACATATATATAGACACGTATACACTAGTTGAACAAGGTTTGACTAGGAAATGAATCATCATTGAGGACTTTCAATACAAGTTAGGTTATGTTTGGTTGGACGTAAGGTTTTTAATGGAATGGAATGATTTATAATAGAATGGAATGTAAATGGATGTAATATTAGAAAATTGTTATTTGGGAGGAATGGAATAATTCATTATATAATATAATATTAGAAAATTGTTGTTTGGGAGGAATGAAATAATTCATAATATAATATAGTGTAATATTGTTTGAAAAAAAGTTTCATAATGTGATATAGTAAAATATTGTTTATTATTTTACATTTCATCCTAAATTTCTCAAATCGGAGGTAACTTATTTTTACTGGTTAGGATGAAATGAGATATAATGTGAAATCTTTTATTTTCATCATATTCTATTTTATTCTATTATAAATCCTCTTCCCAAATAGAGATGTCCAAAAAGGCCCAATCAGACCTAATTTTGGCTCAAGTTGACCGATCCACGTGATGAAGTTAGGTCCATCATGGTTGACCCACCTAGCTCTCAGCTTGACTCTACCTATTGACATCTCTACTCCTAAACAATAAAATAATATTACATTTCATTAATAACCACTCAACTAAATATAGCTTTAATCAGTTGCGTCTTTTTATTTGGGGGTCATAATGAAAGTTATGTACCACTTATTTTTTTCTTCATTTTCATCATGTAACTCTGGCTCTCAAACCTAAATTAGAGATTTTCTGCCAAATATTCTAAATGTATTGGTGCAAATTGGAGTTCTGTGTATGAATATAATCAGTTCAACTCGAGTGTGGCATTTTTAAGAGCTTTGAGTTTTTAAACAGAAGCTAAAAAGAAAAACAGAATTCTAGTACAATAATGCATTATTTGTTTATTGCGGGGATTTAAGCGGACCGCCAACCTAGTCCTGTAAAATTAAAGGAAAACTGTAACTACATTCCAAGGAAAAGACATTCGAAAGAGGAATTCTGTAATCATTTGAGAACAAAAACAATAATTGTCGAAAGGACAAACAAAAAGAGCTGACGACCTAAAGATTCAGGAACTCATTTACGATGCAGAAGTCTTAGTGACGTCAGCTAACTAATTACTTTTTACTTTTTAACTAGTAGCTACTGTTGAGTATTTTAATCAGTCTCAGCGAGCTTTGACGAGTCTTAAAAGTCTAACTAATGCCAGCTGATGAAACCCTTATCACCCTTCCTGACTCCTGTCGTGTCTCAACATAGTAATCTCATTGGACGGTAATGAGAGAGTGGCTACTTCAAACGTAATGAGCTTATATTATGGTTTAGTTGGCCACTCCTTCTACCTAATTCTTATAATATATTTTCTTTGAAAAATGAAAAAATAGAAGTGATAAATATATTTGTTTAATTTTAAGAATAATAACTCTGTAACAGAATATTATATATCTGAGAAGTTGGAAGTCATCGTTCATGCATGTCTTCATTAAAATACTTAACATAAGTCTGAGATAAACTATATATATAGTTTCCGATGAAACAGGCGTAAAACCAAACCAGATTATAAACAAAGCACCACGTCTACATTTATTGCCGTGCTATTTTGAACTTTTACAATTTTCCAATCTGCCAATCCAGAACAAAGAAAAACTCAACATAGAAAGGAACAGCCGAGACTTAAACAACCCCAACTCTTGCAAAAATGTATTATTGTCCAAGACCGAGACAACAACACTCACATAAGACATGAGTCATCTAACAAAAAACCCCCAAGACCAGACCTTGAAAAGTGAGTGAGAGAGAGAGAAGAAAAAGCAGGAGTCCATGGATATGAGGAGGATTGTGGTTGTGGTAGAAGATGTAGACGTAGCTAGAACGGCACTCAGATGGGCACTCGACAACATTCTTCGCTACGGGGATGTAATAACTCTTCTACACGTCTTTTGCCCCGCAAAGTCTTCATCAAACAGGAGCAAGATTAGGCTGCTTCGCTTGGAAGGCTACCGACTGGCTCTCTCATTCAAAGACATATGCAACAGCTTCATTATTAACGTAAATATCGCTTGGGGTTGTACCCTTTTCGTGTTTAGGTGTTTTTTCTTGCGGCAGGGGACTAATTATGCCTTGTTTAATTTATTGTTTAGATAGATTATGTGATGATGATGGATACGATAATCAGGGAATTGTGTTGCACAGACAAATATTGAGATCATTGTCACCGAAGGCGACCGGGACGGTGGGAAGATTGCGGAGACTGTGAGAGAGATTGGTGCTTTTGCTCTTGTTGTGGGACTCCATGATCGGAGCTTTTTGTACAGGTAAGTTTCATTTTTATGATTTCCATAATTCCCCAATAACGTATCTGCTTTCTGTTTTGTGTGTGTGTGTGTCTCTCTATATATATATATCATGTTCTGTTTAATTTGAATATCCATCATTACCTAATGATGACTGAACAAGAAGAAAGGGATGAATCTGGGTTGGATGAACCTTCTGCGGATAGGTTGAGACACTGGTCAACTGGTAATTGGTGTTAAAAGTAATTTCCGGTCGTTACCAAATAACAACTCCATGTGTATTTGTATGACAGCTGCTTTTATGTCCTTGTGCTGATTTAGACTGGAGAGCGATTGCCTGAATGTTATAAATTGTCTTTCAAAATCATTTTTCACGTCTAGTTTTTTGAGAAGTTAGAAGAACAAACTTCGTTTATTACCTTTGAGATTCCAAAAATAAGACCCAGTCTGTCAATAGTGTAACCATTAAATCGAGTATGCTTGAGCTAACTCAGGTAACAGCAGCGTTGGCATGGACCTTAGTGGGGTATGGTGAAACTTTCTGGAAATTGTGTATGGCGTATAGATTTGAGGATGGTTGGTTGGTGACCCAATAGCATCTGACTAGTTGATTAGTCTCATGGCAGTGGACACTTTTCACAAGAAGTTTCCTTTGTCAATATGTGAAAAATACTGTACTCATATTCCTAAAACGTAAATTATCACGCTTTCTCATGATTCATGATGCTATCTGTATTCCTCTTATTCACAGACAGAAAGAGTCAACTGCAAAACTTTAAGGGCTTTCTCCTCTTGATTGTGATGTTGACGTAGTTTGTTCTGTGAGTTGATCATAAAAAGACCAATGAGTACCTAATTAATGTTGCAGTTATCCATCTTATACTCTTGTCTTCTTCCCTTCAAATGAATATCATCTATCTAATAAAAATCCAGTCCTAGGACAAGTGCGAAGGGTAGGATGTGACATAGGTGCATAGAACTTTTGTGCTACAAAGGCAAGAAGGGTAAGAATGTAACTAAGAGCAGCTGCGTCTTGTTGTGGTAGGTTGGCATTGGCCCACAGCAATACTGCAGACAGCTTGAACTGCAGAGTGTTAGCAATCAAACAACCAGCTGCTTCGCCAAGGGCATTGGCAGCGCCAGACAGCTCAACCAACATGGACCTCTCGCAAATCGAGATTGGTAGATTAGAGTAAGTTCCTTTTCCCCATTATCTAAATCAAGTTGCGTTGGATATGTGTAATTACGTCGATCAACTGTTTAAGACTCTACATTCTGCCACATTTATAGGATAGGGTCTCACGTTTTTCTCATTGGCCTTGTAAGTATGTGCATTGTATTATTAACAAGCCATTTTCTTTCTTTTCTGAAAAAAATAAATGGATTTTACAGTATTCCTGATATACCGACCCCAAAAGTGGCTTATAGAATTTGTCCAGACCCATCCGCTATTATATGGAGATGGAGGAAGTCGAGGAGGAAACATCCCTCAGGAAAAATGAGAGTTTGATTGGACATTTTATGTGCAAATTCAGAAACAACAAGTTGATTCGTGCTTCATCATCTGGACATTGGTACTTTGGCTTCTTTTGTTTTGTGGTGTAACTGTCTCACACAACACGATTTTAAATGTACAAATCAAAATAGTGAAATTGACGTCATACGGCTATTGGAGGCTAATCTGTAGAAAGCTGGTTCCCAAGTATTCATCAATCGATGTCAAATGTTTTCATGTGCATTAATCATCACTTTCTTTCCCTAGAACGCGGCAATCAAATTTTATATTAAATGTAAGAAACTATTATTAAAATGAATCTGTTGTCACACTCAGATGTCAATGGATCGAGCTTCTTTACATATGAGATTCAGTACCAGTCCCACACAAAAAGTTAGGATGAAATCACTTCTTCAGAAATCCGTGGATGAGATGTGTTGGAACATAGTAGAAACAAAGAAAATGAAATAGGTCATTCACTCATTTGTTCCCAAGAAGTTATCGCGATAACAGTGGCAACATCTTCTGTTCTACTGTCCCTGTGTCAACTCTTTCCGCACGTCCATAATAGTCCGAATGTCGTCGTTCACGCTTGCGTTGCCTAGGAAAAGGAGTTGGAAGATGATAAAAGCAGAGGCAATTCCAGCATCTTCCTTGTGCATCTCCTACTTTGAACTTTATTATAGATGAGGCACTGAGAACCACAAATTCAGTTGGACTTCAGACTCTTAGGAATTTGCTCAATTAACAGCAGATTATCTGGAAGGCAGTTGGATATGTATCTTGATTTATGTGGTTAATTATAATTTTTTATATAATTATTTACAAATATTTTTTTTACTTTATTCATATTTATTTAACTAATTGATGTATAAAATAAAATTTATATGATAAAGATGGATTGCAAATGTAATTATAATGATATTATAACTATACCGTTCATATTATATTTATATATTATCTCTAATAATATTGAAATTTAATAGAGTAAAAAGATTAGCATACATTATATTTTTCTTTATAAAAAAAGCAATTGATTTCATAAACTAAGGTGTGAAGATATTTAAACAAATATATAAGTGCTTGTTAGAGATAAAGTGTAATGAACTGACCAGGTATTGTAATTTCATTTAGAACGTTATTTGTATATTTATAAAAATTCTAATTGTGATGATTGTATAAATGATAATTTGACTTAAGATCTCTAAAATATCTCATACAAGGATTATTATAATTTGAAAGTACTTATTACCTATCTTAATCAAGGATCGCTCAATTAATAATCATTAGTTATAGCATGAACTATACGAAAATAATTCGATGATTAATATAGAAATGATTACCCTAAATTGATTACATAGAATATTTCATTATTTTCAATTAGTATTGGTTTAAGAAAATTCTTAGTTAAGATAAAATAACACATTGAAATAGTTTTTAAATGTGATTAATGAAATTAATTGCCAATGATGGATAACTAATATAATTGAACTTGAATAAAGTAATACATTTATTTCATATTTTATGTCTAATCAAGATATTGTATGATAAAAAATTGAATTATATGAAAAATATGCATAAAAAAGTTAGTCAAAAATATTTTTACATTCTTAATATTTGAGTAATAATGATGTCAATGTCAGACGTTAATCTTGATATGTAGATATAAATTATTTAATTAGAAAAATTAAAGATAAATTAAAAACTTAATTTGTCTAATCATAAATAAGATTTAATGTTATAATTTATATCAATTGCCAATATATTTAGAAATTTATCAGGTCACACTCAAAGAATAATTGAAGAGAAAAAATGTAATTTGATCAAGTTGAATGAATTTATAAGGTTTGAGAAACTTTAAAGTTAAATATGAGATATTTAACAAATAAGAACTAAAATGTAACTATCTGATTCTCATTAAAATTTAATTAAAATTAGATTTATAATTTAACTAAAATTTCAAAAAATCTAAAATTTATTATAAATAAGTTGACTCTAAAGTAGCAACCACTTATGGCTTTTCCTTTCTATACCATTTGTGTGAATATTGTTAAAGTGGGCCACTTATACTTATACGACAACTATGATAGTTGAGACAAAAAAAATAAAATTGAAGTAATATGAACTTTTGAAAAGTTAATAAAAATTATATTTTTCTTTTGTTGCAATGGATCAAAATTCATCTCCATTTTTCGGTAATTTACATTTAAAACTGAAGTAATAACTAATAAATTATTGCTACTGGAAAAATGTCTGATATTAATTCTTGTTTTTCAAATAGTATGAAGATCAAAATATTAAATAGACTTTAATATTTATGATATTATATACACTAATTTATAAAAATTAAGAACAAACATTAAAAACATGTCAACCTTTATTTTCGCAACATGATTTTATAGAAATGTATATCTGATCTTTTAACGGTACAATTTAATTGTAAGTACTACATATGTAATAACTTGATGCAAATAAAATTTTATAAGTTCTATCACTAATAAGTAACAATATTAACAATATAATACTAGATAAATATTTGCACAACTCTTGATATAAAATAAATATAATTAAATTATGTCACTAATACAAATATATATTTACATAATTCATAATATATAATATCATAAAATAAAATGTTTTAACTCATAATTCATAGGATAAAATATACCACCTAATTTAACCTTTTTGGCCTATTTTTCTTTTGGTCCCAGTGCTGTCTGACATAATTTATTATTAGACAAATGCTCTCTCTTTCATATCATACCATAACAACTCATCCAGAAAGGAAGACACGGGTCCTACCACTGAAAGCGTTAAAACTTTCTAATTTTATTTGAACAATATATAACTTTGTTACAAAGATAGTGCTTCTCAATGTAATTTAAGAAAGGATAAAAAAAAAACTTTATAGTTTAAGAAATTTTAAAAAGCACTCAAAAATTTTTATCTTTTACAAGCAAAGTTTCAACTTCCATGAATTTTCTAATGGTGGAAAATTCACCTCCTCCTCTATATTGTTGCCTGAGAAATTTGGGTTGTTCCAACTTTTACCAAGAAACAATATAAAGGTTTGATACAAGTGCTATACAACATATCTGGGAAGTTCCAGATATCCCATTGCTAAATTACCTTACAAAACTACATAGTTCCTGCTTAACTTTTCAACAACCATAATTGCTCCTCCCCATACTCGCGAGCAATTACTGGTACACTTGATGGCGGGATCTGCGGGAGGACAATAAAAAGAACCCTCATTAGAATGAAAACTCTTAAGTATCTGCAACAGCAGTCTACTCTAGAAGCAGAATGCATGTTTCTACAGTTCTAATATTCTGTACTCATTTTAAGGGCATCTCACAGCTTCTGATAGGAGATACTAGAATGGAATTGATAGTCCAGGGATGTAATATAATGGGAATTACTTGACAGAAGCTATGTAATCGGAACTCACGTGGGTGGAAGGCATAGTGCTAAACATGACATAATGAGGATTCCATTACATTACAACTTTTATGCACAACCCAAACAAAGGAATAATTGATATGATGTAAAAGTAAATACATTACACCTCCCATTGCATATTTGCATTGTACTAAACACCATCTTACTGTATTCAACATAGGCTAGTTGCTAAACACCGATACATTTTGCAATTTTCTTATAAACCACTGACGACATCTGCAAGCATCTAGTGTCTATCACTCCAAAATAAAAAATGAAAAAGAAGTTTCGAGTCAATACCATGCCAAAATCAGTGATTATCATCGAGATATATTCTGAAGGAGTAATGTCGTACCTGTCAGTGCAAAACCAAGATAAATAGTCACTGGAAGCTGATAAAAGCAAAAGAAATGTGATGACAATTATGATTACAGAAAACATCTTCCAACCAATCGTTCTTTTTCCCAACTTACATCAAATTCAAAAGCTGAAGACATTCGTTATGGGTCAGCTTATCAAGGTGATTTACATCAGTCCTTCCAGGAACCTTTAGAATTGCATCTGGATCACCTGCAAGCGATTTGTAAACAATCTGTTAATAAGGCTTCTGAAACAAAGGATGAAACAGTATAAATTAATATTCATATAGCAGTTGGCATGGAAAACACAAACCTAATTCATTTGAACAGATAGAATCAAGCTGTACTCTTTCATGAAACTTATAGGCTTCACAACATATTAAGACTGGAACACGGAAAGCATGAGCTACCATAGCAACACATGCTGTCCCAACTCTTGAATATACAGTTCCATTAGCCAATACTGAGGATGCCCCTAGGAAAACATGAGTAACCTCACGCATGATATAAGAAACAGCATTGATGTGAGTATATGAACATCTCAAGCCCTTTGCCACCAACCTACGCACTAGAGCTTGCCCTTCAAATATTGGACGTGAGTCCACAACAATGACACGAAAATGCTTTTTCAGCTCATGTGCATATAAAAGAATCATCTCAACGATGTAAGAAGATCCATACGTAAGAAGAACATCTCCGTTCCTAATTTTAGTAGCAGCATATCGAACTACAACCTTGTTAGCAAGTACTATTTTCTCATTTATGAAGCGGTCAATGTCAGAATAAAGAGAGGCTTTTGCCTCGGATTCAGAAATGGTATGTGGCATCTTTGACAAACGACTTTTTACAAACCGAATTGCATTTCCCATGCTCATAGAAAGGGGTCTGCATTCGTTAAAAAAAGACACGTAATTGTTAACTTTTGTTAATAAATCTCTAATATCTTTTCCTGGTGGAAAGGAATAGTCCTTAATGACTTCCTGAAATGCTCGAAGCATTGCAATACAACGGGCATTATCCCCAGAGATATCTCCTGCCAAAAACTGTACTCCAACCTGAAATTATTGTAACTGTACAATAAGTGACAAGATCATTCAAAATTTCACGTATAACTACAGTGAAAAGGTGTCAAAAAGTATCTATGTCTGAGAACCCACGAATCAAAATGCCACAACTTTCAAGTTTTACAAAGGAAGCACTCACAAGTGACATTGCACGTCAAACATCAAATTTCATGGAGTTTCAATAACTACAAACAAATCCATCCAAAATCCACAATATAACAGTTTCCATCTCCCATTAATTCAAGTAATTGTGGATTCAAAGATTATTGAAGAAGCCCAATGAAATTGTAATTGCATGAAACAAACAAACGTAAAGAATGTTAGAGCTTGATTTTCATTGTTAATTTTACAAGTTGATTTCCTTCATTTATTAATTATTATTTACTTTTTTATACAAGGAACCAAGAGCTATGGGGAAAAGATATGATGCCTAGAAAAGGTACCACATTCCACACCTTAGAGGCACTTACACAGAAATCAAAATCAAATGCCACGCAGATCAGTTGTGATCCACTAAATTACAGAAAAAAAAGAGCAGCATTTATCTACAACATATTGAAACACATAATAATTAAGGATTAAATCCTTCAATCCAGATACCAAAAACCAATCCCTTTCAGAAAAAATGCCTTCAACACTCTCCTCAACAACCAAAGAACAAGATAACTTTGACTCACTTACTCTTCAGCAAAAGAAATGCTCCATCATACAAGATATTAAGCATCTATCAAGGAAGTTCAGAACTGAATGAATATAAAAGTTTATGTAGAACAGAACAGTGGGGTACTAGCTTCACACCAGTGCGGTTTAGGAATCACTCTTAAGCAAAGATAGAGCTAATGGCATATCTATGAAGTATTAGAATTACTCATACGAAGAAAGTATCCTTCTTTCAAAATCTGAAAATCAGAAATTTATCCGATCTACTCCCTGTATGATAACTATTCTCAACACAACTCTAATTGAAGAAGAACATTGACTTGACTTAAAGGTAGGGATATAACTTGAGTTAAATAAAACTCCTTTAAATTGATCTCCAAACAAATAAAGAACAAGGACACAAAAGAGAATTCCTGAGTGAACATTGACATGAAGATTGCTAGCTCACCACAAAATCTGATTCAGGATTAGAGAGTACTTTTTCCTTCTCTGTAACATGTGCCAATTGGTAGCTAGTGAGAATCTACTTGAACTCTCACATTGTAAGAGATTCATGAAAATGAGAAAGCGTATGGGGTGATGCCTTAATTTTATTTTGATTCTACCTGAAGGAAGCATTTAACGCAACAACTGTATACTGCTCATCATTCAATATTTAAATTTACACCTAGTAAATTAGTAAATGAGAAAGTAAACTTCCATATCAACCCTTACTCATAGAAATAAGTAGTTAGATATGTTAAATACAAGTTTGATAGATTCAACTGCATAAGAAAAATTTGAGAAAATTCACAGAAACAAAAAATTCCTGACAATGGGAAGGAACAGCTTGAAACAGAGAGCTGTAACAGAAAATCATATAGAAGAATAAGCGGCAGTATGCTTATGCATTCCAATGCAAATGTTCAGGAAATTTGTAGAAAAACATTATCAACATGGGAAAAGAATCTTTTTTTGGGAGATAGTGCCTCCTTGAGTTTGAGTTTGAGTGAGAATATAAATTATCGAGTTAAGGTATAAAATAATGCCTCAAAATTTTGTAAGATTGTCGAATACCTTGTAAACAGCTGGGTGCATTGAATCAAGCTGGAAAAGTTTTGACTCAAGATGGGGAAGCTGTGTGCCATATTCGTACTGAGGCAAGTGCTGGAACAACTCAACCCTATTTCTAGCTTCTGTTTTATTGACTAGTGCACGTCTTTTAGCCTTTTCCACTCTCTTTTTATCATCAAACTGCATGCGTGGAGGAGGGACATCATTTCTCTTCTCTTTATCCAGTTGACGCTCACCAACTTTCTTATCAGATGCTGAAACAGACCTTGCAATAGACGGAGTATCTTTACTTTTTGATGGTTGTGCCTTCATGGACTTAGCAGAAGGTGCTACCTCAGGCACCCCAGAAGATTTGTTACCCATGGCTGAAAAAAGCAATATGAGTTAGAAACATCAAATGAAACATTTTCAGATAAACTTATATACAAGGAATGATGAACGCTAAAAGGGAACACAACATGTTCTACGATATCAGTACTTTGGATTGAAGTTTAATCAGTTGCTATTCCTTTTTTCCTTTGGTGAACATTTGTTTACATATACTTAATAACTTTTAGCTTGATTACCACTTTTTCTGGTGTTTTTAGTTGAACCAACAAACAATAATTATAAAAATCATACTTGAGAATCCATTAACTTTCTGAAAATTTTAATCACAGTCTAACCTTTTATCTGTACTAATAAAATATAAACATTTGAACTTCCCATCAAGTAGTAACCTATTATCAGCCTCTAATGCTCTTGCCACAAAACCAGTAGACTGACCTTATCACCAATTCATTTCTTGGATTGGGGAGAATTATATACATATTAGGACTTTTAGACCCTATACATTCTATGACAGGATTGAACAGTTGACATGTTTAGTCAGTTAAACTAACAGAAAGTTTGGGTTGAGGCTTAGAGATGGTTATTACTGAAAGTAAAAGCATAGACATATATTGATACAACTTAAAAGTTTAAGTAGTAATTAAAAAAATCTTGAAGATTCGTGATCATTTATGCAATTTAACAATATATCAATGGAGTTAAATGCTCAAATGTCAAATTCTGGGACTAAAAATCCACTAATCTTCTAATTTTCTAAGTAAAATTTTCATAATTAAAGGGAACACTAAAACCTTTTCCAGCAGCCTTGGCAGCACGCTGGGATTCTTGCAATGCTCGTCTTTCGGCTTTAGTTGATGTGCCCTTAAGTGTCTTTGCATTTGGAGGCACTTCATTTTGCACCTGAGCAGCAACATCCCCTAAACTTTTTCCTGCAAAAAGCTCATTCTATTCTAGGTCAAAAAAGCAGATAGAACACAGTTACCGATGTATACAAGGATACAATGAACCCCCAAATGCCACTGGCACCTTTTTGTCTTATTCTGTCAATGGGTGCAATTTCACACCCTCATAACTTCCACACCCCTATTATTTCAACAACAGCTACCAAATCAATAAGAAAAGATGGTAAATTGGAAATCACCCGACACTACAACGTGCTTTTCCTCATCGAATTTCGAGTTATCAGCTGAATTCAGCGACATCAAGTCAAAACCGCCGTTGGGAAAACTGGAGGCGAACTTGGTGGAATTGGTACGGCGAGACCAAACAGGAGAAGATTCATCCGAGAACTCTCCATCGCCTAGCCTGCTCGACAGCGAAATACCAAGCAGGGAGTCGGTGGGATTATAGCTGCCAGCAACCGGTAAATGGTCGGCGGGAGGAAGTCGGCGGAAGGCCGGCGGTTCGGGGACGGGGAGCGGAGAAGTAGGGCGGTGAGAGAGGTTATCAGAAAGATGGCGCGGCGGTGGTATCATGACGGGAGACAACGAGGAGTCGTTTGTCGGAGATTGGGTGAGCGGGGCCGAGATGGGGACTGACTGAGTGGGAGTGGATGCTGCGGCTGTGGAGGGAGTGAAGAAGCCGACTTGTCGAACTTTGGGCACGGTTTGTAGGCCTCTTCGGCCATCCATAGGGTTGTGATACTGTGGTTTGCAAGTCCAAGCACTTATTCGTCTTCGTGAGAATAACGCAGATACACTTGACTATTTACATCATAATTGTTGGTTACACTTATTCGTTTTGTCTAAAATAATCGGGTCTACCCATGGCCCACCCTTAACTCACCAAATTTGGGTCAAAAATAGGTTAAATTAGACTGAACGAGTCAGATCAAAATTGCCATTCTTACACAAGACCGTGATATGATGTAACGAAAACCAAAAAATATACTTGATCAAGTGATTTAATGCCTTTTCTAATCAATTATTTGTGTTGTGCAACGAAGTCCAATTTAAGAATTACATATCTCTCATGTTAATTATAATATTTTTATTAAATCTTATTCATACATTTATATAAATTTTAAGTAAATAAATACGTGGACTAAATTTAGTGGAATGAATAAAAATAACTAGAACATAGTTATATGTTCATCAATCAGTTACATGATAAAGCCTCTGCAATCACTTATATGTTCATCAAGTGCCTAACGTGTGAGCCGTCTTGGATAAGGATTTAGTGATCGAAAAACCTCTGACTAACAAGTTATGTTTCTTGGGTTGATTCAGAAGTTACAAACGTTAAATGTTAGTGAGAGTGAGCTTCCTTGTCCAGGCTGCAGTCGCAGCCCGCATAGTTTCTAACACCAAACGAAATCCACCACATCAACTTCAACAGTCTGGTACTTGCAACAATTCAGTTTATATCATTGAGAGCTTATAAATCATTTCATCATATCTTTTAGGTTTTGTTTATGTATCGGCAGCTGGAGATGGCTCAAATCTCCGACACACACGCGCCAAAGACAAACTTACAGGCAACTTATCAGTAAGATCCTTATCTCTCTACACTTGCAATGTATTCATATATGAACATGCTTTTTCTTTTCTTTTTTCAATGGTAATTGCATTACAAAGTTCCTTTTGATGAATGATTCAGAAGGAGATGGGAAGTAGCAGTACCAAGCGAGCAACAGAGAAAAACGTGAAACCAAATACTCATTCCAAAACGTACACCAAGGCATATGGCTTTGATTGTTGTATCTTGACATGTTTGATTATTGTGTTGAGCCCAATATGGAAACTGATTGGGATCTTCACTTTCGTAGCAGTGAAAGGAATGTTGTTATTTTTTGGCTTCTGGCTGGCGCTTGTGAACGGTTTGTCATGGAAGTATAACTACTTGAGAAGGAAGAGATGCAATATACGGGAATGTAAAGTGAATTGAAGGATACTATTACTGACCTGGGTGGATGGTAAAATTAATTTGATGGTAAAACTGAAGGATAGTATTACTGACCTGGGTCTTTTCCGTAATTTTCTTGTTTTCCATGAAGTTTCTTTCTTTCTCTTTTTGGTTAAAATAAATTGTCTCATGTCCTTATAATGTATTGATCATGTGTAACATGTAATGGGTGTGTAATAGAAAGGGATCAAAACTTTTGGTGAGTGCTCTTTCCATGGAATGCATTTTAATTAAAAGGTAAAAGACATAAGTAATTTTGTAATTTAAAAAATCTTAGAAAAACTCCCTCATCTATAAAATTTTTGGAAAAATTCCTTATATTTTTCAATTTTATAAAATAATTCCTTCTTTTAGACTCTAGATAAAAAATAATAACAAAATACATGTAATATGAATATCTAGATTAATCAAATGCTATTTATTTTATAATTCAACAAATCTCTTGAACTCGAACCGAAATAATTAATTATGACACAAATAAATAATTTATTATAATTATCTATAATTATTAATTTTAATTTCATTTAATTCATTTAGTTGGGGTTTAAAAGTTAAATTAAGTCATTATATTGGTAATATTTGATTAGTCCATATTTGATGCTATACTGCATGTATTTTATTGTTATTTTTAACATAACTTTAAGAAAGGAATTTTTTTAGAAAACTAAAATTAGAAAGAATTTTTCAAAAATTTTGAAGATCGATTAGTTTTTTCAAAATTTGTTAAACTACAGAAAAGTCTATGTCTTTCACCTTTAGTTAAACTCTTTATTGAGGAAATAACTTGCAAATTATAACAAGTAATTAATAATCTAAAATTAATATAAGAAATTTTTTTGAAAACCATCTATCTTGTACGTCACCAATTATGAATATCCAATGATGTAAAAATTGGATCGGATTGGTTTGTTTGACCAGGTTAAGCATGAATTAGGCTGGTTTTCGGTTAAGTTTTTCCTTTTGGTAGTTGTCAGTGAAAACCAACTGATTAAATAGTAAACGGGCCATTTTCCTTTAAACTTTGAAGAACTGAAAATAATGATTTCACCATAGGCTTCACTGGCTCTAACTGAGTCGACAGTTTTTTTGGCGTAAGAAAATCAATCGACTAGACCTTTATTGGAAGAAAAGTGTTTGATCAGTGTTAAACAAACACAATACCCTACATTGTGACACCCAACTTTCACCCCAACGTCTTCTTCCTCATAGTTCCAAGGGCAACTCCGAGGGTGGCAATGGAGAGTGGAGATTGAAAGATAAAATAGAAGGATAGGAACCATTGATATATTGAGAATGCTCTCATGTCTTTTTAAAATTTCCACTGTGTATGTTACTGAATCTTTGTATTCAAGGTTTTTCCTCCAATTTGTTTGTGGTAGCTTATTTCAACATCTTAGCTTTAGCCTTGAAATAAGATGTGCAATAGTATTGTTGAGTTAGTGGAAGACTTGCCTTTTGCTACTATGCCTTATGATATTTATTGTACCGAGTCTATTTTTTGTCATGTTTGTTGCTGTATTCTCTATTGTAAGACTGTAAAATTAAACCACGAAGGTTATAATTACGTGAAATGTGATTCAATTGTGAATGATGGTTTTATATGTGGGCATGTTAGAGGAACAACAGATTTTGATGCTGAGTCCTATTGTAGGCATTGTGATTTAAGGACAGATCTCGTTCTACATGCTTTGAGAATTATGCAAACTTGTAAATCTATTGATTCCAAAGATGAAATAGAAAAACTTTTAAATATTGGCATCAACATATTACATGGTTCCAAGACAATCAAGGCAATTAGGACACTGAGACATGTGGATTTGATCTTGAAAAAGGTAAATACATGATTTCGATATATGTTATAAGTATATTAGCTTCGATACTTTTATGAAAAGCTCCTCATTTTTACTTCAGATTACTTATTATTTGCATTATACTAACTTAAGTGTGGGACTAATTTGGAGGACATATGGAAAACAGATAAGGACTTCTTAGCTATCTCCAATAGTAATTCTCTTTAGTTCAACTCTGTTGGAAACCATCATTAGTAAAAACATTTTCTTTCTTTATATTGATGCAAATGAAAGAAATGAGGATGGAATAATTAAGTTTAGTTACATGTATTCAATGTTTCAATTATATTCCCGATTGTTTTTGATTGACAAGATCATATCCAGAACCTGTTGCAAAAGATGAGTAAGATGTTTTATGAATCCTCTATGTTCTATGCAAATGGGTCATTAATTTAATTGTCTAAGTTGTTTGTTTTGAGGACTATATCTAATTGGGTGATTGATTAACGTATAGCCCCATATTGTCTATCCAGTTATACTCTAATCCCAATTTTTCTTAAAAATTACAAGAAAGATGTAATTTATGAGGGAAAAGCATTTAGATGATACAATTGCTAATGATGTGTGAAAGATACAAGAAAAATACAAATTCTTTTGAGGGATTAACTAGATGAATTGATGATATACTAGATATTTGGTTAAATTCAAATAAGAATTTGTTTACTGGAATAAAACTTATTTGCAAACTTTGTTTTGGTGGATGATTCACTGCGAGATGATGTGGAGATTAGATGCTCTCTCCGTTAATGGTTTCATATAATATTATCACTATAGTGAATCATTATGTGTAAACCTTGTATTCATTCTTTTAATATTTTTATTCTTGGATGTTGGCATTTTGAACCTTGTATTCATTCTTTTCTATACTCTTACTTTACATGATATTAGAGTTGGGTTTAAAACCTAACTTTTTAACCTAAAAAATGTTGCTAAAATCTAGAACTATTGTGTGAAACTTTAGCCTAAACATATGCTCTCATAATTTATCACTAGCGAACACCTTTAATAGAAGATTACTGTGTGGAACGCCATTATGTTTTGGATGATCGATGAAAAGTTGTATGCGAGCTATAAGAGAAACATGCTTTTCAAGGGTGGTTATCATTTGTGATAATTCAGCTTGAATAAAAATCTCATGTTTTGTGTTTCGTATTTCACCTTTACATTTTCATAATAGTGTTACCTAACTTCTAACTACTTAGGATGTTCTTTTACTTTATTTCTCTTTCAGCATAACAAATGATTTACTTAGCTATTCAACTGTTGATATTTTCATTTGTTATAATTAGCACTTTTACCAATGGAACTGCTACTCTAAGAATTACTAATAATCAAAATTTTGTAGATAATAGAATGACCTTGTCATATGTGTTATCCAAGTTTACTGATTTTTGCTCTGAAAGTTTTAAGATTGATGATGAGATTGACCATGTTCTCGAGATGCTACAATAGCACAAGAAGCTGAATACAAACTCACAGAGGAGCCAACATATGCTCAGAAGAAGTATCTTTAGAACTTATATCAGCAACTTGACATATAAAGGACCGCATTGGCTTGTCGCACAGGGAAAACCAACACAAATGCCCTATTGAATGTTGTTCTAAAAGGGGTGGATCAAGGAAAGTAGGATGTTGTGAAACTTAAGCAAATGAAATAAATGTACAATGGATTTGGAAGGACCTCCAAAGCAATCCTGAAGATACACTTTGGTTTGGAAATTGAGGACTAAAGTCCATATGCTCATATAATATAAAATATTTAACATTTCCCCATTGAACTGCCTTCTTTGAGAGTATACTTAAGGTGACATTTGTTACAGAGCCCAAATTGAGATTTGGTTGTTTCATCACAAATAATATTGGTGACAAACATCTCAAAGAAGAGCACTTATCTAAATTGTTAAACATACTGCTTAGTTGAATGGAATTTGAGGCAAGATTTGTGCAAGAGATGGAAACATCTTAATGGAGAGGCTTCCCAAAGATATATGAAAGAAGCCAAGTAATTTAGAATAGAGGAGTTCAAGCAGCTTTGGGATGTGACAGTACTGATGGACACAAGCAATGCTTCCTTTCTGTATAGAGAAACCAAATTTGATGTTGTACAATAATATTTAATCTCTTTTGAGATGAAATGGAGCTCAACCCTAGAACAAGTTGTGTTTCAAATTTGATTTTGGTTGATTTTTGGAATTCTACACTTAGGAATGTTATATTGTACATTTATGAAAAGCTTCTCATGCTTCAAAGGCAATGCAAGTCCTAGATTACAAACATCAAGGACACTTTAATAGCTAGAAATGAGATTTGGTAATGGAAATGATTAAACTATCATATGATTGTTTAAAGCTTTTAACTTGGCTCCACTCTGTCCATATAATAAACTTGAAAAGACAATTTACAAAGAAAATGCTTTTGTCATAATGAATAAATTAAGAAAATCCACTAATGCTCAGTTCATATCTTATTTTGATCATATTTAAATTAAAAGTATAAGGTATTACAAATTTACAATTGAGAATAATTTCATATATTCCTAATTTGTAATTTATTTGAATACAATAGAAGAAGTTGATCTAAATACTTTGAATAAAAGCGTATAGTTTACAAGTCTTTATATAACGTTGGAGAATTTGAAATTTTTGACGAAGATGAGACATAACCTCCTTCAGAAATACAAATTTAATTTTTATTATTATTTTAAGTTTTATATTAGATTCAGATTTAGTTTGAATTATTATATTTGATTTATTATTAATTCATTATATAATAATACATATTGATGTATTTTTTACTTCAATAAAAATTTTTAATTTTACTTTTATAATTTTTACTTTTTATTTATACCAATTTTATAATAATTTAATATCAGTTAAACTTTAAATTTTAAATCTTTCTGTTACTGAAAGTCCAATTTTTTAAAAATATCTATCATCTACTTAGCAGGAAGCTGTTAGATCCTACAAAACGATATGACCATATAACCTGAATAGGCCTGTCAGATGTTGGACATAGACCAACAAGTACGAGAAGGATTCTTAAATAAAAGGAGGGGATTATGGGTTCAAATCCTCTGTACCTAATTCCCTGTTCCAATCCTGATCTATGCCAAAAAGATGTCTTTTTATTTCTGTTAACATCAAAAATGACGTCATTTTTTGCACGGAATAGAGTTGAAATAGGGTGTTGGGTATAGAGGATTTGATGTCGGGGATTATAGCGTATAAAGAGGGACTTTAAGGCTGAAATTGCAAATATAGCCTATAGGTCATCTTTTTTATCTTTAGGAATAAACGGAGGTTTGTGTCGTTTGACTCATTACTCTACATTTGTTTCTACTAGCAAGCCACTTGATATAAAAATCATTTATGCTTGTGCCTCCGTCTAAAATTAAATTATAAAATTTATTAAGTAGGACCTTTGGTTGCATTATTGCAAAGTTCGTAGTATGATGTTATAATTTATGATTGAAAACAACGTAGCATGATGTTATAATTTATATAAAAATATTAATTTAGATGGTAAACTATTTTCAAAATTATCGAAGTTTATTGTTCTTCCCTAGGAAAAACAATAACTTCGAACTTGAAAGATCTTGGAAATGTTTAATTAATTTGCTTCACAAGAAGATCGATCACACTATTAAAGAAGTGGAAGCTACGAGAGACAAAGCTTCAATTATAATTTGTTGACGACATTAATAATACAAACCAAAACATCATCAATTTGTTTACATAGTGTATGGAATATTTGGCAAATAGAGGTGTGTGCTCAGGCTTTACATTTATATTAGTTGTAGTAACAGAATTGGTTACTTGAGAGAGAAAGAGAGAGGGAGAAGATTAACCATACACGTGTATGTACAGTATTATAAGGAAGAATGACAAAGAATAAATGAATAATGAATCAGATATTTCTACGTAATTCTATGCTCTAACATTCCCCCTCAAATGAGAGGGTACTACTGTTAGTACAAGTTTGTTTCAATATTGAAGGAATAAAGAATGAGTTAGTGCCTTGGTAAAACAATCTACTATTTGATAAGAGGAGGGTACATAGTGAATGTTGATGAAGCCTAAAAGTATGAGATCATGAATGAAATGAATGTCAATCTCTAACTGGGTTAGCAGCAAGAGCACGAGCACTTAGATTGTCACACTGGATCATAGAAGGTTGTTGCAAAAATAATCTGAGCCCAGATAGTAACGAACATATCCATTTAATCTCGGCTGCACCATATACAAGGGCTCTATACTCGGACTCTATGCTCGAACGAGAGACAACTCTCTATTTATGAGAGCTCCAAGAAACTAACATACTCCCAAGATATACATAAACATTAGCCATGGATTTCCAATCATTGACATCTATAGCCCAATCTGCATCATTGAATGCAGTCACCTGAAGAGATTTGAAAGGCTTAATATGTAGACTAAGTTGACTTGTGCCATTGAGATATCTGAGTATACGTTTTACTCCTTGAAAATGAATGTCAGTGGGCTGAGATAGAAATTGACTAAGTTTATTCACTAAGTAAGCTATATCAGGCCTGGTGGTGGTAAGGTACTGAAAGGATCCAATAGTTTGTCGGTAAAGAGATGGATCTTTAATGGTTGTTCCATCGCTGTTTGAAAACTGACGTCCAGTGACCATTGGAGTTTATACTAGTGCACGGTCTAACATGTTAAATTTCTTTAGGATAACGAACGTATACTTAGCTTGACTTAGGTGAATGCCTAAGTTCTCTCTACAGATTTCTATTCCTAGAAAGTAGTATACGGGACCAAGATCTTTCAAGGAAAATAGATTATTTAGCCTCATAACTAAGGGCTTTAGGTAGCTAGGATCATTACCGGTGATAGTATATCATCGACATTTATAAAAATAAAAACTGTGAGCTTCAGCGTACGTAGAAAGAACAGTGACACGTTACTTTTAGCATTATGAAATCCCTAGCTCAATAGGGTTACATGTAAACATTTTCTTGAAGAAAACCATTAAGGAATGCATTATTAATGTCCAATTGTCGAATCTCCTAGCCATAAGTGACAACAATGGTAAAGATTATTGTTGGTTTTACCACAGGACTGAACGTTTCTCCATAATCAATTCCTATTGCCTGCTAGAATCCTTTTGCAACAAGCTAGGCTTTATGCTTGAAGATGGATCCATTTGGTTTAAGCTTTGTCTTGAAAACCCATTTACAGTCAACTAGTTTCTGTTTACTAGTGTAAGGAACAAGATTACATGTCTTGTTTCGCTGAAGGGATTCAAATTCATTAGCCATAGCTTGCTTCCAGTGTAGTGAAGCCAAAGCATCTGTAACATTTCAAGGTTTTGTGAGCTGAGCTAAACGGATTGATCTTTTTGAGTGAAATAGTCTAACAAATGGATGTTTGGGCTTGTATATACCATCCTTTACTCGTGTAGTCATTCAGTGTGCGTTTGTTTGGACCTGTCTTTTAAACAAGCTTCTAGGCTGATCCATTACCTGTTCACTTATGCTCGGCCCACTAGAGCTCGACCCATCTATTGAAGAAGACTCGTGACTTGGTAAACGAGGCTTATGTGAGGAGATTATAACCGTTGGAGATTTATCCGTTGAGCCAACATGTTCTTCACTAGAGGTTAGTTATTTTACAATATTGTTGCTTTTGAAGTTATGAGTGCTTTCTTTGTTTGGAGTAGTTATCAAAGGAATAATGCACTTATTCTCGGTAGATGTCACTTGTCGATTTAGAAACCTGCAGTACAAGAAAAAATGAAGCATCAACCATAACATGACATGAGACGTATATTCTTCCTGAAGAACTGAGACACTTGGATCCCTTATGATGAGACGTAGGTCCAAAATAAACGCACTTCTGACTATGGAATTGGAACTTATACTCATTTTATGATTTTAGACAGGGATAACATGCACATCCAAATGGTTGTAACGTTTTGTAATCAGGTTCTACTCCATAAAGCTGAAACAGAGGAGTTGATCCTTCAAGTGTAGGTGTTAGTAGCTTATTGATGAGGTATACTGCCATTCGAAAAGCGTCTACCCAATATGTGAGAGGAAACTGAGCTTGAGCTAATAGTGTCAACCCAATCTCGACAGCATGTCGATGTTTACTTATGCTCTCCCATTTTGTGCAGAGAGGTATAAGGACAACTAAACCTCATTCTAATTCCTGCTGCTTGTGTAACATTCAAAAATGTTGTATTCAGTCCTATTATCAAATTGTATGGCTTTGATTTTTATGTTAAAATAATTTTCAACTTGTTCTCGAAACAAGTTAAATGCATTCACACTTCGCCTTTGTGTTTGAGTGGATATATCTAGGTGTATCTACTGTAATCATCGACAAAATGAATATATAAGCGATGACCACTCATTGATTAAATTGGTGAGGGTACCTAAAGGTCCATATGAACTAATTCCAAAGGAGAAGAAGCAAGAGACAGATTGGAAAAGGGTAGTTATTTTGATTTGCCATATTGACATGCTTCACAAACGAAATTTAGATATTGAATATTCCCATTACACTTATTCAATATTTGCTTTAGAACTCTATTACTGGAATGTCCTAGCTTGTAATGCCATTTTAGGAACTCTTTTACTTTCTGTGTAAGTGACGTCATATGAACTTGAGCCATTGGAGCACGTTCATACATTTGATACATTCCTTAGCTTGATATCTTGCACACTAGAGGATGATCTGTCTTCTTGCCTTTCACAACACAACCATCATTAATAAAATGAACATCTACTGGATTGTCCTTAGTGAGTTTATTAACACTCATAAGGTTTGTAGTTGCAGAGGGTACTAACATTATGTCTTTAAGGTAGGGTTTGGAGTTAGATATAGGTAAAAAGGTGGAACCTATTCTAACTAAACGAGTTGGTTCTCCAGTGCAAGTATAGAGATCAGTCTTACCTATATGATTGATATTCTCTAATTGATCAGCATATGGAGTCATATAATAGTTCGCCCCACTATCCATATACCATGATGGATCGAAGATTGTTTCTGGATGAGTATGGTGTTAGTAGTGTGCCTTAGGCCAATGTTCATATGTGACTTTTGTATTGACATTCTAACTTATTAATAATATATTATGAGGTATTCTTTTAAATATGCATGTATATTGTTTATGTAATGTGATTTACATTCCATGAATAGTATTAGGCTTATGTCATCATATATGTGACTTAAAAGTAAAACCATAAGTATTAGACTACTATTCTAAATTGTCCCTGGTCAAAGGTGCCTAACAAACATGCCAAGGGGTTGTTCTACCCACCGAAGTTGCCTAGTGATCGTTTAAATGGGCTATTTTTCCCATAAAAAATGCTTAGCAACTATGTGAATGGACTTTTTTACCCAATGAGGGTGCCTAATGACTGTGCCAACAGTCTGTTTTGCCCATCGAAGGTGCCCAATGGGTTCTTTTCCCACTGAAGGTGCCTAACGATCATCCTAACGAGTTGTTTTGCCCACAAAAGTTATCTAACGGGCCGCTTTTCCCACTAAAGGTGCCTAGCCATGGTTCTAACAGGCTGTTTTGCCCACTGAAGGTGCTTAGTGACCATACCAATGAGTTGTTTTGCCTATCTAGGGTGCCTAGCAACCTTGTCAACGAGTTGTTTTGCCGACAAAAGGTGCTCCACTGGCTGTTTTTCCCACCAAAGGAACCTATCAAACGTGCCAATAGACTATTTTGCCCACTGAAAGTGCCTAGCGACCTTTTGAATAGGTTGTTTTGCCTACCAAAGGTGCCTAACGACTATGCCAATAGGTTGTTTTACCCAACGAAGGAGCCTAGTGACCATTCAAACGAATTGTTTTGCCCATCAAAGATATATATCGATCGTGCCATCTAGCTGTTTTGCCCACCTAAGGTGCGTGGCGACTGTGCCAATGAACAGTTTTTCCTATTGAGGTTGCCTAGGGACTATGCAAATAGTCTGTTTTATAAACCAAAGATGCCCAATGGGATGTTTTTCCCACTAAAGGTGCCTAGTGACCTCGCCAAAGAGTTGATTTGCCCACCGAAGGTGCCCAACTGGTTATTTTTCCTGCCAAAGGTGACTATCGAACTTGCCAACAGGTTATTTTTTCCATCGAAGGTGCCCAGTGACCATTCGAACGGGCTGTTTTGCCCACCGAAGGTGCCCCACTGGTTGTTTTCCCACCAAAGGTGCCTGCCAAATGTGCCAACAGGTTGTTTTGCCCATCGAAGATCCCTAGTGACCTTTTGAACAGGGTGTTTTGCCCATTGAACAGGTTGTTCCCAACGGGCTATTTTTCCCATTGAAGGTGCCTAACCGTTTCACCCACCGAAGGTGCCTAGGAACCATGCCAACAAGTTTTTTTGCCCACCAAGGGTGCCCAGCGACCTTGCCAACAAGTTGTATTGCCCACCGAAGGTGTCCAACTGGCTGTTTTTCTAACCAAAGGTGCATATCAGCATGCCAATGGGTTGTTTTGCCCACCAAGGGTGCCTAGTAACCTTTAGAACGGGTTGTTTTGCCCATGACCGTACCAATTACTTGTTTGTCTCATCGAAGGTGCCTAGTGGCCATTCTAATGGGCTGTTTTACCCATCGAAGATGCCTAGCGACTATTTTGATGGGATGTTTTTCCCATCGAAGGTGCCTAACGACTGTGCCAACGGGCTATTTTGCACACCGAAGGTGCTCGACGGGATGCTTTTCCCACAAAAGGTGCCTCGCCACTATTCAAACGGGCAGTTTTGTTCACCGAAGATGCCTAACTGGTTGTTTTTCCATCAAAGATGTCTAACGAACCTCCCAATGGGCTGTTTTGCCCACCGAAGGTTCATAGTGACCATGTCACCTAGCTGTTTTGCCCATCCAAGTTGCCTAAAGGCTGTGTCAACGGGTAGTTTTACACACAAAGGGTCCTAGCGACCATACCAACTGGCTGCTTTGCCCACCAAAGGCACCTAGCTACCTTGCCAACGGACTGTTTTGCCCACAAAAGGGGCCTGGTGACAATGCCAACGGGTTGTTTTTTCAACCGACGGTGCCTAGTGACCTAACCAATAGGTTGTT
>JANIIA010000008.1:28935767-28946440 GCA_027478495.1 Erythroxylum alaternifolium
CTCCCTTATCTTAGGTTATGTATCGGAATGACCTACGGGCGTCCCGGTGCGTACTCTAGGGTAATGGGGTGTTACATCTGCTTCAGGGTAAAACTCACAAGTATCAGAATATAATAACATAATATCAAAACAAAATTTTAAAGTATCAGAACAAAACTTGTCTGTATCAAAATAGAATTTGTTTATATCAGAACAGAGCTTAGTTATTTTAGAATAAAGCTTGATTATATAGCAGCTGAGTAAATACTAAAATACAAAACAAGTTAGCCTGTTAATCCTTTTTATAGAAGTGGGTAATAGGACCAGAACAGAAGATACCATGATTGTATCTAAAATAGAAGATACTTAAGTCTCTAAAACAGAAGACACAAAAGTGTCTAGAATCAAAAGACACGGAAGTGTCTGATCACAGAAGACACCTTAGTGTCCAATTACAGAAGCAGCTACTAACCCTTCTAAGCATGCCTATTTACCCATGACTAGAACTCAACAATTTTAAAACAAACCATTTCATATTTTAGAATTTTATGCAAAAGATGAAGTACAACATATTTCTTTATTCTATTTTGCTCCAAACGAACTTATTCATTGACATTTGATCAAACATAACATACCTTATAAATATAAATATGTGTAATTATGCATCAATAGTAGTGTTGAGTCATCACACATTATATAGATGCACACAATTAGAAAGTACTTCTAACACAACCCCAACTACCAAACTCCTCGGACAATTGATGGTCCAGAATTATCACAATATTATCGTAGAAATTTCCAATTCGCAAACATCTATATCCAATTCATAATACATAAGCCTTTGGAACTCATTCATTCATGATCACACCAAGCAATTCAACTTTGTATTGATCATTAGTAAACCATACATCCTTTATATTATCATCTCCATTAATAATGTATAATTAAACTAACTATTACTTAATTACATCGAATACCAATTTAAGTTCAACCACACCTTAAACAAGTCCATTTAAGTCCTATTGTACCAAATAAATTAACTAAACCTTATTTAGTTCATCAATTGCATAAAACCCCAATTTTTTTCACCTTCCTAATCATTTCCCACAATTGTGGGATAAGTGACCTGAAACCTTCAAACAATTGTTTTTACATAATAGGTTTTTGGATCAGTATTGTATGGCTATTCTGACGTAGAAACTGACATTTTTAGGCAATATGTTCTTTTAAAAAATTGTATTAAGTTTCAAACGAAATAAAGTTAATTTAATTTGGTTCATTATTCCAAGAGTTATACTCAAAATACTACAGACTATTCTCAACCGTGGACAACAACTAGAACTCAACTGCAAGCCAAATTTTAAAACCTTTAATGACAGAAATCAATTTCAATTCCTTCATGAAAGTTGTAGATATATGTATCTAGTTTAATCTGAATTTAAAATCATCCCATTCAGATGTCTACATGTCAAGATATGGATAATATACTGATGCCTATTTAGTGGTACCACTCCTTCTAATGAGTATCTAGCATGTATCAAGTTTCTAACCACAAGTCTTCATTAATTCAACACAAATTTTATCCACTTCAAGCATCAAACAATACAGGTTCTATCATGATACCAAGTTTAGTACTCCTTTACCTCTTTAAAATTCAAAAAGAACAACTCCAAAGATCAAGCCAAACCAATCCTTCCAAGCAATCAGCACATATCTAGGTTTAATGTGCAAATTTCAGCATTAACATAACAATAGTACAGAAAACTAGTAGAATCTTTTTCTAAATTCAGTATCTTACCAAAATTCAAGTGATAGCAATCCAAAGTCCAGTAGAAATTCCAGAAGTTAAAAAGAAAATGGGAGTTTCGGTGGAGAGAAAGAAGCAAGGTGAATAATGAACAAAGCTGGATTTACTCCAGCAGAAACTTGCTTCATCACCAGCTAGGTGTCACTAGCTTAACATGCCACCTAACACTAAGGCATGAAGCCCATTTGCCCACCATTTAAGCTGCCATTTGTAACTCTTCAATTAGGTCACATCTCCTCTTGTTATGCTGTCAAATGTCAATGTATAAACTATGCCAAATGTCACTAATTCATAGGCTTAGTCATTCTAATTTTCATATACCAACTTAATTTGCCACTTGAAAATTTTCCTAGTCCAAATTATACTTTTAAATACCTCAATTCTCTAATGGTTTCAATGCATTCCAAACCACTAAATATGATCCACTTGACTAAAAATTCAAGTCATATGTCTTTCATATTCTAATCATAGCACAATTCGAACTCCTATCACATATGTACTTTCATAAACATGTCTTATTTCAACTAGGGTGTACTTTGGGGCCTTAAATAAAACAAAATGATGATATGAATAATCACTCATACAAGGGTCGATGAAAATCAAGATGAAAAGGAAAAGGAGGTCACAGTCCTACATAGAATGAGAGGAGTAATTCTAATATTAAGTGGTGCCATAATTGTTACAAATTTGGGCATTATTTTAGGGAATGTTACACTGCACCTAAATATGTTGAGGAGAAACTCAATATTCTTGATAACAAACAAAGATTCAAAGAGCCTACTTTGTTATTATCACTCAAAGATGATGAAAGAAAGGATGAAAGTTCATAGTTTTTAGATAATAGAGTAATCAATCACATGTGTGGAGATGAAGGAAAATGTATAAAGTTCGATGAAAGGTTGAAGTTAGTATTTCTTTCAGAGATTCTTCAAAGATTGAAATTCGTAGGAAAGGTAAGATTATGATTTCTTTAAGAGATAAAAGCCATCAATTTATTACTGACATCTACTATGTGCCTAAATGGAAAAAATTTTAATTCTAGGGCAACTTCTTAAAAAGGGATATGAAATCCACATGAAAGATTATTGTCTTTAGCTTAGACATCAATATGCTCAGTTGATTGGTAACATGTTTATCTTGAAGAATAAAATGTTCATATTAAATATTAAGACAATTGAAACATGTTTCAAGGTGGATGTGAGAGATGAAGCATGATATTGGCATACTGGATTCAAACACTTAAACTTTGGTGCACTCAAAGCTTTGAGAGATAAATACATGGTGGGCGCAATACCTTCCATCAACCACCCATATCATTTGTGAAAACCATGTCTACTTTGCAAGCATTCAAGAAGGAGTTTTCCAAAAAAGGCCATGATAAGAGCATTTGAACCACTTCAACTTGTTCATACCAATATGTGTAGACCAATCAAGCCATTATCACTGGGTAAAAATAGATTATTCTTACTTTTCATTGATGATTATAGTAGAAAGACTTGGGTTTAAATTTTGAATAACAAATTAGAAGCATTTGGAGCATTTAAGAAGTTCAAAGCACTTGTAGAGAATGAAAGTGGATATACAATTAAAGTTTTAAGGTCCGATAGAGGATGTAAGTTCACACCCAAGGAGTTTTATGATGTTTATGAATTACATTAAATTCATCGTTATATTAAATTGCTCCAAACAAATGGAGTAGCCGAGAAGAAGAACAAACCTATTCTTAATATGGCTCGATGTATAATGAAGGAAAAAAACATACCTAAAGCATTTTGGGCAGCTATTTCTTATACAGTTTATTTCTCAAACCAGTCTCCCATAAGCAATGTCAAATACAAAACACTGTTGTACGTATGGAATAGATTGAAGCCTAGTGTTGCTCATCTGTTATTTTTTGGAAGCATTTCATATGCTTATGTGTAGTAACAAGAAAGATCCAAACTAGAAGATCACCATGTTAGGCATTTATTCATTGGTTATGACCAGAATTCTAATAGCTATCGATTGTACAACCTAAGCACTGGAAGGATTGTTTTGAGTAAAGATGTTGAATTTGATGAACAAACAATATAAGATTGGGAGACACAAGAAGAAAGGACCTATGATTTTTCCCATACTTCGAAGATGAGGAGCAAGAAATCATGACAAATGTTCAAGAAACAACTCTACCTCCTTCTCATAATACACCTCATTCTTCTTCTTTGATGATGCATGGAGAAAGTTCAACTAACGAGGCACAAAAAATGAGGAGTATTTATGATATTTCTAAAAATATAGAAGAAATCACTTATTTTTATATGAGTAATTTATTTTGTCTTCTTGTGGATATTCAGCCTTTAAATTTTAGGGAGGTTGTGAAGGATAAAAGATGAAGATAAGCCATGGAAGAAGAAATTAAGGCAATAAAGAAAAGTAACATTTACGAATTATCAACTCTTTTTGAGGGTCACTAAGCTATTAGAGTCAAAATGGGTATATAAGATAAAAAAGAATGCAAATGGAGATGTAGAGAAATATAAATCAAGGCTTATTACTAAAGACTACAAGAAAAAGTATGGAGAAGATTATGATAAAGTATTTGCACTTGTTGCTTGTATGGAGACAATTTGTTTACTAATCTCTTTGGCAGCTCAAATGAAGTTGAAGATATATTAACTTGATGGAAAGTCAGGTTTTCTAAATGATGATCTTTAAGAAGAGGTCTTTATTGAACAAACAATTGGCTTTACAGTCAAAGGCCATGAAAATAAAGTTTTGAGATTGAAAAAGGCACTATATAGGTTAAAGCAAACACTAAAGGCATAAGTACATAGATCAATAAATATTTCCAAGATAATGGGTTTACTTATTGCTCTCGTGAATATGATCTTTAAAATAAATCATATGAAAATTGAGATATTTAACTCATTTGTCTTTATGTGGTTGATTTTATTTTAACCAACAATAACCAAAGATTGTTTCAAGATTTCAATCAAGCTATATCATTGGAGTTTGAGATGACAAACATAAAACTAATGACATACTATTTAGGTTGGAGGTAAAGCAAATGAAAGATGGAATTTTTACACAAAAAAATATTGAAGAAGTTAAGAATGCTTGATTGTAAACCATTGAATACACCTATGAAATATGGAGTAAAACTGACAAAGTTTGATGATGGAGATAAAGAATATTCCACTGTATCCCAAAGCCTTGTTGGATGCTCGAGATACTTCACATGTACAAGGTTAGATATTTTATTTACAGTTGGGGTGGTAAGTTGTTTCATGGAAGTATGCACTTGTACTCATGAAAGCATTTAAGAGAATTCTCCACTATATCAAAGTTATAATTGATTGTGGGTTGCTTTATACATCATCTATTGATTTTAAGTTTATTGGATTTTATGATAGTGATTTTATAGGAGATGTTGATGATAGACAAATCACAACTAGTTTCATATTTTCTTATAGAGAATGAATTTTAAAGAACAAAGTGGAGTCCAAGCATGTGAAAACTGATGATCAAGTTGTAGATATTTTTACGAAATCACTTAAACTTCACATTTTTTACCACTTGAGAACAAGATTTAGAATACAGAAGAAATTTTCAAATTGAGGGCGAATCTTGAAAGTTAATTTAAAACTATGTCTAGAATAAATTATCAAAATTCTAGATAAATGTCTGTTCAAGTTAATTCTCAGGAGTTTAATTATGTTCATGTATTGGTTATATAATTAAATATGGTTCATGTATAGTTTATTTGGGTTCATTAATAGGATTATATACTTATATTTTAAAGGTCATCTTTTATACCTATAAATACCTCTTTTTACTTAAGATCAAACCAATTAAGTAATATACAACCTCTTTCTTTTAGGCAATCCTCTACTCTTTAAATCTTCCTCTCTTCTTAATTGACTCATCTAAAAGTGACTTAGCCAATAGAAGGTATTATAGTGGGGTTACTGCTTGGGTGTTTTCAGTGATCATTAGATTAACTTTCAACCTATTACAATATGATTTATTTTTATGAATATTCAAAACCTACCAGTTATAAACTTGCATGTTTGACGTTCCTAATCCTACCAGTTATAAACTTGCATGTTTGTCTTTTATTGTTTGAAGTTTCTAATCTAACTCTAACATTAACATAAAGAAGAAAGCATGCTAAAACCTTCTTGGCCTCATATCATCTCTAGCCATATTTAATGTTCTCATTTTTAGAATATGTAAATAAGCATTTGGTTACTTGACTTTATTGCAAGTATGTAAAAGTGGGACCTTATTGTACTAAAATCTACAATCCATCAGAGTGCATTGCTCTTATATTAGACTTTACATTTGTGGGTTAGGACTCAAGAAGACAGGAAAGTCAGCCCCTATTAACCAAATCTTTCCTAAAACTAAATATGAACAATTACTTTAAGAAGAAGCAAAAGAAAGGAACAAAATGAGGAAATGGAAGAGAGAAGAGAAGATAGCAAGATCAGATACTGAAAATAGTTATGTAGAAGGGCTTAATGCATTATTGTTAAAGGTCGAGTGTTGAGTGACATGCGAGCATTGGCAGACAAAGATAATATCCTCATAAAAGATACTTATCACGAGAACTTCCTCATTTGTCTACCACAACAAAGGAACATTCATGGAAGCATTTTTGGAGGATTCTTGACTATAAGGTATTTGAATTGACTTTCTTAAATACTTATGCTTTAGCTAGTGTGCCATTGCAGTTTGTTGAAGTTGATCATATTCATTTCCTTATGCCTGCATGAGCTAAGAGTTATTGAGTTCGGCGCTTGCGACTAAACGCCATATAATTGCATCTACAATAGTATAATTATATGTTATTTTGCTATGCAATCTTAACAAAAATCTAACAAATTCCACTTCATGTTCATTGTCTAGCTTGAACATGCATGGAGTGAGGATTCCCAAGGTTGTGCCAGCTACAGAAGATAAAGCTCGAAGAGTGCTTGAGCTTATGGATGCGAAAAATTGCCAGATGATTGAACCTTTGAGAATAAGACAAGAAGTGGAAGAGATAGAAAACCTAACTAAATCTACAAGTTTTGTGAAGCTATAGTTGTGGGAAGTATTAAAGAGATGAAGAACAGAAAATTAAGTTTTTTAAAATAATTTTTATTTAAAATTTATATTTTTCGAATGTGAAAAATAAAATTCATATGTTATCCACACGACAAAGATGATAAGTAGCAAAATATAAATTTTAAATAAAATTATGAAAAAACTTAATTTTCTCTATCACACGAGCAATGTTAATGGAAATATTAATGCTGGATTAAATTTACAAAAAATTAAAAGCTAAAAAATAAAAAATTGAGTATTTTATTGTCACTTTTTTAAATTTAGATTAGAATTGTAAAATTTAAGATTTTTATAATTAACCTAAAAAATTAATAAAAATTAAAATAAAAAGAAATAAATGGAAGAAGATTATGTGCACCCAGTGAGGTGTGCTTGTAGCTAGGTAACGTAAGACGAGAGGATGATTTAAGTCGAGCCAAGTTAAAGAAGGTAGTTAAGTCAACGCCCAGTGGCAAGTTGGAGGGCCTAATCAAATTCCCAGAAGCCAAGAGTCATATATTGTAGCCTTTAAGAAAGTGGAAGTCCAACGATGGACTCAGTTGGCAACTTGGAACAATGTTGCGCGAGGTGCGACTGACCAAGTCTCCTGATTTTTCATCGTGTTTTCAAAGCACAAACATTTCGCTGGTCTTTTCTATTTGTTTATGCAAATGGAAGCCTTGTTTGTTTGAATTCTTTCATTTGAATTGACTGACCTGCGTTTTATAGTGGAGATCCATTAAATCATATATAGAATAAAGCGAGTTAGTCCAATTCTGCTCACGACTAGGACTTCTTTTAATGGAAAAATGTTTTTGTATAAATAAGATTTACATCCCTTACCTTAAATGAAATTTATAGAGAAAATATGAAAGAGATATTAGAGTACAATAGCTACTCCTATATGCAGGTGAAGCTAAAAACGACCGAGGCAAAACCAACACGGCACCGTAAAAACATTATGAAAAAATGAGAGCGTATGATGGGTAAAAAGTAACAAGTATTAACTATTTTTGATAATTCTACATGGTAAAAAAAAAAACTTCTCCTCCCAAAAAGAAACTCGAGAAGCTTTCGAATTAGGACAATAGATGGTTCTTCATCTTCAATCTGGATGACCAAGGTAAGAAGAGGACGAATCCTGGAAAATAAATTGTTGAAAGTTTTTGGTCGCTGCGGATATAATCCTTGTGGAAAGGGTCAAAAGATGATGACGCCAAAACTTTACAAGGAACAAAGGGGGAAAATTTATAGGGATAAATGAAAATCACTATTTTTAATTCTATATTTTTCTTACGGTCCGTTTCCAGACGTCAATGTGATGAGAAAGGAAGTGCATTCACCGGACAAGTCTTATCGACTATTGATGGTCTTATAGTGATATTTGAAAAGTCAGGTCGAATTGAAACTAAAACCTAATATTTATCAACTTCAAAATAGTTTTAATTGTATGACTTTTGAAGCGCAGAAACAACACGCTTCTAAGACTTCTATAAAGAAATATCGAGGTCAATGAACGCTACGTGATTGCTATTCTAATTAATGTTTCGGCCTCAACTTGATTGAATAGACATTTACTCCAAACAAAGTTTGAAGCGCCAATATTGTAAAGCTTTTAATGCCAAAAGGTTATGAAATCGTACGAGCATCAGAATTGAATTTGTTTTTGTACGACGTTTTACTGATACTAGTTAATACTAAGTATAATTTTAAGTAATTTTTAAATTTATAAAATAGTCTTAATTTTTTTAAATTTATAAAATATTATGTTAATATATAATTTTACATAAACTTCGTTTTCAAAAATCATAACAATAGAAAATTGAAATAACAACAATTTATTTATTTTATTAATATTATTTCCAAATATTTCATATATAACTAACCACAATTAATATGAAAAATGTCATCTAATCATCATATAAATTAAAAATTAATGACAATATAAAGTATTTAAAATGTTGCAATTTCATCATATAATAAATAATAATTATATAAAAATATCAAATAAAAGAATAATAAATATCCATGACTCTCTAAATATTATAATTTACAATAAGAGTTTATGTCGAGGAAGCAATCAACTAAAAGTGAAACTTGAAACAAAAATATTTATAATTATTTTTGTATTGCATATATATAATTTAATAAATATATTAAATATAAGTGGAAATAAAAGAAGAAGAGAAATAAAAACCCAAAACTTCATTCAATCAAATACGGGAGCAATAACTGCATTGACTCCAATTATCATTTGATACAAAATCCTTATCATTGAGAGGAGCTTCATCATCACCATCATTCAAATTCATTACACAAAATAAAATGTCAATATCTTCCCATCCAAGATTATCTTCTTAGTCACTTTCATTTATCAAATTCGATTCCTCAAAAATTCAATTCTCCGAAAGATCAATATGGTCAAGGCAAATTAGATCTATAGAACTACTTGTTTTATTAAGAGTTTTAGTAAACAAATAAAATTAAATTATTAAGAAATTACAAAAAAATCCAACTTAATGATGATAACAACATACCTTTTCCGATGCTTCAAATTGTATCAAATAAAGACCAAATCGTTCAATATTTTATACTCCAATCTATTCCTTTTTTTGGAATGGATGGATTCAAATGTGTTCCAATTCCTTTTTACACCCTATTGCACTCACACGTTGATTAAGAATTCGAATTGCAAACCTTTGAAATTATGGAACACCACTTTCAAATTGGTCCTACCACGTAACTATAAGACAATAAAAGTAAAATTATAAACAAAATAAATTGATAATTATTTTCAATAGGTGACAAAAGCGAAAAAAACTAGATTAAGTTTATCTATTTGACGAATAGCAATTGGCATCCCAAAATCACCAGAACCATCATTTGTGAGCTCAGGAGATCTTGCAGCATCTCATTGGCAACAATTGTTAGTTAATAACATTCTCTTATTAACTTCAACCTTCTTTATAAAACTCGGTCTGAAGTAAACATTAGGATGACCAAAAGCTCACAAACTCAGATGATAAATTAACATTAAGACCAAAATTCATTATCTTCAAGTATAATATAAGAAACCTCCAACCTAACATTAAACCTAGCATGCAGAAATGTAACGTGTTTATCACTTATAAACAATTTCCTTAACTCCTTCATCAAAATAAAATACTGAAGTGATAATAGTTGCAAATCTTGTAATAGTAAGATGACACAAATTCCTAGCATTAGTGCAATACTTTCTCATTAAATTTAGGATCTATGCACGATTGTAGATGATCTTGGTCACCTTTTTTTTGCTTTCTACACAATCTCATCAATGATAGGAAAATGTCTAGCATCTTCTATATTTTCCAACGTCAAGTCACTGCGATGTGCAATATAAGGAGTTTAATAAAAAGAATTATACTTACTTTACAATCTTCTTCCAACTGCTTTATAGTTGTTAGTAATAAACTGAACAATATTTTATGGCCTAAATTCATTTATAACTTCATCAATTATCTGAAATAAAGTATCAACATTCCTAATAAGGTCAGATGCATTAATAAACTTTAAAAATATTATCCCCTTTGTAGTATAAACCAAAAAATTAAATAAATTTGTCCAACCATCACGCATGATTGAACATCCAAAAATAGCTCAAGTCATTCTTCTGTCATCTAAATAAATTTTTATTTCATAAACAGAGCTACTCAAAAGTTTAACTATGTGGTTATCAATTAAAGGAGCTTTGTATCCTAGACTGTAAGAGGAAATAACATCCACCATAGGCTGATAATAATGAGATTGGACAACATTGAATGCTATATTTGAATTATAC
>JANIIA010000008.1:29007239-29018358 GCA_027478495.1 Erythroxylum alaternifolium
CTCATGAGCCTAAATTTAGTTGTTTTTAATGGGCTGATTCATGGGTCAGGTCTAGGCTCAGGCAAACCCGAGGTTTAATTATTTTAAACAAAATAATATCGTTTTACTTTGAAGAATTGCGCTTCAGGTAAACTTAGATCTGGGCAACCCAAACCTTAATTTAATTAACAAAAATTATTCTATATTTTTAATTAAAAAAATTATTTGAAAAAATTTGACGGAAGTTAGCCCATAGGTCAGCGCATTGCCATCCCTAAATTTTACGGAGAAAAATATTAATAGAATGGTAAAATTAACATACATTATATATATATATATTTGATTCTTTCTAGAAAATTCAATTTGCATGCCCCCTTGTTCTGTTTCTGGATTGATTCTCCATTGGAAATTAGAGCTTTTAATTAATTATTTTTAAGTTGTTGGGAGAGGCTTATCCTAACACCACCATAGGGGTGTTATTAACTGGCAAGTGATTGTCATTCCACCAGAGATGATTCTATAACCTATTCCTTTTATAATAGCTTATTCAGTAGCATTTAGATATAGAATGAACTATATAGTTAGTAAGTTAAAAGAATTTTGAACTTTCTACAAAACTTGACCGGAGATTGCTCAATCTGTATACCCCTTGTTTTTATTACAAGAAAATTACAAATTATTGACGGAAATTTCTAACGGAAAAAATTCCGTAATAAATTAGTGACGGAAATCATTTTCATCGGTAAACTTTTCTGAAAAATAGTAGTTGTCAATGAAATTTTTTTTTCGGTAAAAGTGGGGGAAATTTTTCCACGAAACTTTGCTGACGGAATTTAGTGACGGAATAATAAAAGTTATCAAAAAAAATAAGCGACAATGGTTCGCGGTAAAAATAACCGACGAAATTTATCAACGGAAGAAATTTTCGTAGGTAAATTACCTACGAAAACTCCATTCCATCAATAATTTACTTATGGAACTATCATTCTGTCGGCAAATTCAAACAACGTCAGTATTATTGTTTAAATTTAAAGAAAAACGACATCATTTTATTGTTAATTAAATTAAACATCCGAAGTCTTGAGGATAATATTGTTCTAGGTTTAGGGGTGGACTAGAGTTAAATATAATTCTATTGATTTTTTTTGCCATTTTATATATACTTTTAGATTTTATTAGGTTATGAGTTTAGGTTCTCATTAGTATCTATAGGTTGATAAGATAAGTAATTTAAGATTAAGATTGAGTGTTAAAAATTAAATTCATAATATAATTAACCAGATGTTATGCAAATCTTGACTTTGTGAATAATATGAAACTGAATTTGTTGTTAAGTAAAAGACATGAGTGATTCTAGAAGGATTGAAGCATTCATGAAAATTTTCTTTTGATATGTGGATACTTTCTTTGATTATGAATTTTTAGAACTTGAATTTCATCTTTTTGAGATTACATATAAGATGCATAACAACATTAAAAATGATAAAGTCACTTAGGATTTGAATTTAAGCCAAATTGTAGCCCTTTTATACATTAATATATTAATGCGTCCTTTTTTTAGCTTAATTTAAAAGTCAAGCTCTTTCTTTGTAATCTTTTTTAAATAACCCTAAGCCTAAAAAGAAGAATAAGTATTTACTCTTTAATTCATAATGATCCATGTTTTTACTTGTATTTTGATGTTTTACAAATGAGATGCAATGAAATGTTTTACAAAAAAAAAAAAGCGAGCTTGGTTGTAATTCAAAAGAGAAGCAATGTAAAAGCCCTTAGTTTCTTTAGCATTTGTTTTTATATGTTTCCTTGAATTTTGCTTATGTTTTAAGGTAAAAGAAGCCTTAAATTTATCGATCTAAGTGTGAAGTTCTTTTACTATTGGATTATGATACCTACTACTAGTTTGTACTTACTTATAATACAACTATAAAGCCATTTATTTTTACGGAAGTATCAGTTATCATAATTTCCTTCTTTCTTGTCATTTCCTAGGCTTTCATAATTCTTTTATGTTTTGTACATTAAGGAAAATGTACAAATCTCCTGTAAGGGAGGGAATTAAATTGTTATACTTATTAGTTTGTTATCATTAACTTATTAAGGAATAATTATGGGAAAAAATAACTTTTAGCGAGCATTATTTGAGGCAAGTCATTATTTTTTTGCAAAATTAAATATTCATTAACTCAATAAGAGTATGAATTATGTACAAGTCAAATTAAATATTCATTAACTCAACAAGAGGATATAGTATCAAGTATGTCAAACTTCAATAAATTGACAAGTTGTAACACATGATTCATTGTCATGCGCAAAAAATTTTCATATTAAGCAAGTGTTGTGCTTAGAGTTTAGAGAAACAAATGAAAGAAACATATTGATGCAAGTAGAGGTCTAAGAAATTGCACCAATTCTGAAGGACAAAATATTAAGATATCTATAAGACTTAGGGAATAGTATAGAGTAGGACCAGCTAAGAGAACTATAAACAAAATAGTGTTGACAACATTTAAATTTAGTGTCAGACCACCTAGCTAGTTATACAATTTTTTTCATTGTGTTTTATGTTGTTGTATATAGACCATATATAGACAAAGGCTATAAATATGACAAATTGTTATTTTCAATCTATTTATGGTTTGAATTATTATATATGATCCTTTTTTTCTTAAGTTTGTTTTAATATCTCTCACATGTCCAACTTCTTATTTTGTGTTTATGGCTGTAAAAAGTGCAAGTAAGTACTCTTTATTTGGATAATGAATATGTGATTCCTTTTTTATTCTTTTAGGCTATATAATTTGGTTATGTAAATTAGGTAAATTATATGACGTTGATTACTTCTTCCCTTGAATTAAATTTTTTTGAGAAATGACATTAATTATATTAATAAAAATAAGAGTTTAAATTATGTTCCAAAAAAAGAGTAAATTGAAAGAAATACAATAATCAAAGTTGTTATAACATAAAACAACAACAATAGCAAAACTATTAAGAAAACCAACACTCAATAAGAAATTAAATATAAGGCAAAGGAAGACTAAACCTTTGACTATAACATTATAAAATAAATTCATTCATTGAACTAGTTGAAGATCAACCATTCTTATATTCAACTCAGTGGAACTTTGTTAGCTATAAACCTAAAAAGAGCTTAGAACTTCGATGAACCATATAATATTTGGTAAAAACCGATGTTAGTTGCTATCAGGGACTTGTAGCTTATGTACTAGGCATTTTTTGTTTTAGCTACTTGTGCTACTGCATGCATATTTGTACCTATGATCAATTCAAAACTTATCAAAGACTAGTTAATTATTTATTGTCTTTCTTACAAGCAGTGTTTTGTGTTGAAGAGTGTTGATAATTGGTCCTACTAGATTAAAAAAAATCAATTCTAGGTACCCACACAAACTTGGTCCTTGGAGATTAGTTCTTATTTTTTCTTTCAACCCATATCTTTTTTGGTTTACTTCATAAGCATTATTTCAAAAAGAAACTTTTATAGATATGTCTATAATCTCCATAAAATAGCATTTCATATGATAAGAATTGAAAGTGCTATTACCGCATGAGAAAGACTTTTAAGAGTATAACTTATATGCATTTTTAGGTTTAGTTAAAGGATGTGGGTTATATAATGCTTTATTTTTGACATATAAAGGATTATGAGTTCTCTTTATGTCATAGTGGAGCCTAACAAATGGTTTAACATATGTTATGCTCTTTTAATGAAAATATGACCCGTGGTGATTTAGAGAAAAAGTCATGCTTTTTTGTTTCTTATAAGGTCCATATCAAATGGGATTTGGAGTTCTCTTTGTGTGATAGCAGAGCCTAATAAATGATTAGCATATGATATGCTCTTTTTATGACAATATGACCTATAGTGATTTAGAGAAAATACGATGTTTATTGTTTCTTATAAGGATTGATATTAAATGGGGGCAAGTACCATGCCTTTATGCTTATAAAGAGACCTATAATGATTGTGAGTTTGTTTCATACCATTTTAATAAGAAAGAGGCCTATATGAATGAGAAGGAGGTTGTAAGTTCTTTTGAGATGACCTTGCATAAAAATTGTGCCTATTTTTGCCTTTAGTATTATACCCTCTAGGTTTAGAATGTGATCCATACATGAATTTCCTTTTGCTTTGGTCTTAAAGGATGATATATGGGCACATATTTTTTTGTAAACATTTAAAAATGCAATATGATCATGTGAAGATTTAGACGTAGTCTCAGCATATAATTGCTTGGCCCTTATAAAAATACTCTACGCATTCTTTAATGCAATTCCTTAAGTGACACTAATTCCATAACTATCATTAAGGTTGTTTCGAGCTAAAAAATAAACCTTTGATATGCATAAAACCAATTCCATATCTCACATGAGGTTTAAAAAATAAACACTTAATATGTATGAAAACAAATGGTTATGCAAAAAAAACCCAAATAAAGTTAATTGTTGTCTTTGTCCATAATAATGGTTTTGCATAATAATATATTTTGCATAATAATGGTTATGATCTTGCGAAAAATTTATATGTTGTCTTTGTCCATATGCGATATTACAAAAAATGGTTATAATCAAATTGAGGTTAATTGTTCTTTTTCAAGCAGAGATCGAGGCTTTAATGGCTTAAGCAATATTATAAGTTGTAGGATATGAGAACATTAATAGAAGGAAAAAAAAATATGCAATACATAACTTAAAACTCATGCATATCTGTACCCATGCTCAATTCAAAACTTATCAAAAACTAGCTAATTGTTTATTATCTTGTAGGCCATGTTTTGTGTTAAAGAGCGTTGATAATTGCCCGACCTCATCTGTCTTCTTTACAGTTTGTGATTGTTCGTCTACCAAGCTAAGTCGTTCAACTAAGTGATGTCTACAATGTGATAGGTTTTATGTTGTTCTTTACAATTTTATCTCTAATAATGATTGATGAGTTTTTAGGCTAGGCTTTAATAGTTTAAGTATTTATCTTTGGGCATTGTTTAAATTGAAACATAAAGACTTGAACTTCAATATGATTAATTTAAACTTAGTATTAACATAAGAAATTCACATAATTGACATGACGATTCTTTGCATAATAAACTGCTAGGATGGTACATAAGCTGGAAACCCGTGATTTAGCTCCCGTAAGGCTTATCGGTGAAAAATTCCATAAGCCTAGGAGTCACAGCGAGAACTTGCTTTTTTTATTCATATGGTCTAACAATGCTACGTACCATAGTGTTTGTTTAAAATCAAACTTTAGAAATGAACTAGTAGGTGATTAATTCAAACATAAAGACTTGAACTTCAATGTGATTGCTCGATCTAGTGTTGGAATTAATATATGTAAGCGAAAAATGTGCTTTTGATTTTTTTGAGGAAACTGATTTTATTTGTTGTAAACCAATTTCTACTCTGTTTATTTTAATATAAAGTTAGGAAAATAATATGTAGGTTTTTTTTTACTTCTTAACAGGATATTGGTTGGCAAATTGTTTTATTTGACTAATACTCATATATGTTGTCCATCAATTATGTCAATATATAGATAATCCAAGAATAGTTCATTTGTATATTGCTTATAGGGTATTAAGATATATTGTGGATAATAAAGATCAAAGCCTTATCTTTCCTAAAAAATTCTTCTATGAAGTTGTAAGGTTCTTATGACTTAGAATGTGGTGATTGTCCAATCACTAAAGTGGAATTGGCTGTAATTGAGTTTTCTAATTATGAAATCATAGTGGGATAGATTAGTTTTAATTTGGAGGAAAATTGGTTAAAGACCTATAAAAACTTAGGGGAAATGAAGGACTAATGATGTGTAAAGTAAAGATTAAATGTGTTGTAATTTTAATATGGATACTACCATAATGATTATTATATCTAACTATTAAATAACTTTTTTAAATGAGTAATGTTGATAGATCTTAGATGTATAGATGATTAAAACCCAATGGTTTCATTAATCCTAAGTTTGTTGAGGGAGTTAAAGCTTTTATTGACTATGCATGTTCTTAACCTGCATATATGGATAGTCCAAAGATTAGAAGTCCATGTAAAAAGTGCAAACATATTTGTTTTCTTCCTTTTGATAAAGTGAATCTCCATTTGTTAAGAAAATGGTTTGCTCGAAATTATTTTGAGTGGAAACGGCATAGTAAGCAATTAATTTATAGCACCTCAAGGGATAATGAAGTAAACTTATCAATAAATATGTCTAGGTTTGAAGAGGGGACTGGATTTATAATAAATAATGTGCGTGCAATTAAAAATCCTTACACCTAAATGGTTTATGATGCAGCTAGTTATCCTTTTCATGAAAATATAGAAAATCTTGAAGAAGAACCAAACTCATATGAAAAAAAGTTTTTTGACTTACTAAAATCAACTGACTAAGAATTGTGGGCAAATTATGAGACCATGACTCAATTATCTTCAATTGCTCTAATATTGGACATAAAGTCTGAGGGGCATATTTATGATTGAAGTTTGGATAAAACTCTTGCTTGGTATAATGAATCATTGCCTCCTGATCATACAATGGTTGATAATTTCTACAATATGAAGAAACTTAATAGGGGTCTTAGTTTAATAGTTGAAAATTTTGATTTTTACACTTTGGGATTATGTTGTTTTTAGGAGATGACGTGGAATTACAAGAGTGCAAATTTTATGGAATTCCAGTTATCTTGTGCAAATTGGAAGGGATTTTCCCTCTAAGCTTCTTTGACTGTATGGAGCATCCACCTGTACATTAAGTACAGAGGCTAAACTTGTTGGTCCAGTTTAATATCGATGGATGTATCCATTTGAGAGGTAATTATATTTAATATTTAAATAAAACTTATACCATGTTTTAATCACAAAATTCTAATAACCTTATTTGTAATGTAGGCGTTTGTATCACTTGAAGAAAAATCTCAAAAACAAGGCTAGGGTTGAAGGTTCGATATGTAATGCTTATTCAAGCTTATTTTGTTCACATTATTTTGAGCCATATGTGCACACAAGAGAAAGAAAAGTTTCTCGTAATGATAGTGGGGGAAAATAGGTGATGTTGATGGTAAGTTATCCATTTTCACATATCCAAGATGAACATATGGACGTTTAACAAGAAGAATGTTAATAGAAGAAGAAATATAGGCTACCCATGGTTACATTTTATTAAATTGTTAAGAGGTTCAACCTTGTGTGCAATAAGTTTAAATTGATTTTGAAATTTATTATTTGAGTTTTCAAAGTTAGTGTTGTTCACAACTAAAATACACATTAATGCTTTTCAACTATACAAGGAATGTTTACATGAGCTAATGCTTGAAACACCACAGGATGATATCAATAAAGAAGTTAAAAGACACTTTCCTCAATGGTTAGAGAAATATGTAAGTTTTCACTTGCAATAATTGAAATGGTTGAATCATCATATCAAAGTGTTTAAATAACATTATGTTATTTAATATGATAAATTTTTTGTGTAGGTTTTAGAAAATGCAATAGAGAACAAGTTCATATGTGATATTGCGAAAGGACCTTTACAAACTGTTAAATCGTATCCAATGTATTTTGTTAATGGATACAAATTTCATACAGAATATCATGGTCATAGCATGGCAACAGTAAATAGTGGGGTTTGCATACAGGGAGAATTGATGGATTACTATGGCAAAATTATTAAGATACTTAAAATTGAGTACCCTGCATTGCCAATAAAAAAGAGTGTGGTATTTAAGTGTGAATTAGTTTATCCAACTCCTAATGTTGGAACAAAAGTGCACAACTAATACAACCAAGTTGAAATCAACCAACAAAGAAGATTTAAACATTTAAACCTTTTGTGTTGGCGATAAAAGCGATCTAGGTGTATTATGTCCATTTTCCTAAGTTACGACGAGATAAGTCAGATTGGTTCAGATTGGTTGGTCATTTGCAAAGTAAAACCTAGAGGTGTTTTCGAATTATATGGAAAAGGAGAAAATAAGAGAATTGAAAGTGAAGTGCTTCAGGAAGATGTTTATGAAATAAATGCATGTGTAACGTATGGCGACAATGAACCTTTGAACAATCTAAATAATGAATATGTTAAATTTTCATCTTGAGAGAATGAGGAAGGCGAGAGATCTGAAGAGGAGTCTGGGTTTGATTATAATTCTTTATATAAAGAAGATGAAGATGATTTTGATTTACAATTAAGCAATGATAGCGATTAATTTGTGTAAGTAATAGAATATTATATGAATAAATTTATTATTGCATTAACTAAAATTTTTTTTATATTTAATTTATATTGTTCTATTAGTGGAATAATCAATAAAATATGAATTTCAGGTTAAAAATATGCCACATAAAAGAAAACAGGATATGATGCGGCTAAGGTTCAAGTTACCACAATCTGGAGGAACCAGTGCATGTCTAGGTAAAGCATCACATTCTGCAGATGTTATAGAATCAGGTGTTGCACGTCTAACTAGTGCACATCTAGATGAGGCATTACCTTCCCCACCTACAGTCGTTATAAAGTCCCATTCTCTAGCTATTGCTACATCATCCAGCATCCCTACTACACCATCCACCACCTCTATACTGACAGAGATATTATGGGTAAACGTTGTGAATGAAGGATATGGCCTCCAACCTGGAGCTAAGGGAGTTGATAGAAGAATTTACATCATAATTGTCAATAGTCTATGAGTGAAGTTCTAAAAATTTTGTAATTCATGCATGATAACACCATAGGTTTATACTTAAGTTATAGGTTTTAATTTAAAAATGATGTAAATAGCTTATATATTAGGTTGGTTTCATTTGGAACATGCTCTAGAAATATCTCATCTAAGTTCAAGGAGAAGATAGATCTTGAGGGTAATATATGAAAGAATATCTCTCAAGCGACAAAGGATTATTATTATTAGGAATTTGAGGCACAAAAAATATATTCTTTAATCTTTTTATTTTATATAATTTTATACATTAATTATATAAATATTGTAGTTTATAAGTACTTATAGTATGTTTTTTTCAGAAAGAATTTTTTTGGGATTCAAAATTTGATATTGTAATTTATAATGTATGGGAGAGGCGAGCTCTTACAAGTTATAGAGACTTTCTTGGTTCGATATACAAGAATGGTGTACGACCTCCTTATATATTTGAAGAAATATGGAGTCTTTAGTAGTAGTATTAGGCATCACCCAAGGCAATGTCCATTTCAAAGCGCAATTCTATAAACAAACATGGAGAACCAAAAGGAGAGAATTTACCCGTACACAATAAAGGATCTATAACCCACCAAGACCATGTAAAGAAACTTTTAAGTATCAAAACTTTAAACTTATATTCTGATTTTTGTACTTTATGCATGAAATTTGATTTTAACGTAATTTGATGTATGAAATTTAGAATCAAAGTGTATTATGGAGAATAATAATGTTATAATGTTTGGTGCCATTAATGGTTGTTTTGCTGAGTAAATTTTTTTGGTTAACAAGGCGTAAATATCAAAAAAAATAGAGAAAACTTTTCCAAAATTTTTGTAAATTTTAGTTCACATATAACAATTTATTCTGATGTAGAAAAAATTTAGAAGTAGGAAGCCTACACTACGCTAGCTCTTTTGGCCCATCCACACTAAGAAGCATAATGGTGTGACCTTTGTCAACACCGGATGCAGACAACTTCATGTGTGTAAAATATATACTTTAATGTTAATTCTTAAAAATTATCACTTATTAACATAAACAATTAATGGATAAGACCAAATACAAGAAAGTATTGAACGACAATCTCAGAACTCTGAAACTGTTGATGAGAGTCAGACATATCTTGATGCAGTGGGTGGTAGGGACCACTGTAGAAGGATTTTCGACTTAGGTTCATTTACAATACATGCTATTCGCAATCCTCTACATCCACTATAGTTGGAACTGGTAGGTGGTTCGCATCAAATGAGAGAATCGTTCAACTTGAGAGCACAATAGAGAGGCTGGTGGAGTGCATAGCCTAGCTCCGTAATGAGGTGGATGAGTTGAAGGGGAGGGACAGGACCTCGTCGCAATGGTCAAAGGACCCACCTTCACCAACTGCATAGCTTAGATGGACAAGTGAATGTATTTGATGTTTTCCTACTCTTAATTTTTTTATGAATTCTTAATTTATAGTTATTTTTAAGATACTTATTGGTGTACATTAAAATTTTTGTTATATTATCAATTAGGATAACTTTTACTTTATATTAACAATCAATGTTATATTATTTACAAAACTTAAATATATAAAAAATCAAAAGATTATCAACAGAAAACTCATATAGGAAGTGAGAAATGGTGGTTGAAATTTGTCATAGTTAAATTTCCCAACGAAGTTACAATATTTCTTAGGTAAATTAGTGACAGAATATTATAATTCCATATGTAACTTATTGACAGAATGATATACTCCATCGAGAATAATTTAGCGATGGATAATGTTGTCCGTAGGTAAATTTTTGCTGGAATACCGACATAAATACAAAATTTCGTCACTAAATTTATCGACAGATAGACAATATATGGTGGCAAAATTTGCAACGAATTCACAATATCAGTCGTTAAAATTTACCTACGACTATTTTTCCAATGACTATTTCTATCAGTAATTTCTGTCACCAAATTTGTTTATTTTCTGTCGGCATTTTTCATCGCTAAAAGAAGAAAATTAATAATAATAAGGAATTTAATATTAATAATAGAAATAAAATTAATAATAATAAGGAATATAATAAAAATAAAAATAAATTAAATTAAAAATAATAAGTAATTTAATAATAATAATAATTAATAAAATTAATAATTACCAGTATAATAATCAGTAAAAAATTAATAATAATAATAATAATAATAATAGTAAATGTAATTAACAAAGATAATAAAAATAATAACAAAAGGAGAAAAGTCGTGACTTGGATCTTTTTCCTCTCGGCTTTCCTCCTTTCTCAACAGAGTCACGATCAGCAAAGTCGCGACTCGTGACTTCCATCTTTATATTATACCTATATATATATATATAGTAAACTATTTAATAATAATAAATTTAATTAATAAAATTAATAAAAGTAATAATAATAAGTATAATAATAAGTAAAAAATTAATATTAATA
>JANIIA010000008.1:29018458-29031919 GCA_027478495.1 Erythroxylum alaternifolium
ATGTACATTCATTTCATGTGCAAAAATTTCACTATTTATTATTCATATGCATATATGAATGCATGTATATGTCAGAAGCACTTCCAATTATGCTAACCCATTCAAAAAGACCAATTTACCCTTTCCCATAAGTGAGGGGATGTTACATCTTAGATCATGTAAGAGGAGATATTGAAATAAGTTATATAAGCTTCAAGTATCCATCTAGACCTGAAGTTCAAATCTTTCGAGACCTCAGTTTGGCTATTCAGTCTGGCAAGGTGATCATTTACAACTTGTCATACTATCAACATAAAAACAAGTATACTTTTTTATAGATTTTTTTCACTTCAATATCAAATTCTAAATAAGCTGATCTATTGATCTTTTCCCTTTCAAACTCTTGCACCGATCGGAGAAAGTAGAAGTGGTAAATCAACAATAATTGCATTATTGTAAAGATTTTATAAGTTCTAAACATCTCTTTTCAGCAATGATTTGGTTCATATCGATTAGGTATCCCTCAATGCATAGTTAATAATAAGTTATTCATATTTTCAATAAACTATCGTTCATTGAACAAATTCATAAATTACTATTTATCGAGTTTCACTAACATAACTCTTTATTTTTATTTATAAATTATTTTCTTTTTATTTTTCTTGTGAACAAATTTTATTTATGAGCTTTTAATATATTTGCTTTATAAGAGTTTATACCTATTGAAAAAATTATCCCTCGACCCTTAGTTAAACACAAGCTACTTGAGTTATTATATAAATCATTATTCTTTTCTGAAATTTAATTATATAAATCTTTATTCGTTAAATTTAAATATGTAAATCCTCAATTAGTGAGGTATACTAACCTAGTTTTAATCTCAATTGGGTCCTCAATCCACATTAACCTATTAAATCTATTTACAAGCATATAGAGTCAATTATAACTATCAAGTTGTTAAAACTGGAGTAAATCCAGTATCAATCTCATAGAAATTATATTACTATATGGATTAATTTTATTCAAAAAAGAAATAAAATAAAAAATTTTGAAGGATAATTGAATTACTAAACTATCCAAAATATAGTAAAATTAAACTAATAAAACAAATCAATAAGAAGAACGTTAATGTTTTGAAGTTTACTTATATGGAATTCTAATTATTATGCAAGATCAATCAATTAAGTTGAAATTAACCTAAAGTATTTTGTAAAGTTCAGACCACCCGTCCACAGATATTTTCCGTTTTGTATTCCCCATCGGGCCAAGGCCCCCACGGTTTGCTCTTCCCGTAACTAAAAAAATGCTTCTATGGGGAAGATCAAGGTATCCGTACCCTTATAAGGCGTATTTTGTTCTCCTCTCCAACCAATGTGAGATCTTACAATCAACCCCCTTTTGGAGCCCAGAGTCCTCGTTGGCATAACAGGTTGAGAACTGTCTCTGATACTATTTGTAGCAGTGTAGACCCCCCATCCACAGATATTATCTACTTTGGGTTACCCATCAAGCCAAGGTCCTCACGGTTTTATTCTCCCTGTATTCGGAAAAGCACTTCTATAAAGAAGAGGTATTCGTATCCTTATAAGGCGTACTTCGTTCACCACTCCAATCGATGTGGGATCTCAAATAATATTTATGCCCTCTCTTAAGCCATACATGCATGTTCAGTTAGGCAACTATAATAACTTCTCGATACATAATTCAACCTAATTAAACATATTAAGTTTAGTTAATCTTTTTGTTATCACAATAGTTTATGATAATTCTATTCTTTATATCTATGGTGTTTATGCTCCTAGTGAAGCGTAATACAACTTCACTTACATATTTTTTAAAATTAATATATTATAAAATTTAAGAGAAGAGATTGACTTCATTTGTTTTAAATATGACGTAGATTTTTACTGCTAAATAGCATAGTACCTTAGCAGTAAATTACGATTTTCTATGGATTTTTTTTCATGAATAAATTTTTACTGGAATTTAGTATTATCGTTAGTTAACTGTATTTTGAATATGAGGGGTGACAGCCTTCAGTGGTACACAAAACCTTTAATATATTATCTATATAATTTGAGCCTGAAGTCCAATTCAACAATTTGAACTTTTCTTTCTTCAAAGCTAAGTTATTTTAATTTAATTGTCTAAAATAACATATATATTTTGATTTATAAATATAATAATTTAAGAATTACATGATATTATTTTAATAGGTAGCTAAAAACAAGCTTGTTTAAAATATTGAAATTTATGATAAAGTATATCCAATGTATCAAACTTTACTTTTGTCAATTAGAACTCTAAATTTTCAAACTATATTTTTTATAGAGAGTACTAGTTTATCTATTATTATAATTAGATTAGGTGTTGCTTATGAATTTAGGGAGTAGTCTAATTATAATTTGTAAGTTGAGAAATCTAATTAATAAAAATTATAATTGAAAGATTTAAAATATAATCTATTATAAAATACAAATCTTTTTACTTTTATTATTTATTTATTTTTATTGCAGTGATACCCTCGGACTCCAAACAAAAATCGTTTCCTTTCCATATGAGCCAAATCCCAACTATTTAGGTGTAAGGGATTCTTTCAACTGAATTCTCCACTGGATACGACAGTACTTGAGAGTTAGAAATCGATCTTCAAAATATTTTAAGAGACATTACGTAAACATTTGTAATTTTTGTTGATGGTTTTCTACGAAAACTTGGATCCTAAAATACAATTCGCTTGATCTGACTTTGGAATTGGAGAAACAGCAACACGATCATTTTTTTTTGATCATTTAATTGGTTCAAATGAATAGTGAAATCTAGATAAAATTCAATTCAATAAAAAAATTTCAGCTTGCAATCATTGACCTTAATTTCCTTTTTTTTTTAACTGCAAAGCGGGCATATACGTAGTCAGTGGCATGTGTTGCAACTCAAAAGTTGTAAGCATACATCTCCGTAAGCCGTGCTAGTCACCATTTGACCCGCACATGCTGATCTAATGTATACATGCATTTATATACAAACACATATATAACGTTATTAACTTTAAAATAAAATAAGTTTAAACGAGAAATAATCTTTCTTTACAATAGAAAATTGAATTCTTTACGATCAACTTGAATAAAAAGGATAAAGCATACAAGAAAAATGCAAATTACTGACTCCGTCAGTAAACTTGTTGGAAAAATGGTTTATTGTGATAGAAAAAATTCCGTCAATAAAGGTAGAGGAAATTTATCCAAGAAACTTTGCTGATGGAATAGTAAAAGTCGTCGTAAAAATAGGTAGTAATAGTTGGGGGTAAAAAAAAGCAACGAAGTTTACCGACATAAGAAAATTTCATCAGTAAATGCAAACGATGTCGATATTGTTGTTTAAGTTGGGAAAATGGTATATTGTGATGGAAAAAATTCCGTCAATAAAGGTGGAGGAAATTTATCCTCGAAACTTTATCGACAGAATAGTAAAAGTTTTCGTAAAAATAGGTAGCGATAGTTGGCGGTAAAAATAAGCATCGAAGTTTATGGACATAAGAAATTTTCATCAATAAATGCAAACAATGTCGATATTGTTGTTTAAATTTAAAATAAAAATGACATCATTTTTTTGTTAATAAAATGATACACCTAATCTCCCCCGGTCGTTCTTCTTCATTTTTTTCTTCTTCTTCATTGCTCCTCTACTCACTGTCTTATTCCATCTATCATCTTCTTTCATTCTTCCACTAACTGTTTCCATTGTCTTGGGTTTTTTGTCTCGAGGTTGGTTGTCCACTTACTACTCTTGGGTTAAATTTTTTGTCATCAATTTTTTATGTGGACCGTTGGATGTTCGATGTCTTGGTGTTATTGTGGATTGAGTTGTGAAGGTTTATTTGGGTTGTTAATGGGTCATTGTTTGCTCTTGTGTGGTTATGTTGGTGAATAATGAAAGAAGACAGTAGTTTTGAAACAAACTAGGGATGAATTTCAATAGCGTAGTAACTGTTTGATGAAAGTTTTGTAAGAGGTCTCTAACATCATTTATAATCTAGAATATTTCTTTTAGTGGTTCATTAGTTTATAGAAAGGTTGTTTATTAGTTGAATTATGTAAAGATATGTATCTTGATTGAACTAGATGTATAATTGTCAATTAAAGATTACTTTAAAAGTATTATAAGATGAAATAGGGGCTATTGAAGTTTATAAAGGAATTTTTAGTGTCTTTATTAGTCTTGAATTTTCCTAATTTCAACAATAATTTTGTTATTGAAGCATATGTAAATGGAAATCTATTAAGAATTGTTTTTACGTGGTAAGGATATCTTATTTATTATTTCATCAAGTCATTTTCTAATATATACCTACATTTGTCCCCATTCAAAAAAGAACTTTTGGTTTTGGAATTGCTATTAACCAGTGGTCTTACTACTTAAATATAATAGATTTGTAATGAAAGTAGATAATGAAAGCTTGAAATATTTGCAAGAACATATAATCATAACTCTTTTTCAACAAACTTAGCTTCCCAAATTGTTATGTTTTGATTTTGAGATCAAGTATAAGAAAGAAGTGTAGAACAATAACATTGATGGTTTGCCAAGAATGCAATGATGAGTTATATACCTTGGTAGTTTCTTAGGTGCAAAGTACTCTTTTACATGATATTAGACAAAGTTGGGAAGGGGAAGAGAATTTCCAGAGATTGCAATAAAATTTGAAAGCACTTTAATAATTTAGAATATACTTGATTAAATTACCTTTAGAAGTGGAAGAGAAAACTAGTAATAGGGATTAATCATGAGATGAGAAACAAAATTGTATTATTATTCCATGAAAATAACTAGTAGGAGGTCACTTAAGTTTTGTGGAAACTTATAAGATGATATAAATGTACTATTGCAAAAAGATGCAAGGTAGTTCATTCGTAGATGTGACAAAGAGTATTGCAACCATTACCTACTTCCCAACAAGCATGGATTGATATTAGTTTTGATTTTATCTAAGGTTAGCTAAGTTTGAATAGAATTTTGTAATAACGTTAGTAGTGGATCTATTGTCCAAGTATGCACATTTCATACTTTGTCATACTAATATACAACATCATAATTAGCTTAATCATTTAATAAGTATCTGTATAAGTATGAACTACCTTTAACTAAAATAGAGATCCAATTTCATTATTAATTTTTAGTATGAATTCTTTAAAATTCAAGAAGTGCCACTCAATACAAGAAAAATAGGTTTTAGCGACAGAAATTACTGACAGAAAATAAAGATTTTTATCCTCATTTACTGATAGTTCCCATGTTTGTTAAAGTTTCATTTGGAAAATTTTCCAAACTTGTAATTCACTTATATTGGTATTATTATAAGTTTGCAAGTAAGCCTTCACATTTCAAAATGATCTTACAAATATTTTTTTGTTATCAAGGAAAAAACTTTTAACTTGATCTTTTTATATTAACTCCCAAAAAAAATTGATTAAGTTGTCCTATACTCTTTATTTCAAACTTGTAGCCAAATATTCTAGTAACAACTTCATCTCCCATTAAAACATATCATTAGCTTACACATTTAAAGTTATTACCTTCCATTCTTTATGTTTTATAATTAAAGTATGATCTGAACTTAGTCTTTATCATTGAACATAACCCTCCAAACCATGCTTTGTGTGATTATTAAATCTATACAATGATACTATGATTTCTTAAAATTCATATATGATTATTTGACTTAATGGAATTAACATAGGCAACTATGTATTTAATAATGATTTTGACTCATCTTTTTAATGAATTTAAGTGGAACACCTCCTCTAGGTAAACACTTAGATATCCTTTGAATCGAACATCTTTCTTTTAGTAAATATATTTAAACCCTATCATCAAGATCAAAAACGAAACATCTCATTATATTGTTAGCCTTCGTAGCATATTCATCATTCTCATGCAATAAAAAAACTCACATTCTTGAAAAGAAGAATCAAATTCATTACCATTACAGGCACTCTAAATATCACTTCCTTTGCAAATATTGTCCTTTGCTTCTTTATTTCCTTTGATACTAAGTCCTTTTCTTTTTAAACCACTCTTGGCCTTCATACTTCATAAGCCTTATTTCAAAGAGAAACTTCTATAAATATGTCTATAATCACCACAAATAGCATTTTACATGATGAGAATTGAAAGAGCTATTACCATATGAGAAAGACCTTTAAGAGTATAACTTATATGCATTTGTAGGTTTAGTTAGAGGATGTGGGTGCTTTCTTTCTGACATGTGAGGGATTAGGAGTTCTTTTTATGTGATAGTGGAGCCTAACAAATGGTTTAGCATATACTATGCTCTTTTGATGAAAATATGACCTATGGTGATTTAGAGAAAATGTCATGCTTCTTTGTTACTTATAAGGTCTATATTATATAGGATTTGGAGTTCTCTTTATGTGATAGTAAATCATAATAAATGATTAGCATATGATATACTCTTTTTATGAAAATATGACCTATGGTGATTTAGAGAAAATGCGATGCTTTTTAGTTTCTCATAAGGATTAATAGTAAATGGGAGTAAGTATCATGCCTTTATGCTTATAAAGAGACCTAAAATGATTATGAGTTTGTTTTATACCATTTTAATGATAAAGAGGCCTATATGAATGAGAAGGAGGTTGTAAGTTCTTTTGAGATGACCTTGCATAAAACTTGTGCCTATTTTTACCTTGAGTATTATACCCTCTAGGTGTAGAATGTGATCCATACATAATTTCCTTTTGCTTGGGACTTAGAGGATAATAGATGGGCACGTATTTTTTTGTAAACATTTAAAAAATGCAGTATGATCATGTGAAGATTCAAACATAGTCTCATCATATAATTGCTTGGCCCTTATAAAAATACTCTAGGCATTCTTTCATACATTTCCTAAAGTGAAACTAATTCCACACCTATCATTAAAGTTATTTTGAGCTAAAAAATAAACACTTAATATGCACGAAACCAATTCCATATCTCATGGTAGGTTTAAAAAATAAACACATAGTGTTTATGAAAAAAAGGTTGTGTGAAAAAAAATTCAAATAAAGTTAATTGTTATCTTTGTCCATAATAATGGTTTTGCATAATAATGTTTTTTTGCATAATAATGGTTATGATATTGCAAAAATTTATATGTTGTCTTTGTCCATATATGATATTGCGAAAAATGGTTATGATCAAATTGAGGTTAATTGTTCTTTTTTAAGTAGAGATTGAGGCTTCAATGGCTTAAGCAATATTATAAGTTGTAGGATATGAAAACATTAATAGAAGGAAAACAAAATATGCAATACACAACTTAAAGCTCATGCATATATGTACCTATGCTCAATTCAAAACTTATCAAAAACTAGCTAATTGTTTATTATCTTTCTTGCATGCCGTGATTTATGTTGAAGAGCATCACTAATTGTCCAACCTCATCCATCTTCTTTGTAGTTTGTGGTTGTCTGTCTATCAAGGTAAGTTGTTCAACTAGGTAATGTTTACATAATCAGTTTTTTAATATTATTTGCAATTTTACCTCTAACAAAGATTGATGAGTTTTTAGGTTGGGGTTTAATTGTCTGAATATTTATGTTTGGACATTGTTTAAACTAAAACATAAAGACTTGAACTTCAACGTCATTAATTCAAACTTAATATTAACATAAGAAATCCACGCAATTGAAATGACAATTCTTTGCATAATAAACCCTTAGGATGGTATATAGGCTAGAAACTCATGATACTACTCCTATAAGACTTATCGGTAAAAAATTCCGCAAGCCTAAGAATCACAGTGATAACTTGCTTTCTCGATTCATATGGTCTAACAATGTCACGTACTATTATGCTTATTTAAAATCAAACTTTGGAAATGATCTTGTTGGTGATTAATTTAAACATAAAGACTTGAACTTCAATGTGATTGCTTGATCTAGTGTTGAAATTAATATATGTAAGCAAAAAATGTGCTTATGATCTTTTTAAGGAAATTGATTTTATTTATTGTAAACTAATTTCCACTCTTAATGTCACTTTTTACAGGATATTGGTTGGCAATTTGTTTTATTTAACTGATACTCATATATGTTTTCCATCAATTAAGTCAAAATATCGATAAGCCAAGTGCAGTTCATTTGTAGGTTGCTTATAAGGTATTAAGATATATTAAGGATAATAAAGATCAAAGCCTTATCGTTCCTAAAAAAGTCTTCTATGAATTTTTAAGGTTCTTATGACTTAGAATGTGGTGATTATCCAATCACTAAGGTGGATTTGGTTATAATTAAGTTTTGTAATTGTGAAATCATATGGTAGGATATGTTGGTTTTAATTTGGATGGGAAATGGTTAGAGACCTATAAAAACTTAGGGGAAATGAAGGATCTAATGATGTGTAAAGTAAAGATTAAATGTTCTGTAAGATTAATATGGGTACTATCATAATGATTATTATATCTAACTATGAAATCACTTTTTTAAATAACAGTTTTCTAAAAATGAGTAATGATGATAGATATTAGATGTATAGACAATTAACACCTGATGATTTCATTAATTCTAAGTTTGTTGAGGGAGTTGAAGCTTTTATTCACTACGTATGTTCTTAATGTGCATATATGGATAGTCCAAAGATCAGATGTCCATGTAAAAAGTGCAAACATATTCATTTTCTTCCTATTGATGAAGTGAATCTCCATTTGTTAGGAAATGATTTGTTCCAAATTATTTTAAGTGGACACAACATAATGAGCCATTGATTTGTAACACCTCAAGGGTTATGAAATAAACTCGTCAATAAATAAGGATGAGTTTAAAAGGCGGACTGGATTTAGAACAAATATATAGGTGGAACTGAAAATCCTTACATTCAAATGGTTTATGATGTAGCTGGTTATATCTTTCAGGAAAATATAGAAAATCTTCAAGAAGAACTAAACCCACATGCAAAATAATTTTTTGACTTGCTACAATCAGCTGACCAAGAATTATGGCCAAATTGTGAGACAATGACTTAATTGTCTTCAATTGTTCGAATATTGAATATAAAGTCTGAAGGGCATATCTCTGCGTGAAGTTTTGATAAAATTCTTGGATGGTATAATGAATCATTGCCTCCTGATCACACAATAGTTGATAATTTTTGTAATATGAAGAAACTTATTAGTGGTCTTGGTTTGCCAGTTAAAAAATTGATTGTTGCAAATTAAGAGGTATGCTGTTTTGTGGAGATGATGAGGAATTACAAGAGTGCAAAGGACTATATATATCAGTTATCTTAACATAGGCATTTTTGCCAAAGATGCATATGGGTCTATTACCATTGACATGAAGAGAAAATGGCAATTTTAATCCTTCTAAATCTTACGTTTTTGATATGTCCTTAATATTGTTCCTCAATTATCTTTTATAGTATAGAGTAGTCTCTTTTTTATCTTTAAACTCAATATAATAGTGTAATAGTTTCTTCTATAGTAATCAAATGTATTGGGAATATGGCATCTTTATCATCAAGTGTAGTTGTTGGGGTGAATGTTGACGGTCTAGTTCTGGCTGGTGAAGGCGGTATCTTGAATCCGATGTGATTCTAAAAAAGAATCAAAATTAGGTTCATTGGTTTTAAGAAGTATGTTCAACGTCGAGTTGGTTGGAGAAGCTGGTGGTGAAATCCTTATTTTCAGTTTCACAGTTTAGACAAAACTGACCAGTTTATTATTTAAGCAATCAGTTTTCACTCATAACTATTAAAAGTAAAAACTGAATTGAAAATTAAACCGATTTGTTTTTAAACCGATCAAAATGACCAGTCTGTTATGGTTTTTTTTGGAAAATGAATAAGAAATTATATTACCAATATAGTTAATCAAAACATATACTGACTAGGTCTTAATGGAGGTACTTTACAAGAGATCCACACGCAAAACCACAAATCATAGATTCCATCTCATTTGCATAGGAGGGGTTAACCAGTTTTGAGCTTTTCTGGCCAATAAGGTGGATCTAGTCCAAATAATAATCTTGTCAGCTAATTTGTATTTATCCTCCTTTACTTTCTTGTACAACCTATAATTCCTCTACCTCCATGTCATATATATCGTAGTAATGAAAACTACCTTAATTAGTATAAAATTCTCCTTCCTTGGTGTAGAATGATTTATGTCCCATCTTAATGTGGCCTCTCAGTCATAGGTATGGTGTATTACGTCTAACAGATGAAGGGCCCGACTCCAGATAGCTTTAGAATAATCACAACCAAAGAACATATGGTTTTTTTTGTTTCATCTACATATTGGCAAAGTGCACAGATGGTATCAGAAGGGTTGAACCATCGACATTTAGTCCTCATCTTGTTATTTATAGCTAGTTAGGAAATAAAAGATGCTTTGGGGTCTGTTCTAGTTTTTACATTATTGGTAAATGCAAATCCTTTAGAGTTCAAAAATAATGAGAAGTTTTCAAGAAAAATAGAGTAAAGGCTTTCAATGTAGTTATAATCAATCAAAACGTCTAAGTCTCAAAAGTGGTTACTCTTAAGAAATAAAAATAGGTTAGATAATAATCAAAGAAAACAAGTTAAAACAAAGGGCTAAATTTAAGTGCCTTTAGTTTAAAAATGTGGTCTCAACATATCTCAATGATTACTAAAAATATAGCTTATAAAAGTAAGTTTATTCAAACTTTCATTTTTTTGCACACTAATTCAATTCAATAGTCAATAATAACCTAAAGTGTTTCAGACATATTTTAAGTAAATCAGGATGTTATTTAATAAGAATAAACAATAAAGTTTATAATAAGTTTAAGAAATTTGAAAATTTTTTAAACTTTTGTTAACCCCTTCCTCACATTTAAGATTATACATTGTCCCTAATATAGATAACAGACGCACAGAAAAGTATAATATCAACAAAAACACAAAATGTGAGAAAGCAATGTTTTAATACTTGAATAATAATAACTACACATTTTGAATTTGGTGAAGATTCCATCAGATATTATATATAGTCATTCTTGCAAAATACAACCAAAAGGGAATAAAAAGAAAAAGGAAAATAAATAATAATAAAATAAAAATAAAAATGACATGGCAATAATAAAATAGATGATGTAGGTGGATTTCTCTCTATAGGGCTCCTGGATACTAAAATAGATGATGCAGCTACGTGTTACCATCTATCCACATATCAAACTCATAATTGGCAATGGAGAAAAAACATATGTGTGGTTTGATAATTACCTGGACATCAGTCCACTTATTTCCTCTCCTGAATTTTAAAGGATGTGAAACATAATGCCTTTAAGTTTAAAAGTATCTTCTTTGATGGACAAAAATGACTGGCAAGCTAATTTTAGAGGTTTCACACCCCTTATGGCTCACTTTTTGATACTGTCTAATACAGCTAAGGAGGATCATATTACATGGACGCTTAGAGCAGATGGAGTTTTCTCTAACAAATCATGCTATAGTCTTCTTACTAATAAAGCATTGGCAGTCTCATGGTTTGCCCTTTTATGGAATAATACCATCAGTCCCAAAGCATCATTCATAACCTGGATAGCTATAAGGAACCGACACCTAATAATGAATCAATGGCATGGTAATGCTGATGATTTATGTGCTCTTTGTAACTTAGCTTCTGAAGACTACAATCATCTTTTCTTTCAATGCAATTATTCTAAAGGTATCTAGAGTCGTATTATGCACTTGTTAACAGTGCAATATGGTAGATATGATTGGAAGTTTGTATTATAGTAGGTAATTGCCAAACGTAGTCCCCTTTTCAGCTATCTTCTCAATGTTCATAATGACCTTATTGGTGGCTAGGAGGGGTCAACTTAAAATCAAAAGTACCTCCATATCTTCATCCATATCAAGTATCACAAAATCTACAGAAAAAATGAACTTATCAGTTTTAGTGAATACATCCTCAATAATACCCCTAGGATATTTAACATATCTATCGACTAATTGAATTCTCATCCTAATAGTTTTTGTTCTCTTAATCCCAGTTTCTTGAATTTATGGGCTGTTAGATTTATGTTAGCCCCTAAATTAGGAAGCTTTTTCAATTAGTAAACTACCAATTAAATAAAGGATAGTAAAACTCCTTACATCTTTAAGCTTCTCGAGTAATTATTTTTATAAAATTATCGAGCATCCCTCACTTAATCTCTCTTTATCCAACTTCTCAAGCTTCCTCTTATTAGATAACAACTCCTTTAAGAATTTTACATACTTTGTCATCTACGAAAGAGCCTCAACAAAAGGTAAGTTAATATGAATTTGTCAAAAAAGTTTAAGGAATTTACCAACTTGCTCATCCATATGATCTCTCTTTAACTTAACAGAGTACAGGATGGTAGGCTAGAATTTCTTAACTTTCAGAGGATGTTCTATGTCTTTGGCTTTCTCTTGACTGTTTTTGTGAATCTCCTCCTTATTTAGGGTATTATTATCAGCTTGCACTTTCTTTCCTCTCCGAAGGGCGATTACCTTCATATGTTCTTTAGGATTTGTCTCGGTACTACTAGGCAAATTCCCCTGTTGTCTTTTGAAAACTAACTTTGCAAGATAGTTGATATGAATTTCTAAATTATATATAGAAGGCTCTTGAGTTCTTCATGAAGTTTTTGTGGCTTAAAATCTTGACTCTAAATTCTGAAGAAATACGATCATGACATCTTCTAAGCTCAACTTCTTTTCTTGAGATGGGTGATGTTAAAATTCTAGTAAAGGGTTATTGGTTGCCCTTGATTGCCCCAATAGAAATTTGGTTGATTCCTTTATCTTGAATTATATGTATTATTGTAAGGATTATTCTAAGGTCTAAGAGTATTCCCTATATAATCTATATGCTTGAGCTTTATTTCTTGACATTATTGACCTAGATATCCTAGCCCGCACACCTCACACTGCATCAATTAGAATAACTGATGATTTATAATTAATCCATCTATCTTCCTACTCAGAGTTTCGATTTAACCTGCCAACACTGTGCTTCATCTATAACATATACTCCTATTGGCTTGCTAAGTATTGCTCGAGAAGAGAACTATTGATAGTTATTCATCACCATTTATTTAATAAGGTCCTGAGCTGCTTTTAGTGCTTTATTTTTCAGAGTGCCACAGTTGTTACATCTATCATCTCCATCATTATTTGACTTAGCCTATTGTAGAAGGTCTGAATTTGCATCCATAATGTTAGATCATAGTGGCACTTCCTTAGCATATACTTAAATATCTCTCGTGTATCATATAAAGTCTTTGAATCCACTTAAGCATTAGAGGAGATGTTATTTCACAGTTTGGCAATCATAGTTGGTGGGAAGTAATTTAAAAGAAACTTCTCTTTCATTTGGTCCCAAGTGGCAAGGGATGACCAAGGTAAAGAATTTAACCACTACTTCCCCCTAACCCTCAACAAGAATGCAAACAGTTTCAATCTGATCACATCATCATTGGCAACATTGAC
>JANIIA010000008.1:29132522-29146106 GCA_027478495.1 Erythroxylum alaternifolium
AAATAAGATACTAATTTTAAAAAAGTTTCCAATTTAATTTTGTTTATCTACCAAATTAAAATTAAAGATTAGTCATTCCCAAAAATTAAACAAATGAAGAACAATTGCATATATAAGTGAGAAGATAAAATTTTCATTTTGTATGATATATTAGGAATATCTCATATATATTAAACAATTAAGAAAATTAAGAAAGTAAAGATATTGCCTCGATTTTGGCAACGGTGTGGAAATTTCTTAGCAAATTGTCTACCACTTACGACTGAGTTGGTAGTTAGTCGCAAAAATGGTCTTCTACGACTAAACATACTCTGTCACAAAAACCCTCAAGTATTTAAATTAAATGCATCTTTATATACAAATAATAAGGTTAATGGTTGATTAAGAGCTAAAGGGTATATGTTGTCATGTTAGTGATGAATTTGGTAAAAATGAAATGTGGTTTGCATTCCTTATTAATTCAACTAATGATGAAAAGAAGATACTAATTTTTAAAAATTTTCCCCTTTTATTTTGTTTATCTACAAAATTAAAATTAAAGACTAGTAATTCCCAAAAATGAAGCAAATCAAGAAAAATTGCATATATAAGTGCAGAAGATAATTTTTCATTTTGTTATTTGTAATAGGAATACCTCATATATACTAATCAATTAAGAAAATTAAGAATGTAAAGAAAATGCTTGGGTTTTGGCGACGTTGTGTATAGTTGGTAGCGAATTGTCTACCATTGGCAACCATAGTTTTGTTCGTCGCAAAAAGGTGAACAGGTTAAAAAAAATAAGTTGGATGACGTCGTCGCAGCCTCGGACGACATCATTTTTGCCTCCCTCCCATTTTCACCGAAACTTTGCTATTAAAGCTCAACCGACCCTCTTCTCTTCATCTGCCTTATGTCCTCCTTCTTTTGTATCTCAAATATTGTAGTCTTCATCTACCATCTCACCTTCTGCTTGTTCTTCGACCTCTTCGAGTTCTCCCACCGCTTCCCATAGTCAAAGGTGAGTCCAATTGTTTACGTCATTTGTTAACCAATGTGAAACCCCTAACTGTGTTCATCTTTTTTTTTGTGTTTCATGTTTAATTTTTGCGTTAGTTTGTGATTATGTATAGTTTTTTTATAGATTCTATCTTCCTTTGTTTGATTGGAGCCAAAACCGAAGAATTTATATGGCATCTTTAAGTATATTCTCCCTGCCTACCACATGTTTGACAAAAGACCTCTATTGTATTTTGTTGGATTCCTTATGCTATGGTTTACATATTCCTTGTCAAGGTTTGAAGGAAGCTCTTGCACGGTACAGAGAGATTGTTTTGTTCTTAAAATTTTCAGGTGTTGCAATCTTCTATATTCTTATTCTCCCTGTAGTTTATGATTGCTTTTAGTACTTCCTTTAGCCATTTACCATGATTGCAGAACCAGGAATGACCTCAAAATGAGCCCTGAAAGCTTATGATCTTAGTTCATTTCTAAAAGAATTTAAACCTCTTAGAAAATAAGTAATCTTCTTTTATTGTATAGCTAGATGGATAAGAGTTGGATGTCTCATCGAAAATGGTCAACTGAATATGTACGAGTTAAGAGTTTCATGCATTTTGTAAAATATCAAATGGGTGATGAATGTAGCATTCATTGTTTATGCATCGATTGTTTGAATGTCGACTTCCAAACTAAAGCTGTGGTATATAAATACTTACTAATCCAAGGCATAGATAAATTATATACTTCATGGCTTTATAATGGTGAACGTATGGATGCAAGTTGTAGTAGAAGTGGCAGTACTTGTTATGATGACAGTAATAATAATGATGTAGATGATTGTGATGTGAATGATGATGGTGATGATGGGATTGACAAGATGTTAGATGATTGTCATAATTATATGGAGACTATGAATCAAACAGGAATGCCTAAAATAATTGTTAGTATTACAGAAGATAATTTTGGGAAGTTATTGAAAGTTTCTCAAGAACAATTATATCCGGGGTGCTCAAATTTTTGACAACTATCATTTGTTATGAAGTTATTGCATTTGAAGGTTTATAATAAATGGAGTAACAAGTCCTTTGACATGTTAATTGACTTACTGAACGATGCATTACCTATTGGACACAAATTGCCGAAATCTTACTATAATGCAAAGAAACTATTAAGGAACCTTGGATTGGGATATATTTCAATTCATGCTTGTAAGTAAGACTATGTTCTTTTTTAGAAGGAAAGTAAAGATCTTCAAGAGTGTCCTATTTATGGTACATCAAGGTGGCAGGTAGATGATGGGAGAGGGAAAAAAATACCGAATAAAATCCTTCGATACTTTCCTATTAAACCAAGATTACAAAGACTTTTTATGTCAACAAAAACAGCCATAGATATGAGGTGACATAAAGAGAAACAAATTGATTATAACATTATGCATCATCCAGCAGACTCAATAGCATGGCAAGAAATTGATTGAAATTTTCCATTATCTTCTAATTTTTTAAATTCATATCATTGAGCCAAACTCAACTCCAAGGACAATAGTGTGATAGGATCACACTGTACAAGATAACAAATTACAAAGGATGTGAAGGTTGGACATCTGAAGAGGCACAAAGTAATTATGTATGTACAAAATAATTAATATTACAATTTATTTTTTATGTAATACTAAGTAATAATTTTTTAGTTAACTCGATTTTATACTTTAAATTGTGGGACAAGATGTAGGAGTTGTTGCAGACATCATTGTTTGAGGGGAATCAACCCAATGTCGATGACATTAGCAACAATGTCTTTGGTACAAGATCGGGGTATATCAAAGGTCTTGCACATGACCCTAACCGTGTTGGTGCATCATCGTCACGACTAGCATATATCACAACGCTTCAAGAGAAGAACCAGTCACTGAAGACTAAGTTACAATGTACAGAAGAGAAGTTAGATTGTAATGTAAAAGAAGTGAACAAGCTTAAAAAGATGATCAAACAATTACTTGGCTCAAACTATGTCAGTAGTAGTGACGATGAGGAGTCTTAGTTTGTTTATAAATTTTGTTCAAATTATGTAATTAACATGTAATTATTTTTTTAATAATATGCATTCCATTTTTAATGTTTATTTTATTTCAATTTATTATTATTTAAATAAGATGTCACCAACATTAATTATAAAATGTAACTAATTTATATTTCAAACTGTCTTAAAAATTGTAATAAATTAAATTAAAATTGTTTTTAACAATTATAATAAAATTGAAATTTAAAATAAAATTTTTATCACTAAAAATATCAGCTACCAAAACAAACTCGTCACAAAATATTATTACCTACGTTTACAAAAACGTCTCTAAAAATATTTACCTACAATAAGAAATTAGTAGTTAAAACTATTCTGCTACAAAAACATAATCGTCACTAAAAAGTATTAGCTATTAAAACAAAATCGTCACAAAATGTTGTTACCTATATTTTCAAGAACGTCTCTAAAAATATTTACCTACAACAAATAATTAGTAACTAAAACTATTCTTATACAACGTTTTTACAACTATTTTAAAAAACGTCGCAGATGTTATTTTGCTACCGAAATTCAACGATCATTAGGGCGATGATTATTTTTAATTTGCGACAATTTTTAAATATTTAGTGATATTTGGTTTCTTCATCAATAAGTTTATCTGTTGTAGTGATTATAACAATTTAGTTAAATTTTTTGAATTAAATAATAATTTTATTTTTATAGAGATTGTAGTCATCCATAACCTTTAAATAAATTATATAATTCTATCTAATATATGTCAATAGTTTACCTTGATATGAAAAATAAACAAGAGAAGATTGTAAAGCAGAAGAAAACACAGATGTGATGTGAGCGCATGAAGGGAGAAATAGTGGCGTAAAAGTAGCAAGTGACCTTGACCCAGAGATCGTAGGAGTGCGCGACCTGCGCCTAACCTTTTGCAGAACTACTACGGGAGACTCCCTAATTCTTGTTAATTAGGGATTAAACAATGAGCTGTCGCGCTATATTGCCGTTGTAAGTGGGAGAATGGCAGAGCTTAGAGGGTTGGGATAATTTTCTTTGGGCTTATCCTTATCTATGTTAATTTATTTAATTTTTCAAAAACATAATTCTATTAGAATTTGTATTTGAAATGTGTGTAATAAGGAGACCTCAGGTTAATTTGGCATGATACTAACTCAACTTGAATAGTTTGACATGCTAAGTTATACTTATTCAAATAATTTATAAATTGATGAAATTAATTATTAGCTAATTTATTTTAAATTAAAAAAATCTTGGGCTTTATAAACCCAAACGAGTACGCATGGAACCAGGATTGCAATCATTTAGCTCAATCCATTATTTAAGGGACCCAAGGCAATTAAACTTTGAACACAACTCAAGGGGCTGGTTAAATTCGAAGTTATTGATAAAAGTCTAGTTTAACTGAACTTTGAATTAAATTTGGATTCAATCAAAAAATTTGAACTTGGGAACTTTGGGGTCCAATATTTGATCATTCATATTTAGTATAATATAAAAATCACTGTAGTAGTCGGATGGCCATAACCCCACTTAACATCCAAAGAATAATAACCAATATTTAGTAAAATATAAAAATCAGTGTAGCAAACAATAATAACTGGAAGTGGTTTACCATTTTAACTTCCACTCAACTAATACCTACCAGGCGTTGAAACTTATGTCCGTCTCAGACATCATTAGGAGAAAAAACGGTAAGGGGTACAAAGAGAAGTTCTGGTCTTTGACCCAGATGGTACTATGTTCATTTTTATTCAAAAATTAGTGCATCTCTTCATTGAGGATCCCATGTTAGATGTTACACATGTTTCATGCTAAGTTTTTCAAGTTTCTAGTTACTATAATTAATTAAAAACCCTTATTCTATAGTAAGTTTATGAGATGCAGGATTTGTAGATAACTGTCATTTATTCAACGCTTTTTAGATAAATGCGTTGCAGAAAATTAACTATTATGGTACTGTTGACAAGAATGCTTTGCAAAATAGCTATTATGGTAATGTCTATAAGGTTCTGATCCTGTCCAATCTTCAATAGATTCATTATACTTCGAACCTATCTTGAAAAATATATATTATTGAATTTCGGTTCCGTGCCGTCGTAGGTACTATTGCTTCGTCCGCAATAAATTAATAACGGTTGAGTAGGATACATCTATGATTCATCAAACATGAAATTCCCTGAGAATGAGAAGACAAAGCAGACTCGCCTGTGCTCGCATTGTTATAAATTATAAATACAATCTGCCGGCGACAAATTTCAGAAATCCCACTAGACTAACTTATTTATTTAAGGTTATTGAAGAATGGATGAGATGATTACAAGAAGATGCATTATACAATAGAAAAGCATATGCAACAAAAAAGAAAAAGAAAAAGAACGCACCTTAGTGGTGCAAAGGGTTTGGGCCACTTGGAACAAGTCGTTTGCTAGCACCATAACGCTGATCAATATCACTTCCGGCCGGCTCACGGTGCAAGGGGAGGTGCCGGCTATGATGACGATGATGTTGATAGTGGCTTTTGATAAAAGGGGTGAAGTCAAATTTGGTGGCCAACATTTTTCTGTTACTAAAAGGCTCGTTCGAAATGGATACACTGTTGTTATGAATGGAATTGACACTGGAGAAGAAATTACACCGCCAAAACTGAACTAATATAACGCAAAGAGAGAGCCAAAGAATAATAGTACTCATGAAGGGCAGGGAGGGTCTCATGGTTGTTGTATAGAACATATAAAAGGGTAAAGAGAAGAGATTGCATGGAGAGAAAGCGACAAAGAAAGTTGCCTATTGATGAAGGGATAATGCAAACGAAACGATTGATGTATTAGAGGATGGAAAAGCTTGCAAGTTTGGCAGCTTGAGTCTTGTGGTATAGCTAGTAGTAGATGAGGGCAAGCACAAGAAAACTGGCACAAAGTTGACATGGCACTGTATATGCTTCCATGTGACTCTGGTTTTATCCTTGTTTGTTTACCTATTTGTGGAGAAAAATAGAGAGAGGCATGTAAGGCATAGTGGATGCGGAGAGGGAACAGAATTGTGGAGCCTGCTTCTTCCAATGAAAACTCCGCGTTCAAGCAACTAAGGGCCTTTAACGCTCAGATTGTCAAACGTCTAATTATATAATGAGTATATAATTCAAACCTCTAATTATATACTCTTTATATGTTATGTAAAGTTCACTTAAATTGGTCAAATAAAAGATTATAGATTTTTTTTCGTTGAATGTAAAGGAGCTAAATCATAAGTTGAAGTTTGAACGGGGCTCTACAAGTTTCTGTTGTTCTTTTGATATAATAATAAGAATGTTAAAATTTACGGAAATGTCATACATTTTGAAGAACAAAACAAATTTAGAGCTGTAATATTTCATGCAAGATCCATAATTCCAAATTACAATTGCAAATGTACGAATAGTAGCAAGTTCAAGCTTTTTTATTTTTCAATTTGGCTTTCTATATAATATTAAAAATAAAAAAGAAGTGAAAGAGTTTATAACGTTATAAAATTATTAATCAACTTTTATTTGTTTAATTGAAATTAATGTTTACTGAGTATTTATTTAATTTAATACAAAATTATTGAATGGGTTTATATTTGAACTGTTATAGTTAATATTAAGTGGAGATCTAGATTACTACGACTTTAGATGAAGGATAAGTTTTATAAGGTTATTAAAATAACTACTAATGAATTTGTATTTAACTATTTTTTAATTTTATAAATGTATAATTAATAATTTTATGTAATCAATTCTTATCTAATAATTTAATAATTTATATTTTTTAAATAGGAAATAAACTTAAGTTATACATTCAATTACACAGTCCTACTGAATTCGAGACCCAACCCTGCTTTAAACATTTTGTCAAATTTACTTCTTAGAGCTCGTTTGATTCAATTTATTTTTGAAAAGAACATACAAATCAATAGGTCGTGACTTAACTGGTACCATTTATCTCCAGCTCCTTGACCTCAGGACCTCAAGTTTAACGCTTCTTAAGACAAAATAACATAAACCATTCAAGTATCACTGAACAACTTTGACTTTTCATTATTTAATTTGTCGTAACTTTAAGCTTGCGACAAAGATCCATCATGTTTGTGCGTGCTTGCGCTAGCTCCAGTGGATTTAAACTGCCAAAAGCACCCTTCTCCGTCTCTGTCTACAAGTGAGTGGTTGTGACTTTCCCCGTCTTTCGGAAGTGAAAATGGACTTTTTCTGAAGGGCTTTGGCAAAGCCGAAGAGTAGGTTCAACACTAACCAAATTTGTCTCCTCGCCGTTCCATGAGGAAACCCCAACCAATTAGCAACTCTAAGATTTGGCCTTTTTACTATCTCACATACTATCTTGCAAAATTTAAATTAAAAATTAAAAATTACCTTTTTATTGCGTGTTATTTAATTAGTTATAAATAATATGGATATAATTATAAAAATACGTTTAAATTTGTCAATTTAAAAAATTATTTCATTTTCCCAAATGAAAGTAGTATCGTGTAAAAAGGGTGCACAATCAGGTGGCAACTACAAGAAAATGACCATTACCAACTATGTATGTATCAAAAGTCAATTGCCCTTACACACTACTATGCAGTATGCACCAAAAAGACAACTTTATCTCTGCTGCTTCTTTGGGAGTTTGATTGATAAGTGGCTTTCACAAATTGAAGTAAAGTGCACCATCCCCTACAGCTATACTTTTCCATTTAAATTCTAAATTTTAGCGTTGAAGTCGTTGACAGCAACATACAAGAGAAGAAGATACTCATATTTTACATAATCCAAGAAGACAATTGATAAGTTGGGAAACCTGCTCACATGTAAACGACTTCTGACTAAAAGCAGCTTTATTATTACTTTGGTATTCCCTGTAAACGTCTTGGAGAATCTTTCTTTTTCTCCTTAACTGTTTGAAGAAAATGTTTTGCAGGAAGAAATGAGGCGAATGTTCACAAAAATATAATTGTAATACTCATTATTGGAGATCATTAGAAAAACTCATTATTTCTTTGCATAAATCTTTTTTCCATTTTTATCTTAATTATAAAAATTTAATGAATATGCAAACAAGTATTGAGATCGGATGTGATAAAATATTCAAGAAATTATTTATTTCATTTTTTGGTTGCTCCTATTTTTCATAGGATTCGTAAATATTTAACTTTTAAAATAATTTTTTGACTAATGATTGAATATATTTGCAAGTTTATGAAATTGAATGTAGCAATTTATAATGTTTGAAGTATTCCAAGTCTATTGATCTCACAAGGACTATATTATTATATTTATTAATTGCAATCAACCAAATTCAATTAAAGAAAATAAAGAATTTATAAACAATAATTGATTTGTCAAACTAATGAAAACAAAATACTTAGTGAAAAGAAATTAGAAGGGTAAATGTTAAGGTTTCAGGGGTCACTTATGACAAATTCTAATTATCATGCAAGTTTGATTATTCAGGTTAAAATAATAGTTAACCCAATGTATATATGCCCTCTCTTAAGGTACACATGCATATTCAATTAAGAAATTTCAATCTTTCGCATATGCAATTGTCCTTAATTAAACTCATCAAATATAGTTAATATATTTAGTTATTAAACTAGCCTAGAAAATCTCCCTCTTTAAACTTAGTATGTTTATTCTTATAATGCACAAATCATACTTCTTCTCTCGATCCTTCATATAGTCCTTAAGGTTGAGTATACGGTGATAAGGTATAAATCCAATAATTAAGATAAAAAAGAATACATTCAACCAACCAACATAAACTACATCCTTAACTCTAACTAGAGATTTAGCTACTCAATTTAATGAAAACAAAACTAAAATAAATCAATCTTAACATTAAAGAGATTAAAGTAGAAAAGATAAAACAAGATATCACCAATTGCATTCAAGTTAAGGTTGATCTCCTTTCAATCCTTATTCCAAATCCTTTTGTTATGATAAGAAACCTAAAACTAGATTAAAAATAGAAGGTGGCTATCACACAACTTCCAAACTCCATATATTGAACACTTATAAGAGTATATATAGCTAGAGTTACATAACAGACTTTTAAGTTTGGTAAAATCACGTTTTTTACATATTCTCATATTGCATGTTATGAGTCCAACGATGGACCAACTTTTGTACCAATGTTGGTTTACTTCTAAAACTTCTTTCACAAACAAACACTAGTGCAGATCTAACACAAGCCTGTATTGGTGCCATATTATCCAATTCTTTAATTTTCTAAAGTTTTCAACATCTTTAAGTTTGAATTGATCTCTGATGCCTTCTAGGGAATTATTGTCCATCATGTTAACTTCCAATTGACTCTCATTTCACCTTTATTGGATAATTGTGGAGAATTTACACTTAAATTTAGAATCTTGCTATAAATATTCACCTACAAGTCAAAAAATCAAACATGAGAAAATATCATATAATTATGCATAAAATATCCTATAAAGATGCTAAATTATAAACCAACGTAACCCCTATAAATAAGCAAAATACTGACTTATCTAATTCACTCTTAGTTAATTCATTGCTTATACTTAAGAAATTGATAACAAGAAACCTTGACTAACTGGAAAGTACTAATTAAAAATAAAGAACAAATCCACTTTTATAGGTGTATGATGACATTTATCTTATGTCATTAGCCTTTAAACCACTAGATGTCCCTAGTAGAGGATTTATTACAATGACATCTGCAGATATTAACCTACACACATTAGCTAACTTAATAACACAAGATATACATATTTAAGCTTTCAATTGACAATAATTCCCTGGAATCTTGCTTTAAATATTCACCTACAAGTCAAAAAATCAAACATGAGAAAATATCATATAATTATGTATAAAATATCCTATAAAGATGCTAAATTATAAACTAATGTAACCCTTCTAAATAAGCAAAATACTGAATTATCTAATTCCCTCTTAGTTAACTCATTGCTTGTCCTTAAGAAATTGATAACAAGAAACCTTAACTAACTAGAAACTACTAATTAAAATAAGGAACAAATCCACTTTTATAGGTGTACAATGACGTTTATCTTATGTCATAAGCCTTTAAACCACTAGATATCCCTAGTAGAGGATTTATTAGAATGACATCTGCAAATATTAACCACACACATTAGCTAACTTAATAGCACAAGATATACATATTTATGCCTTCAATTGAATTGCAGTACTTTAACACATAATATTTACTAGGTAAATCATTATATAAATAAGGCCTTGAAATACTATTCTACCTCCATCATAAAGCTCAAATAATTCAATTTAAAATTTTGCTCATAAGGTATCACTCATTTACACAAGTGTTTAAGATTTTAGGCAAGGTTCACTTATCATCTTTTTATGATATTGGACTTACCAGATGCTTAAAAAGCATCTAATCTCCATTATTCAAATGTACAAGCAAAAATCGAAAGGACTTTGAATTGGTTGTAATGGGCCAATAGTATAAGTAGGTTAACATAGGAAGGAAATAGGGAATAAAAAATACTCATAATTGGTAGAGCAAGAGCAAGTAAATCTAGAGAAATATCACTACATTACTCCATTAAATCCTTATATCTTTATAACAACCCCCTTTTCTTTATTCTTTCCAAATGTTAGAATATTATGCCAATCGATTTTCAACAATTTTCTCGTTTTTTTATTTTTTATATTTTATTTAAATTGGCATATAATTCTTCTTTTAAATTTTCTTTTTCATACACAACACCATATCTTTGGCACTTATTCCTTTGTATACCATCTATAAAATTATCAAATTACAAGTAATAACCTTACTAATCATGAATTAGGGAGCAATTGCATTTTTTTGGGCTAAATGTTCTTTAAGAAAAAGATTACAAAGAAAAAGGCTAAAATTTTGTAATAGGATTGAAAGTATTCACTAATAGTTCCATGTATAGATGGTAGACAATTTGGCTAAAATAAAAATTTTAATTGCCTTTATTATTTTAATGATCATACATATCTTATACAATTTTGAAGAGATGAAATGTAAGTTTTAGAAATTCAAAATCAAAGAAGACATCCACATTCCAAAGAAAATATTTTTCTTGAAAGATTAATTTCTCAGAGGATACTCAAGTCAAGTCAAAGCATCATCACCTAATGAATTTGATTTTTTAGCATTCATAAAGTTAAACATAATAACCACTTGATATCTTTTGCAACTAAATTTAAACAACTAATCTTAATTAAGAATTATGAATAAACTTATACTATTAACTTAAAATAAATAATAGAATTTTAAATACAAAAAAAGTAAAAATTTTAAACTTTGAAAACAAGAAAAACATAAAAAATGTTAGTTATAACATAAAAACTATTGAAAAGGAAAAGAAAATTATATTTTCAAGAATTCACCCCCACAAACATGACATTATATTTAATATTTAACTTGATAATAAAACCAATATAGTATAACTTGAGGAGCTTTATGAATGAGAGCACAATTTATAGAATGGAAAACTCTCCCTCTCCAAAATGCCCTCATCTTATCCTTCTTAATCTAGACTAGCTATGGCTCCCTTAAACCTCCATTCCTCATTATTGTTTTTCTGTCACTGTCCTCCTCTCAACGTGTTGCCTCTTTTTTTTTTACTCTGTAACCTTCCTATATCCACCGTCCTATTGCTTTTTGATTCTTGCTCAAATACTCATCCTAATCTACTCATCTTAAGGGCATTTCAAACATCAACTTGCTCCCCTTAATTCTCACCTTCAACCTTTTCCTTTTTTAGTACTGTTTTTCCAAACTTTCCCCTAAAAAAGTTGCTTCCCTTCTATGGCATGGAAAACCTATTAACAAGGCTTACACGAATCTAGAGAAATCTAATTAGATGGACCTTTCCACCCCTGCCTCCTGTAAGGGGCAATGCAAGCTCCTCAAGTACCTTAGTTCAGGGTAAACCTATTACTTCAAAGATTATGACCATGAACTTAAAAAGTGTAGTAAGAGAAGATACTAAAACTACACTCTAATACTCCCCCTAGGCTCTCACAGGGCAAGACCATCATATCAGTACATACAAAGACTTTGAGAAAAGCAGTAAAGGATTGGAACACCATAGTTTTTGAATTCTTTATACATCAAAGGTCTTTGTTTCAAGCAATTTAAAGTTGGGAACTTAGTTCATGGAGAGGAAAGGGCCTGTAAAAGGTAATGATTTCATAAGAAAAATCATACAATGTTTAAATTTTAAATTCAAAGTGAAGCTAAAAGTGTTATAGAATTTGGCCCTTAGGGCATTTATAATATACCTTTGTTTCTACAAGTCTAGAGACTAGGTATTAACCTAGAAAGAATCAAACATGAAAGAATACCTTTATAGGTTAACTTCCACAACATACCTTTGGAATGCTGGTCAACTAAAGGGTTAAGTTCTCTAGCTAGTTTTATTGGAAAATCACTATGTATAGATGAAACTACCGCTAAAGAGGAAAAGAATAGGCTAGGCAAGAATTTGTATTAGTGTGGAACTCAATAAACTAATTCTAAAAAGAGTCTTACTAATGAAGCTTGGTGATGATATTGAGCTTGTTCAAGATCTAATCCATGTTTCTTATAGCTGGAGGCCAACACCAACAAGTGAAAATGTGGGGCCTACAGGGAGACCATTCATAAAAGGGGACTTTGAAGAACTTATGAAATTAGATGGTAAACTGCAAGGGGAAAGAGCTATTCAGACTCAAAATAACCTTGTAGATAATGGTAAAGGAATTATTACCAAGGATGTTTCTAAAGTTTTCCCAAAGACTAGAAAAAACAATGAGATTGAGGGATTAAAAAAAATGCAATACCACTCATTAAAGAAAATACCATCTCCACTGAGCAGTCAATAAGGGGAGAAGAGAGTGAGGTACACTCCTATAAGAATGATGAAATAGAGCTTGACTTTCAGAAAGTCCAAATCATTAGGAAAAAGAAAAAGGGGAAAAGAAGCAAATCGAAAGGTGTAAAGCCCTCAAACACTAAATAATGTCGATTATAGCTTAGAATTTAAATTGTTTAAATAACCCCAATAAGCTTGATGTAGTTAGATGTTTTTTTCTAAAAACTAAGCCAATTTTAATCAAATTTTTGGAAACCAAAATCAAGTCGAATAACATACTAAAGATGCAAACCTTAGGCAACTCCTAGTCTTTTTCAACAAACCACCAACATCATCATTAGAGACGGATCATTGTAGCCTATGATTCAAGAAAAGTAAATTTTAAACTAATTGATTCAAGTACCAAATGATGCACATTTTGTACCATTCTGCAAGGTAACTATCCTATGTCAGTGACAATTGTGTGTGGCTCTAACTATAATTTCCATAGAAGAGCACTATGATATAGCCTATAATCCATTCTGGAACAATTCTAGGCCCTTGGACTATAGCTAGGGGATTTTAACAGTGTTGTAACACCCCACTCCCGCCGAACCCGAACCCGATATCGATGGTGATACCTGAATTCGTGCCCCGCGAGGGTGGCGTGTCACATCACTTAACACATCACTTAACAAAAGTCGGTATAAA
>JANIIA010000008.1:29213650-29232626 GCA_027478495.1 Erythroxylum alaternifolium
ATATCACTGTTCACAAATGCATGAGCATGAGATGTGTTGTTCTAATTTCTCTGATTGATCTCTCATATACCCGTTTCTTTGATCCGACCCGGTATACAGAAACGGGATGTTACATAGATACAAAGTCTCCAACATAGGTATAGCTTAAGTCGTATTTATCTTAATAAAGTTATAATAGGATCTACAGTCTCATATACAACATTTCTTAAATTATATTCAAGTTCATGAACGATCTCAGAGAAAGACGTGTTTCAAATCGCACTCAACAGCATTAAAATGTCTATAGCTAAGATGACCTAGCCCACTATCCTAGTCAAAGTCAAAGTATAAAATAGACTTATGTTTTAAGTATTTAAGGTTTGTTTTTTTAGTTATTAGACATTATTGATCATTAATATGATTATGTGAATTTTCTTTTTAATTTTCAAAGAACTTTTCGAGCTTATTAAATTATTTACTTTTGGCATTTAAATCATCTTATAATCTTCATTTTAGTTCTTAATTTTTTAAATTATTATTTCATATAATCATTTGGTCAAAGTTCTATCCTTGATATGATTTTAGCTTGTTTTATATTTGATTATAAATTAAGTGTATTAGATTTCAAAGTATCATCCTTAGATTCACATCACAACTTCTTTTAATGTAGAATATTTATTTCTAAACTTGCCAAAGAATATATTTAGGCATATGTATGACATCAATTTTCCAAAATCCTTCAATTTTACTAAAATTTAGGTTTTATTAAAAAAACTAGTTAATTTTCTTAAAATTAAGTTAATCAATCCTTGAATAATTAAATTCTCAATTTAACTCCAATTAAATCTTAAGGAATAATCTTTTAAAACTAAAGTCCAATTAAAAGAAAATTATAATATTGATATAAACAGTCAACTTAATGTTTTACTAAATTCATCAATTTGATTCAACGAAATTAATACTCCAGGAATTTTCAATTACTTAAGATAATTCAACTTCCATTCAAAGAAAATAATTGCTCAATTTTCAAAAAATTTCAAATTTTAGTCCAATTGTAGAACTATTTTAGCCCGATTCCAAGTCTCAATTCTTCACAGTCAAGCCTCATATGGCAATAAGCCAACACACGCCCAAATTGAGCTCAAAATTACTAAAAGTACATTTTTGAAAATCTAAGTGAAGAAATCAGTTATCTGTAAATCAATTATAGTTTTGCTGGTGCCACTAAATCAATTACAGTTTTGGCTTAAGATGGGTGAAGAAGAAACTAAATTCACCGACCTGTAGAAGTCAGAAGCTAGCAAGTTATTCGACATTGCTGCAACTGGAGGAGAAGAGAAAACACTCGATTGCTTAAAGGGGTAGAAGGGTCATTTACTAAAAGAAGAACAAATTTTAAAAACTAGTATCTTCATTGTAATTTTCAAATGACAGTGTGTTACAAAGGTCTTTTTAAGCACCGAACTTATACCGTAAGTCATGCCTACTTCTTTGCACGACAATCTTACTTAGGTTTGTTTAAGTAAGACTCAACCTTCTTATATAATCATTGACTAACAACCTTGTTCTCAAATGTCTCAAGACCTTTGTAGTATTTAACTCTCACACTTACAAGAAAACTATGAAAGCACTAGAATATTCAAAAAAGCAATAATAAAAAAAAGAAAGAGATATAGCAAACTGCCAACCTTTATTACTTCCCTAAAAGTATATAAAGGATGCTCTCTCAATCTTTGTGTCTGAGGAGCAAGGCTCAAATGAGCTATATATAGGCATTCAGGCTTGAGGACTAAGTTAGAATCCTAACAGAACTCTACTACTTAAGATCACATCTTATCATATCAGATTATAACATTATCCAATAAGATGACATTCCCATTTAAATAGGACTTTATCCAATAAGGTCTATCTACATCCTAACTAACAAGATAAAAGATTACACATGATCTATTCTTATCCACGAAGATGTCCATTATCTTCAGATGATCCTCTCATGTTGTCTTTATCTATTAGAGCTATAATGTTTATCCTCTATGATCTTATCCACCATATCATCTAAGATCTCCTCATGATCTCTATCTGTTGATGATGAGTCATCCAAGCCAAAGTCAGTCATAGCACACTGGTCCGATCCAATGCTTATCCATGTCAAGTCTATTAGTTATGGTTCGTTCAGTTAAGCATACATTAAGTTCTTAGTCCATCAAGAACTTAGCCTTCATCATGTCAGTTCGTACAAGGTTTGAAACTCTACCAAAACGCGCACAATGCTTGATCTAACTTGTTAAGTCACCTTGGAGTTTTCGCATCCAACCGTTATGCGTGTGATCCAGCTAACCTTCCACCCAAGGTTCGTTTCCAGCTAGCTGTGAAGTGCTTTCATGTGCTGAGGAGCTAATACTATGTTTCCATGATAGATGTAAAATGTGGTTTGTGTTTCAAATCAATTACACATAAGCATTTATTAATTTATAATTTTATGTACTATAGTTGTTAAAGTATTGGTTAATAGATTAAACATAAATGTCATTTGATAAGTGTTTTAAAATTCGATTTCTTATAATATTTTTGATAACTACCTTGTTCATAATTCTCCTAAAATAGGAAAAAAAAATTTGAGGGTCCTATACCTAATTCTGGTTGAATATTCATAATTTCATTTTGGAAAAAATGTACTACATATTAGGTAATTTCCGTGGCTTAGTACCGGCTCTCAAGTTTGTTGCCATATATTCGGATCGAATGAGTATTTAGTGTTAAAAATAAAATTCCTCACCCAGTGAACCTAGCCATTCTACAACAGTAATCTTGAATATGCAGTTTGAGCTTTTTAAGTACACAAAATCTACACTTGAAAATAATAATTTTCGTTACTATATCCGTTAAGGATTCAAAGCTACTGAGTTTTCAGGTTCTAATCCAATTAGCTTAAGGTTGCATGACTACATACCATCGAAGACATTCACATATTATATTAGGAAAGAGTCTTAGGTGTTGTAGTTTGATTTTCATGCTGTTGCACGTAAGATTGAAAATCATAAGGTCCTCACACTCACTGCACCCACCCTGATTGAGGCTTTCTTGAATTAGGCCTGGGGAGGGACATTGGTTGTGAACGTTTTCTTTCTTTGAAAATGGACACAAGAAATTCCTTGGCTAAACAAAGACGACATTTTAAAAATATCATTCATATGTCTCCAAATACAAATTCCTACATATATTTAGTATTTGTGGACGGCAATCCGACCTGAACTGGCCCAATCTGAGGTCAACATATTTGGTCGACGAGTCGAGGCTCCTAATCTGAAATCAACAGGCCAAGTTTGGATTGACCAAGCTATAAATCGAGATTTGTTACCCCAACCTGTAGCTAGCAGAGAATGTCAAAACAATATCATTTTGTAAAAAAAAAAGACGTTTTTTGCAATTTTTTAAATTAATAAATTGGATTGAAGGTGAGTCAGGCCATAGATCGGGTCAGGGCAGGCCCAAGCTCGACCCGCCATTGTCCTAGTATTTTCTTTCAAAAGTGGACATGAAGGTATAGTAAGGAAATATTTTTTTTAAACATAACCCACCTACCAATAGACTCAAGCGGCAAGCAACAAAACTGGAGAGGCCGGCGCATACTGACAAATATAAATTTGTACTAATCATAGCTAAGATAGATATCAATCACCGCAGCAACAGATACGGATTTTGTTTAGGTGGGATTTCTTCTTTTCGGTACGTTCAGATCTTTTGGCTCATTTCTCTTCTATGTAATGTTTTCTCTTATTTAAACCTCTAACCTGGCTAACTATGGAGCTCTGGTCAAAAAAAGCGCCTACACTGAGTACGTAGAACTTATATTGTATTGTGTGTAGGCAAATATCAGTGTAGGCTTTGTTGGTGGCACTGTCTTTATGATACCGATTACCAAAGCAATAGTACCTACGCAGGATCTAAGCTTATAGCATGCACGAAAATAAATTAGATTTTGTGTGGGGATCAGATCAGCTTGGGTTATGGGTTACCATTCATTTTAGCTTTTTTTGTTTGCCTCTTTCTTTATTTGCTAAAATTGCTTAACCGCGACATTTCATGTCCATTAGCACTTCCTTGAATTAGGAAACGTTACACGATTTTTTCTTTGAAGAAATGCTAATAATTAATTTGTACATTACAGGTTATTATTATAAGGAAATCCCTTAATCTATGCATTACCAATACATATCTCCCTCTGTTAGCTCCCCTAACTAAGCGTAGAATATTTACCTGCCATATGTATATAGCTTAGTTATAGTATGTATGTTATGGTTGCTTCCCTTCCTCTCTGTATATATATTGATCATTTGTCTATATAAATAACATCGCGAGCTGTGAATCATAAACCTTTTTAATTATAATAATTACCAGTGATATTGGTACAATTATAATAATTTTACATTAGTTATACTAAATAATGAAAAACTTTAAATATTATAATATAATAAACTCAATTATATTTGACAAATAATATGTTTATTTTTATTTATTGTAAAGAAAGAACTTTTAGTTTTAGGTAAACTTAATATCTATCTAATAAAAAATAATAAATTATAACAAAAATCTTGAAGTTTACATAATTTTATAATACTAAATAAATTTTAATTTGTAATAAAATAATTCTCGTTAATTTGATAATTACGGGCAACAATGTGATAAGTCACGTCAATAAAATTATTAATCGATAATATTTACTTAAAAAGTAAATAACATGTACGATAATTGAATTAAAATAAAAAAATAAAATGTCTTGGAATAGAATAAAAAAGAATGCAGTCGTTGAGAACAAAAGGGCATCAGATAATTCAAGGTCTTTGACCGTCTCCTCAGTTTATTCCACCCTACATATACGCCAACGAAATTAATCGAAGAAGAAGTGCGATTAGAGATACAGACAACAGTAGCTAAATTTTCATTCTGTTCAAAGTTTCGATCGAGAAAGGGGAGACAAAAGGACGACGATGAGACCATAGAGACCATACATGATCTGATGGAAGAGGCCAAGGTTCAAATCACTCTGTACCTTCTTCATTTCTTACTTTCTGCATTGTAAGTTTCTGTCTTTCTTTAATTGGAGTATTGGACCCTGTTTGAGTGATCTCGACCAATCCAATTTTGGATTTTGTCTCTACTGTCACATGCTAGGGTTTTTTTTTTTCTTTTGAAGTTTATTAGCAATTTTTTATTCTTTTTATTTTTTTCATCATATTTTATTCTTCTTAATTTTAATTCGATTATTTGATATATCATTAATCATTTATCACGTAAATATAATTTGTTCAATAATTTTTATCGATATTATTAATTACAAGATTAATGATATTAATATTTTTAATAATTTTAACTAAAATTATAAAATATATTTTTATTATAATTTATCCTAAAAATAGTATACTTGATTTGGATGCCATCAATTTGTTTTTCAAATGTCATTGTACAAATACTTTTGAATCCATAGGCCATTGCATCCACGAGGAAATGACATTTGTGTTAGGTCTACCATATCTCATCCTCATCTAGTCCATAAATGTTTCAGCCAATTTTATACTCTTTTTTATTTTTAAATTTCAAACCGTTATAGAATTAAATTTTATAGTCTAATATGATCCGAAAGTTTAAATACATCAATTATAAACGACATTATTTTTGAACAAATCAATATTACTTTTTAATAAATTTTAATTTTAATTTTAAAAATAATTAAAATTGACCTAACCTTGATCGAATTACAAACTATCCAAGTTTGATTGAACTCTAACTCGAACTATGAATTTCAGACTCATTCGAACTAGAGTTGAGTTGGGTTTGTATGACAACCCGACTCAACCAGACCCAATTCCATCCCACTATGTTATGTATTTCGCAATAAGACATAATATAGTTCTTTAAAAGAAAATTGAGTCGTCATACAAACCCGACTCAACCTGACCAATAGTTTATGTATTTCGTAATAAGACATAATATAGCTCCATAGTCCACTGACTCCGTGCCCTGCACTCGAACTGTAAAGGCTTTAGCCATAATCGCCCATATACGGCCACAAATTTTAGAGAAAGACGCCCCTCCCTCAAATATGGTCTCATAAACTGACGCACGCATGATGTCTTTAATGCTGCAAAGCACCAAACTTTTATGCTGATAAGGTTGCAATAATTGATGTGTCATTCTCGTTGTTAAGACAGACACTACATATAAAAGAACGTCATTAGCTCAACTTATCATATATCACTGAAACAAAAAACATACTACAAAGTTTATTTCAAATCTCTTAGCAACAGAGAGGAAGTCTCCCAAGAAATAAAAAGAGAACCCAATGAGAACAAACTGATAATAGAGACTTGACTTAGCCAAAGATCGAAATAACAGACACAAAAGCTTTAGGGAAGAAACTGTGCTTCATTGATTATATGTGTACAGGTGGGGACTGAGAAGTTCTGATGCAAAGAGTTAAAAAGTAGAAACAGCCCCCACTTACAGCCTACCATCAATCAATGAGAAACAAAACCTGGCAAGTAGATCACGTAATATAAGTGCAACCAACATGCATGCCTGCGTAAGTAATTACTAAACCTTTTCCCAACCACAATTTATAAATACATATTGATTTATAATTGAACTAGTTGAATACGGAATTGACTGATATCACCAAGTTTAGCTTCGATAGGATACTTGTGCTGATGGTCTACCGTGGATGTCAGATGAAGATGAGAACGCAGGAATAACATATAAATTCCTTACCTACATATCTGTCAGTCACGCTGGTATACTTTTCCTCTGCACATTATAGACTTTGCTTGTCTCAGCATTCACACAACTGAACTACAAGCCAAAATACCTATATTTATGTGTAGATATCAGATAATAGCCTCTATTGCTACATCATACAACTTCAATACATATATACTGCTTTTCTCTTGCAACTTGCAAGATTTGTCTCCCTTCCACATTCCTCCTCGGCGTTCCAAAGCTTTTTGGCACACCACTAAAAAATAGTTCAAGTCGGCACACTATTTCAGCTTTTGTCCCTTTCTTTTCATTTGTTCTTTTCTGGGTTTTGTCTTCTTCTCAATAAGAAGACAAATGTGTTTGGACTTAAAGAATAAGAAGCTATAAATGCCTGAAAAACTAAGGTTCTTTGCTTTATTTGTGTGGTTCATTGAGTGCCTTTTTGCCAATCTCTTAACTTCCATGTGCAGTGTTCGCATATGTACAAAAATGAAATATTCAGGTCTCTGGTTATCTTCTTGCTCTATATCAATACAGTGAAGGTAATGAAAAAAGTTGCAGAGGGTCGTTAGATTGCAATAATTATATTATATATGTAACTAATTTTACACTTGCCCCTATATCATTATGCTTTCTGTTCTGTTTTGCTATTCTTCGGGGTGTAAAGCTCGTCTAGATGGTGGAAGAGAGAATGCAACATGCGTATGGATGATGGTTGAAGCTTATGTTGTTTCTACACTTCAAGGTACGAAACAGGCCCATGAACTTTTTCCTAACTTTGCTGAATTCTACGTTACTTGCTCTTAAGACGCCGGTTCCACTGGTTTTGATGTCTTCCCAATACGGTTTTACGCAAAGGGTAGCCTTATGTTATCCGAAACACGTGGTTAATGAGCAATTGCAAACATATTCAATATGCAGTAAAAGTAGTAAATTAATCCGTAATTGTATTATCAACTTAAAAGCATTTTAAAATAGGGATTGTAAACCTTATATTTAAGAAAGCTTCAATGGCATCTTATTATTTAGACTTCATGCTTACTTGGCGTATCTATCATTCTTTCAGACTTTGAGTTAATGGTTGTTTCGGAGAACTTTAGTTAACCTTGATTTTGGAGCTTGATTTCCACAAAAGCAAAGTACAAATTACACTAGTCATAAGACATTAGGCTTTGGATTTAAAATAATTTTTGGACTTAGGCAACCAAGTCCTTTAATCGCAAAGACAGGAAAATTTTGAGATCTGTCTATTTTAGTGATACACATTCCCTTGAGGCTTGAGGAGAAGGAAGTTAAAATAATATTATTTTAATTTTGATATTTTAAAAATACGTTGTTTTATTTAAATAAAATAAGGAACTCAAAATAATAGGTAGGGTCTTTTAAAAAATGAAACCAAAACAATATTGACGAGTGACTCGAATAAGTTCGAGTCAACTCTTAGAGATCAGGTTAGATCGGATTGAACCCAACTTGAGTCAAGCTTGACAGAATCAAGAGTAGGCTCGACTTGCCTGACCCGTACCAAGGCCAATTTAACTTCTTCAATGTTGTCAAATTCTTAAAAACTTACTGATTACTCCTTAACATGTAAAAATATAGTAATAACATGTAAAAATATAGTAATGCATTCTCTAAATATATTAGAACTTAATAATAAATTATAATCTTTTACCATAGAAATTAAATTTTATAAAATTATTATTTTTAACGTTTTGACTAAATTTTATCTAAATAAATACTATTTTGATAAATGAATATTAATATTAACATTAATATTTAATTTTCTAAAAAAAAGATTTGGGCCGTGCCAGTGTCAGTTGGGTCGTGGGATGTCAGGGTACAGCAGGGTGTTCCTTTATTGTTTGGTTCTTATTGTATGGGTGATCTGCGTAGTTCCCGAATAGAAACATCATTCATCAAATGAAGCAATGTGCACATGTTTTTATTTGTTCACATTATATTGTATTATACGCCTTTGAATCTGTAATTTTGACTTATGGTACTTAGCTGTATATATAGTAAAAAGCTTATACGTGGTTTGATTAAAAATATTTTAAGTCATTTTAATTCGTATACATCAAAAGAAAAAATTGCAACTGTGCCAACTTCATCTATCATGCAAACTACTTTCATTTATGTTAGAAAATGCACGTCAGTCGTGTCTGACCTTGGCCCTTTTGCGGGATTTATCAAAGTTTACTAATTTGTATGCTTTATTGCCGCTAATTAAATAGATATACCATTCATTAATTTTATACTTCTGCTCATTTGATTAGTTCACCTTCACTTAATGATTTTTTTAAAATACTCGTTTAATTAGTTCATCTCCACTTAAGACAATTTAAAAGAGATGAAAATTTTATGACATATTGCTTGAAATAAACCCTATGATACAATAAACTATCTCTGAAATCTACTTCCAAAGAGTCTTCACACAAACATTCCAAAAAAACCTTCTTGTGATTATCTACACATGCAAGAGAATTGAATCATACTCACGTTGAAATTGATACAAATTTTTACCACCATGATCACTCTTAATATAATCCAACTTTGCAACACTATCATCAATAACCTTACACATATTAAACGAAGAACTCAACTCCTTAAGCAGTAGAGAGGGCCAAAATGAGGCCATAAAATAAGCAAAAGGTCTCTAGGAAGACATGTTGGAGTTTTTGTTGTCATCTACAATAAGAAGGGCGTTCCGTAAAAGGTGAAAGAATATGAAAAAAAGAAACTCCATTATATATAATAAGCCAACTTTCCAACCTAGGAATTTTAATTAAAGTAAAATATTATCTATAAAATATACATTTATCTCTAACCGTAATTATCTCTAAGTACACAATAAATAACTAGTTTATAATACTCCGCCTAAGTTGACATATAAAAAACATAAATGCCTAGCTTGTACAAATAAAATTAAAATTGTTATCTAGTAAGAGGTTTGGTAAAAATATTTACATCTACTATTTGAAAAGGTGAACGTAAATGGGCCATGACAATATTCTCAACATGAAGTTGCTTCCTAACATAATGATAGTCAATCTCAATATGTTTAGTTTATTTATAAACACATCATTCACTCCTACAAATGTGTATAGTAGACTAACTATGACAATATGCCAATAAGGACTTTAACCAAATCAGCATGCTCTAATAGTTGCCACTATTGCACAATACTCTACCTCTATTTGCTTCTTCATCTTTCACGATATAAGTGATTGTCTAAGTATACAAAAATATATCATCATTAATCATCGTGTGATTAAGCATCTCGCCCAATCAAAATAACAATAGACATCTAACCTCAGGTCACCATTAGCATGCAATAAGATCACTTGCCTAAGATTACTTTTAAGGTAGTGTATCACTCACATGGTTGCCTCAAAGTGTTCCTTCCAAGGTGCTTGTGCAAATTGAGACAATATATGTATTAAATAGGTAATTTAAGGTTAGCAATCGTTAAGTAAATTATTCACATAATTTAATTATTGATAAGCTTAAGCATTATCTATCTCTTCACCCTTTACTACTGCTAATTTTTATCCTCATTCCATTAGAGAGTTAGCAGATTTCCCCAAGGAGACCAGTCTCTAATATTATATTTGAAGCATATTACTTTGGCATAAAAATATTTCCTATGGTGATCTTGTTACCATGATGCTTAAGAAACACTTGAGTGCCCCTAAGATTATGTTTAGTTAGACGTAAAGTTTTTAATAAAATATAATAGTTTATAATAGAATAGAATGGGAATGAATGTAATATTAAAAAAATGTTATTCGAGAGAGACGAAAGGGTTTATAATATAATATAGTAAAATATTTTTTGGAAGAAGGTTTATAATATAATATAGTAAAAAGTTGTTTATCATTTTACATTCTATCTTAAACCCCTAAATCGGAGGTTTCTCATTTTTACTGTTCAGGATGGAATGGGATATAATATACAACCTTTCTCTTACATCATATTCCATTCTATTCTATTATAAACCCTCATTCTAAACAATAGAATAATATTTCATTCCATTCCATTAATAAACCTCCAACCAAACATAACCTATGTGCATTTGTTTAAATAACTTTTAAAGTCTAAACATATTGTTGAATCATTGCCCATTACTATAATGTCATCTATATATATTAACAATCTCATAAAGACTTTATTCACTACGGTGTGTGAATTACGAGTAATCAGTAAGGGACTGAACAAATCTATACCTTTTTAGAGCTATTATTAACTTGGAGAATCAATTTTGTGATTCCTAGTTGAGTCCATATATTAACTTCCAAAGTCAACAAATCTTATTGCCTCTACTTGTTTTGATATCTAGAGGCAACCTTAGGCAAAGCTCTTCCTTTAAATAATCGTGTAAGAAGGTGTAATTCTCATTCATTTAGTGTAGCCCTTATTTTTTTGACATTGCTCCTAAGAAAACTCAAACAAATATGAGCCTTATAAATAGTGTGAAGGTTTTATAAAAATGCAAGCCTTCAATTTAGATGAATCTCTTCATTATAAGTTTCGCTTATAGCGAGTTACTATTTCATCTATTTTTTTTCATTTTATATATCCATTTGCGATCAACGAGTCTCTTCTCAGGTGGAAGACTTTTCACCATCTAAGTCCTATTGTCTTATAAGGTTGTAATCCCTTTTGAGATGGCACCATGCTACTATGCATATATGACCACCTTAGAATAATTTCTAGGCTCCACTTTTGACGTTATTGTTATTAAGTATATTAGATGCCTACAAGAAAATTTATTGAATATTATATTATTAGTTAAGGGATAAGGAGCCCGTAACCTTTTTGAGGGCCTAAAAATGGGGTCCAATTCTAATATTCTAGAATTTTTCGACTGAATGTTCTAATTGGACGTCCATCTAAGCTAATCTACTACTTGACTAAACCTGGGCGCTCTTCTAATATGATCTAGCGATTGGCACTATAACTTGGTTTTATATTATGATCTAAACAAGCCATGTACATAATATAATTATCTAGACGTACTGGTCTCTTGGTTGTTCTTCTTTGCCTCCTACAATCTTCTTTCACATAATTCTCTTAAACAATTTGTGTATATCCTTCATCTATACTCCACATTTCCTCCATCAAAGTGCTATTTTTATCTATCTCAAGATTAAGGTTCAACATATTATACTCAGGCATTTAAACCTTATCAAATAAATGTCCCTAAATAATGATTATTTCTTTTTTGTTTGTCTAAAATATCTAATATACTATGTAAAATGAAATACATCTTCATGGAACAAAATGCTCATAAAAAAGAAAATTTTCTTCTCAAGGTCATACAATTTTAAACCCTTCTTCCTATAAAGGTAGCCAATAAAAATTTATTGCCTACTTTTAACTATAAACATGTCTTTCTATCTAGGATTATTGTGAATATAAAAAAGACACCCAAAAATCTTAAGATGTATATATGGTATCTTGATATAGAATAAGATCTCATGTGATGATTTTCTATGAAGTTTGGTAGTAGGATTCATGTTGATTAAGTAAGCCACTATCAAAATACATTGTCCCCAAATCTTGATCCATAGACAAAGTTGAAAATGAAGTACCTAGCCATCTTTAAGATGTGTCTATATTTTTTTCCACTCTCCCGTTTTGCTATGGTGTGTCAACACAACTAGTCTTATGAATTATCACATTATCCTTATAAAATTTTAGACTCTAACTCCAACTCGTTATCCCAAGGAATTCATTTTGTAGTTTTTTTTACAAATTAAGTTCTAAGCTTCATTAAAAAAATCTATTGGACATCTATTGACCTCACTTTTTTCTTAGCAAAACTCAAAATGCACGACTATAATCATCAAATTATAAAAAATACTGAGAATCATAAGAGAAGTTACTTGATAAGAACTCTACAAATTATAATGTATTGAGTCAAAGTAATTTAATTCTTTATTGTTAATAACAAGAAAAGAAAAGTGTGTATATTGCAATCAATAACAAGCATCACAAGCCTCTTTACTTTATGAATTAGTAGTACAAATTCCTAGGATAAAATGTAGACTCTGACTTGATTGGTGCTCCATTTGTTAATGCCACACTATGTAGGATTCTACCATGTCTTCCTTCACTATCTCGTGTGATTCTGTAGTTTGTAGTAGTAGACCCCACTTATAACTTACCCATTCTAATCAAGATCCCTGAGATATGGTCTTGCATCACACAAAGCTTATTGGTAAACGTTAATTGATGATTTAACTCATTTATATGTTGAAATATAGATATCAAATTACAAGTTAAGTTAGGAAAATATAAACATATGATTTAAGATCATTGTATGAGTTAAAATGACTTTACTAATATTTTTTGTCTTCATTCTTATCCCATTAAGGAAGATAATAAGTATAGGCACTTCATCATTAATACTACATAATAGCTCCAACTGTCTCATCATGTCAATCGATGCTCCACTATAATGTATCCAAATTGAGGTTTTATGAATTTTACTAAAAAGTTTCTTGATATTGACATTAGGTTAATCTAAAAGATTTAACAATCATTGAAATTTCTCTGTTGACAAATCTAGCTCAGTGTTTTGTCTAACTCCATCATTGTTGATCGCTTATGATGACTGGTTAACATATATCGCAGTGCTTAACCTTTTCTTGCATTTTAGCTTGAATGGTCTTGACCACGTCTAACACCTAACTTATGTTGTTTTCGTGTGCTCTTTTATTAATTGAGAGGGAACCTTATCAATTTATAACAATCAGAAAAATTCTCTATTAAGTAATTATAACAATCAGAAAAATTCTCTATTAAGTAAACTCAGCATGATAACCACTTATTAATTATCCAACAGATATAAGCAACATGGTGATGAGGGATTTTTCACCTTCTTTGACAACTTATCTCAGTCATCTTTTAAAAGTGTATTTATATCTCTTTTCCAAGGATTAAAGTTGCTCTACTACTATGAAAAAAATGGAGAAAACTTTATTCTCATTTTATATGGAAAAAGACATTTATATATGTACATCTAGCAAGTGACTTGCTATCTTTAGAAAATATTATAAGGTAAAACACTATCTAATAAATATTCAGTTATCTTTAACCATGATTATCTCTACCTAAATATACAATAAATACTTACTTTTCAAGATATAGCAAAAAGTAGGGATAAGTGTTTTAAACCATAGATGAGGGATGAGGTAATGAGGATTAGAATATCGTTTATAGGTGTTTAAAGGTTATTGTGATCTATTTTTTACCATAAAATAGATTTTAAAAAAATTTATGTTATTTACATTTCATGTGTCTCACTATTGAATTCCAAAAGTTCCGAAGTGATCTTCTAAAATTTTAAGAATTGACTTAGTAAATATTAAATTGAGAGAATTAAGTGTTCTAAACACTAAAATTCAAGAAGTTAAACTAATTTTCTTAGATAATATTTATTTGACCATTTTTCAAGATTTATTATAATTCATCTCACATTATTTATACTATTTTTAAATTTACTACTTATTTTCACTTTGATTAGTTCACCACTTTCACCTCCTTTAACTTAAGAATAAAATTAGAAAGAACTAAAAATTTCATCTATCAAACAAACTAGTTTTGTTCGTCTCACGTTGATTTTAGTTTACTCATTGTAAGAATTTCTAGTCAATCATACTTGATTGTAGCTCATGTTTGTGTGTTCAGTATTTGTTAAAACCCCAGTTATTTGCATTTTTTCTTAAAAATCATTGGGATCTAACACTAGGAATGATTATCCACATGACTTTTATTACATTTTGTTAAGAAATAGATAGGGAAAAGAGATAACAATGAGAACTTTGATGCTACGGATCAAAGATGTTTATTAATTTGAGAGCCAAGCCTTTAAATAGGTTGTATATGAGCAATGACTAAAAACATATTTAGTTAAAATATCTCAACTAAACAACGTAATAGCTGAAAACTAGGAATCACTAAGCTAAAATATCTCAACAATGTATTTATTACTAACAGATTGAAAGACTCAAAAGTTCAAATGACATTGAAATTCTAACACTCCCCCTTCATTCGAACTTGGAGACTCCTATTTGAGTGTAGAAATCTTCATGCTTCGATCGTGGCAGACTTTTTGTCAACAAATCAACAAGTTATTCATCAATAGTGTAGTTTTACATCTTTACTTCACCTTTTGGAATCAATTCCCTTATGAAGTGGTGTTTGATTTGAGCATGCTTAGTCCGACTATAGTATACTGGATTCTTTACAAGCATCACGATAGATTTATGGTCATATATAATTTTAGTTGCATCGTTATATTCTTCTCCAAGCTCACTCAACAATCTACCCAACCATACTGCTTGACACAGTGAAGCTGTTGCTGCAACATATTCAGCTTCAGTTAATGACAGTGTTACTATTGCTTGTTTCTTGGAGTTCTATGAGATAGCTGCAGAATTGAGAATGAAGCAATTTCCTAACCTGTTTTATCTATCTTCTAATGATCCAGTCCATTTACTATTGTTGTATCCTTTGAGCATAAAGTCTTGTACCTTACGAAACCAAATCCCAAACCTTTGTGGCTGCAAATTATTACAATACTCTCTTGGCAGCTCCAAAGTGGTGATGGCTTGGTTGATGCATGAACTTGGAAAGTACTCCGACTGAAAGACTTATAGTAGGACGAGAATGTGTTAAATATATAAACCTTTCAATCAAGCTTCTATATAAGCTTCCATCTGCCATTCCTATATCATCCTTTTGCTGCAATTTTTCATTTATGTTCATGCTGGTTATGGCAATTTTTCACCCCACTATGTTAAGCTTCTCCAAAGTGTCTTCAAACATATTTCCTTTGTGTCATAAAGATTCCAGCTTCTAATTGAACAATTTCCAAACCCAGAAAGTAGTGTAACTCTCTAAGATCAGTCATCTCAAACATATTCTTCATAGACTCATGAAACGTAGAAATAAAAACTGTCGAGGAACTGATATAAATCATATCATCAATAAATTATTAAGATAAGTTCAGTTATACCTTGTCTTTTTAAGTACAAGGTTGATTCGTGTTTGCTTCTTTTGAACCTATTATTTTTTAAAAACTCGTCTATCTTGCTATACCAAGCTCAAGGAGCTTTTTTAGCCCATTGAGGGCTTTCTTTAACTGAATTACCTTATATTCCTCGTCTAAGCTCTTAAAACCAGGAGGTTGGCTAACATATACTTCTTCCTATAAATCACCATTTAGAAATGTTGACTTAATGTTAAACTAGAACACTTTTCATCATTTTGAGCTCCAAATGCCAAGATCATTTGAACTGTTTCAAACTGAGTGATTAGAAAAAATATCTCCTCGTAATATATATCGTGTTATTGAGCATAGCCTCGAACTACTAGCCTCACCTTATGTTTTTGTATACTACCATTTGTTAGAAACTTAGTCTTAAATATCCAATTTAAAATAATATCATTTTTGCCTTCCGACAAGTTGATCAATTTCTATGTCAAATTTTTTTCAATAACCTGTAATTCTTCTTCCATTGCAATATTTCATTCCTTTTTTTCCATTGTTTCTTCCACTTCCACTGTGATCGGATCCCCAGCAAATAGAACCAATGACGACGCCACCTCTTCTTCAATTTTGAATTGTCGTCGAGGAATTCTGGCACGCTCACTTCTATGTAGCTGATCTGACTTCATTAGAATTCATTAATCGGAAGAAGACTCTTCAAATGAAGAAGTCAAACTTGACAATGGACTTGTTCTTGCTGATGTTGAGTTTTGTGAGCTATAAAATGTATAGGTTGTTGTATCTCTTGTCTTTACATCTTCTTCTTCCAACTCAACTAAAGAACTTGTTTGATTTGTCATTTCGTTCCATTTCTAGCAACTGAATTCATCAATCATAATATTGTTGTTCATAATAATTTCCTTACTTTCTAGATCATAAAGCCTATAAGCTTTTAATTGAGCACAGTAACCAATAAAGATGTATTTCTTTGATTTCTCTTCAACTTGTGCTTGTGACTTATGTGTAAGGCATAACAAATAAAACCAAATATATGCAAGTGGCTTAACAAAGGTTTGTTACCATACCAAGTTTCATACAGAGTCTGATCCCATACTGCCTTTCTGAGAGAAATATTTAAAAGATACACTATAGTAGTTACTCCTTTTGCCCAAAAAGAATTAGGTAGCCCCTTTGCTTTCATTATGGATAGAACCATCTCCACAATAGATTGATTTTTTTGCTCTACTATGCTATTTTGTTCAGGCATATATAACACAGTAAGCTCTCTCTTGATATTACATTCAACACAAAAATCAATGAACCCTTTTAAGAGGAACGCATTTCCATGGTCTGTTTTCAAAGTCATTTTGTTCTCTCCACTTTGTTTCTCCACCACTGCTTTAAATTTTTTGAATTGTTCGAAAGTCTCTGACTTGGAATTCCAAGAAATACACCCAGTTCATCCTGCTGTAGTCGTCAGTAAACAACAAGAAATACTTACTTCCTCCCAATGACTAGATCCTCATTGGTCCATAAATATCAGCATGAATCAGCTCCAAGATCTGCGTAGCTCGTATGGATTTCCTTGTTGGGAACATCTTCTTGGTTTGCTTTCCAAGAACATATGCCTCACATAGTTTCTCCAATTATGTAATATTAGGCAAATCTCTAACCATTTCTTTATTTTTTAATAATTGAAGGCCTTTGATGTTGAGATGACCGTGCCTGAGGTGCCAGAGCTCACTATCTTCAATAGTTTTGCTTACCAAAGTTGCTTATGTGTGTTATGCGAAGTTGAGAAAGAACATCCTATTTGGAGACATGAGAGCAAATGCAAGAATTTCACCTGTAGCTTTCTTCTTCACCACACATTTGTTATCATAAAAAAATATCGAATATCCAGATTCAACTAATTGACCCACACTTATTAAGTTATGAGCTAAACATAGAGCAAAATGTGCATCCTTTATAAGTATTGTTGGGTTACCTCCAACAAATTTCGTCGTTCCTTTTCCTTTAATCTATAGTTCCTTATTTTCTCCAAGTTAAACTAGTGATTTATGTGATTCATTGAGATCTTTGAATTTCGATTTGTCTCCTACCATGTGATGTGAACAACCATTATCAATGTACTAGATCTCTTTGCTTGATTCATTATTATTAGAGGAAGTTATGAACAAATAGTCATTTTGATCATCATCTTCTTTTGCAAACTTGGCCTTCTCGGGTTTCAACCAACATATTTTGTCGGTATGTCCATATTTGTTACAGTAAGAATAATGGAGAGAGCTGGTGCGCCCTTGACCTTTGCTACGAAACTTTCCTCTTCCTCTTCCTCTAATACACTGGTTAGAGAATTCACGCTCCCCCTTTATTTTAAATGCCTTCTCTTCTTCTTTACCAGAGGACCTGTTAATTCTCACTTCATGGGCTTGTAAAAATCCTGTTAGTTCATTAAACAAAAAAATTGACAGATCTTTAAACCTCAAAAATAGCAACCATGTGATCAAACTTTGGGGTATGACTTTTTAACACTTTAGCAACAACATTTTCATTGCTAATTTTGTCTGCAAAGGAATGCATTTGACTTACAACAGTAGAGACTCTTTCCAAATATTCTTGAACTAATTCTTTATTCTTCATGCAAAAAGTTTCAAAGGATAGCAAATGCCCAGTTTTTGAAGGAAATTGACTCTAATACCACTTTTGTTAGGAAATAGACAAGTAAAAGAGATAACTACAGGAAGTTTGATGCTACGAATCAAAGATGTGTATTGACATGGGAGCGAAGCCTTTAAATAGGTGGTGCATAAGCAACGATTAGAAACAGATTTAGCTAAAATATCTCAATTGATTAACATAGTAACACGAAATTAGAAACCACGAAGCTAAAATATATCAATAATTTATTTGTTACTAACAGGTTGAAAGACTGAAGAGTTCAAATAACACTAAACTTCTAACACATTTCCTAGTGTATTTTAAAGTTTCCTAAGTTTCACATAATATATTGCTATGTTATAAACAGAGTTTTGAATACTGTTTCGTACCGGCTGAAAAAAGGAACGGAATTGATGTCTTCGGCGCTGGGTGTAAATACCAGTCAGTACCGGTCTGTTTTGCATGGTATCGGCCGGTACCAAAATCAGAACCGGAACTGAAATTTGAAAAATATAGGGACTTTTTTGTAAACTTTTCAATTTTTTAAAATTATTCTCTCTCCCTCTCTCTCTCCCCCTCCCC
>JANIIA010000008.1:29279912-29308820 GCA_027478495.1 Erythroxylum alaternifolium
TTCGCATTTTCACAATTGCATGAGCAGGAGGTATGTCTGTCCTTACTTCTCTCATTGGTCTTCTCATAGACCCGTTTTCCTGATCCGACCCGTTAGGTGGGACTGGGATGTTACAATAAGATTCTCTCAAGCCATATTGTTTATGCATTTCATTGTGATTTGCTGAGCATGATATATGATTGAATGCTTTGTTCAATGGTTGAAAACTACATGATATGATTTATATGATAGCATATTTTTTATGTATTCTGTGAGCTAGAATTGTGGATATGTTAAAAATTTGTAGATTAAGGTGCTATATATATGTCTATATATGTGCTTGATTGTTTTTGGCTCGTCACTAATGGCTATAAGCATATTAGCCACTGAGCTTCACAGCTCACCCCATCATTTTTCACCCCTCAGGTGCAGAATCCGTAAATCAATAGTGAACCTTGCAAAAACTTCGACTGACTCCAAGAATTTCCATCTTTTGTAACTAAGTTAGTTTGAATCATTTTGGTAGCTTTATAAGCATGTCAAGCACGAGCATTCATGATTGTATTTTTGTATTATGCTACTAATGTGGCTTTTGATATGTAACTGAAGCAATGAACACACTCTATTTGTTTGAGAAATGAATGTAAGTAAGAGTTGAAGAATTTCTTTTCTGTTCATGTTCACATCCTCTTCTCTGTTACGTTGTTAACTTCGGTTAGGAATACAAGTGTGAGATGTTTGATTGTTTTTTAATAGATTTTCTTAAGCAAATGGTTAAAGTGGGAGTCTTATATGTATGGATTGTGTTAGTTGCATTCAAGTCTTTTGTTTTGTGAGAATGTATATTGACAGATGAGAGAAAATAACAGAATAAGGGGATAAAAATGTATTCCGAAACTTTAATGAATAAACTATATTGATCTAGGCAGAATTTGACAAAGTCATCTTCATGAAAGTTGTAGATCATTTTTCTAGCTTTCTAACAACATAAAGTTTATAATTGTTAGACTTCGGGATTGAAAGTTATGATAAATTGAAGTAGGAATGTGCAGTCTACTATTCACCAAAAGTCGTCATCTCATGCCTGTGAGATTTTCAAAGTCACGCCTATGACTTTTTCACTTCTTCTCTTTTTTTATTTATTATTGGCTTGTTTGTTTGTTCGACTCCCAATTTGATTTATTTTCATACCTATTTTATTTTATGTTATTTTATTTTATTTTATTGTGTATTTGTTTTTAATCCCACCGTGAGTTCTTTTTATCTTTATCGTAGTTTTATTTATTTTATTTTAAAACGTTCCCCAATTTTGGTACTTTGTCACTGCAAAATAAAAACCGAGACCTGGGCTAACAAACCTAGATGATTATGTGTCAATGGAGTGTCAGTTCTAGACTATCCTAGGGCTGATTACTTTCTCAAGTTATAACCATTAAACCCTAAATTATAAACCCTAATGAAATTATGGAATTTTCAATCTCTTGATTCACAAATTGTCTAAATAATTAGATCTGAAGCACTTTAATAAACTATCGAAACATCACACAGGATCTCTCTCTACATAGTTATCAATATAATTTGACACAGTTTCTATTAAATCGCCAAACTCTCATTGATACGATTTAATCATTTTTCATTCAGTTCACACTCTCAGTTTATCACTAAATTATGTAAGAACACAATCAAATCACGAAATTCATCCAATAAACACAATCAACTAAATTATCATTAAATCAAAATTAAATCCCGAAGGAGAGTTTAGACCATCATCAATATTCTAAATCTTGTCATCATACTATCCATCTCAATTTTGTACATAAATAAAATCGAAATAAAAAGGAAATAATGACTTAAAATAGGCGATAGAAGGCAGCGACATCAGGAAAACTCCTGATTTGGGAAGCACTTCAAGTTAGCTTTGTCTTCCTCTTCCTTCTTCTTCTTTCTCTCTCTCTTGGTATTCGGTTTCAAGTGTGGCTGATGCAAAAAAAGCTTCTTTGTGCTCCTCTTAATGTTCTTTAAATAGTCTTTTATGTTTTGGGTAACCCTAGGGTCTTTCCAGGGTTCAAAAGGTCGAAAAATCCCTCAAAATGTTAAGTTTGGAAGTGACTGCGTGTCTACCTGACGCAGGTCACGATTGTGGCCCACATCTTAACCTTCTGTCATGATCGATGATCATCGATTGTTGTTGCTCGAATGTCTTCTAAAACTCCTTCGTTCTTCGATACTGACCCTAAAACACTAGCAAACACATCAAGGTACTTCAATAACATAATATTTAAGCTCAAAATCTTGTACTAACTCATAAAACATTTAAAATATAGATAATTAACAAAAATAACACATTTCTAACCTAAACACATAATAAATGATCAAATTAACAACTAAACACATATCAAACTATGCCCTAAAATTTGATGCAATCTACACTTATCATTTATGTTACTCTTTGCTTAATGTTTTGTGAATTCATGTTTTGTGAATTCATGTATGAACCAAAGTTACAATGGTTACGTATTGTATTCTAGAATACAATGGATAAAATAGAATAGGTTAAATGATCCAAGCGTATATGTTTATTGCCTAAATTAACCTACTTTCCTAGTACTTAATGCAGTTCTCATACTAAATCTAGAGAGCTTATTCTAGGTTATTTGATAGATAGTTCTAATTAAAGAGATTATTTTGATTAGATACAAACTAAGAGAAAATTAAGCTTAACGTAGCTTATTGTTAACCTACTGTTAATAATTTCTAAAAGAGGTATGAGAACAACACAAATATTATTCATGTGCAGGCTGAGATTAAATCGAGAACTAGATTCTAAACTCATTCATGAATCTTATCATTTTTCAATTGTTTGATTTGATTTACTTTCATTAGTTGAATTTTACTTATTTTCTTAATCGAATCCAACCAAATCCTCCTACATTGTAAACACCAAGACACTCATTATAAGAGTTAGACACACTCTCTCTATGGACACGATCCCTACTCACCACTACTTTAAATTTAGTATACAGAGTTAGGTTTTATTTTCTGGTGTGTTAGAGATGCATAAAGAATTTTGGCACTATTTTTTTAGGAGTGAAGTGATTAGTTTTTGTTTTTAATTTCAATTTTTTTATATATATTTTTATAATTATTTTTTACAGTTATTTATTAATCTTTTCATGGTTTTTAGTGTTTATGTATGATAGTAACGAGATCTACTCATCAAGAACTTGTACAATTTGATCTGGAGATTGAAACGACACTGCGAAGGTTATGAAGGAAAGCCAGAACAACTCTATGAATACAACAGGAACTTGAACTTGAAGAAGCCATGGCCAATCCAAGAACTTTAAGAGAGTTGGTTGCACTAGACTTGACTTAAAGACCATTATAAATCACTTTTCCTAACTTTGTTAAGCATATCACTTTTAAGTTCAAGGTTGGCTTAATCTATCTTTTGTCTAGCTTTTATGGACTTTCGGGTAAGGATATGCACAAACATCTCAAGGAGCTTGATGTGGTATATCTTAGTATAAAACGTCCAGAGGTAATAAACGAGCAGATCACATTAAGGGCCTTCTCATTTTCATTGAAGGAAGTAATAAAGGATCTGCTTTTTTATTTTCCTATTGGGAGCATTAGCATGAGGATTGAAATTAATAGGCTATTTTTGGAGAAATACTTTCCAGCATTAAAGACAACCAGCTTAAGAAAAGAAATATGTAGGATAAAGCAACACAATGGAGATCCCTTTAAAAGTATTGGGAGCACTTCAAGAAGTTGTGTGCTAGTTGCCCTCACCATAATATCTTGGTACAACTCCTTAACCAATAATTCTACGAACGATTGTTGCCTATAGATAAAAGTTTGGTAGATGTAGCAAGTAGTGGGGTGCTATATGAAAAGAGTCCTATAGAGGTAAAGATTTTAATCGGACGCATGGTTAACACTAAATTTGGCATCCGCAACAATGTTTATCAAGTAAATGAGATAAATAATTCATTTGCTGAACATCAATTAGATGAACTAACGTCTTTTTTTAAATAAATTGTTGTTAGGTAAACACAAGGAAAAGCTTACGATATATGTGCATATGTGAACCATCGGCCAGATGGGTACCCAACTTTACAAAAGGGAAGCACATAGTATGTTAATGTTGTAGGGGGAATTTTTTTAATCAATACAAACCATATTCCCAAACTTATAACCCAGGTTGGAGAGATCACCTAAACCTAAGTTATGGGGCAAATAGGTAGCATAATTACTGTAACACCCCACTGCCATCAGACACATGTCCGTACGTCCCTCGGACGAAAGAGCATGTGCCCAACAGAAATGGTATGCTAACTATTCCATTTTCACTACATAATATGGCATCATAAATAATTCATAATTAACACAATGTCTAAAACCTAAAAATTCCTCATTTCATTTCATAAACTATGATTTAAAATGTAGCATTTTAATCATCATCTATGTTTATACAATATCAACCTATCATAGTCCACAGCTCTGTCCACAAAGTATGCTACATACATGAGGAATTAACAAAAATTAAAACTAATCCTTTAGTCCTAGCTGATCGACCTTTGAGCTATATCTTCTAGCCAAAAGCTATACAAAATCTCTTTTAAGCAGTCTTAGAAGCTATGTTGTCAGTCTCTTGAACCTAAAAATGTCAACGTTGCAATTTGGTTTAGTTTTGCAAACTCAGTTAAGTAGCCATCCTTGATGGTTCACTCTTGTCATGCAACACAACAATTCATATTATCATATCATTCACATTATCTTAATTATCACCATGTAATATCATGAAACAATTTGTTCACATTAGTAACATTTCAAAAAAATCCATACAATTTATCATTTCATTGCGATCATGTATAACATAATCATTGATAAGTTTTCACATATTTCATATAAGAAAAGTCATCAAAACAATGTAATCATTCAATTTATTCATGTCATATGTGTATGCAATGTTTGTGAGACTCGAATTCATTTATTAAGTTGTTATGACCTAGTGCCTTTTTCATTATCCCATATCTGTTATGGATACCGGGCTCTTCCATGCTGTCCCTTATCCGTTGGGGATACAGGGCTCTTTATACACATTAAGCTATAGGCTCTTTCTACAGATGCCTGATCTTTAAGCTCTTTTTCACTAGCGACTCTGGTCATAACCACCTTTATATTTCATGCATTCATCTAATGAAATGCACCATGTGTTTTCAATCATTATGCTCATTTTTTCATATTCACATTCTTTTCTCATTCACGTTTGTCATCAGACTTTGGTCTGGCATTCAACATACTACTTGAAAATCATTTACTCAATCATATTAACATTCAAGTAGCACTTCTAATGTTTTATTCATGCATCAAGCGCCTCGAACATTGGATGTTTGGAATTTAGTACATACATATCACAATACTTCAGTACATAATTTAACAAATAAACATTCAAGGTAAGACCATCTTAGGTTACTAATAATTACTCCCTTTAGTTTATTGCCTTGAAGTCCCGACAATGTCTGGAAGTGATCTCTCAATGTGCTCTTTTATATGCAATCACATACATTTTCACATTACTATATTGCCCATTCAGATGAATAAGCACATTTATGAATGTATCATGTATTATGCACATTCAATGATAAATCTTCGAGTATGTTTCCCTAATACGCTCTATAAACAATTTACAACATCTTCCATGCATTCTTTACCCCAAACACACATTACTCACCTTAATCCTTTCATTCAACATCAACTAAATTCATTTAAGCTCTTATTTAAACCTTAATACCTCATATGGAAATACCCTAGCATTGGTTGGTTCAACTATTGCATAATCAAAACATTTCCATAAAAAAAAAATTGCTGCCTACAATCCTTTTCCTGCATTTTTTTCCAGATTTACTAAGGCAAATTTTAGGTCAGATTTGTATGGAAATTTTGACCTAGAAACTGACATATTTAGACAATAAATTCTTCTAATAAAATATTCCTCTATGTCTCAAGTTTTAAACAAAACAAAAATCATTCAATTTGGTTCAGTATTATATAAGTTATGATCAAAATACTGCAGACTATGTACAACTGTGTGAAGGGCACTTCCATAATTGAAGGATGAGTGCACGATTGTGCTTTTGCACAATTGTGCATTCTCATTCTTGAAAGATTGGTGCACGATTGTGCACTCCCATATTTGAAGGATGCATGTACGATCGTGCTGGTGCATGATCGTGCCCTGATGTGCACTCAAACTTATAAAGCTCATATCTCTTAATTTTAACATCCAAAAATTACAAACTTTATACCATTAGAAAGCTAAGAGAATAAACTACAACTTTTATAAGACAACTTTATCCAATTCTACCTACATCAATACCATTTGTTCGATAAAAATAGGGCACAATTTCTATCAAGGGTAGTACTGTAGCGTATGCCAGAACTCAACTTCAAGGTAAAGTTCATGACCCTAAGGATAAAATTCAAATTCAATTCCTTCATGAAAATTATATCTATATGTCTCTAGTTTAATATAAATCAAATCCATACAATTTGGATATTCACAAATCAAGATATGGCCAAAATATAGAAGCATGTTCAGTATTAACACTACATATAACATACTCTAACACACTACATTGCCAAAATTCTACCACTTCCCTATCATTTCAAGTTGATGATTCAGTTATACCTAAATTTTCAATTCAGTTATACTCAATTCACAATTTCATGATTGATTATAACCCAAAAACAGAACCTATTTCCATACTTTTCTATATCACTTTTTCTGCAATTTTGTCTACTTCACTAATCTTCATTTAACTCCAATTATCACAATCCTTTATCACACTTTCTGCACATTTTCTACTACACTATTCTTCATTTAACACCTTCATTGCTTTACTTTTATCACTGAAATTACTTCTTCCTACACCACTCACACATGCATCTATTCATCTTGCTACACCACTCACACATGCATCCATTTACCAACATTAAAACATCATCAAAATGTCATTTATGCCACCCATAAAACTTAAAGCATAACTTACTTTTTTTAGAACAAATTCTAGCAGTTGAGAGAGGATGGGACTCGGTGAAGAAAAGCAAGGATAGAAAGAACAAAAACAACAAATGAGCTGAAGTGAGGTAGGTGTAACATTGATGTGAAAATCAAGCATATAAGTCAAATACCCAAGAATGGATAAACATGGTGTTTTGGTTATGGATGACCAAGCAGAACGTTCACCGAATGCACAATTTTCCTTGCCAAAAATGTGACTAGGTGTCTTAATTGTGTCTTGACATATGTCACCAATGCATGTAACTCATTTGTCATCCATGTAAGGCTACTATATGTCACACGTCTATTTGTCTCTTATTTCTACATTTTTCTTAGTCCAAAAATCCCAAATTTTTAGAAATTTTTGAAATGTCCGAAATGTCACCAAAAATTCTAAATCAATATTAATACTCCTCAAATCCATTTTTATGACAAATAATCTACAGTTCACATTTTAATCGTATTAAAATCACTTCTACCCGAAAATTGTCAATGAGTGCATGTATAATTATTTTAATAAATGTCAACAATATTTGCATGTATTAATATGCCATATGATGCATAAAATGTACTTCTAACCCTCATATACTATATCATAGGGTCCTGATCATGGGATAATGGGATGTTACAATTACTTTCCAAATAGGACATAAAGAGAACAATAATTCGAACCTAGACCATAAGTTTTTCTTCCAACCCAAGCACATCTCTAGAAAACACAAGTAAGTCTCTTGCCACTAATACTCTGCAATTTTAGTAGGATACGAAATAATTCCAGCAAGAAACAAGATCTCAATTGCAAGATACAAGGTTTATTATCCAAAACTTGGAGAGTCAATTGGGACAGATGGTGATGGCTATCAACTAGCTAGAATCACAAAGCAGAGGGAGTTTATCATCTCAACCTGAGGTGAATCCAAAGAATGTTAGCACGATGGCCTTAAAGAGTGGAAAGGAGCTTGAGGTTCCCAAGATGACCCCTACCAAAGATGGCCAATGAAGATAAGGTTAAGAAGGAGTTCGAAGAAGAAAGAAATTCCTCATCTAACTCAAAAGAAAATAATAGATATCCCAAGATAGTTAAGACTAACCCTCCATCTTTTCCTTGCAGGTTGGCAAAAATGAATAAAGAGGAAAAGGATAACGAGATATTGGAGACTTTTCAAAGGATAGAAGTAAATATACCTTTGTTGGACACGATTAAATAAGACCTCAGGTATGCAAAACTCCTTAAGTAACTCTGTACTAATAAGAAACAATTAAGAGGTTATGAGGTCATGATAAGTGAGAATGTTTCCATGGTCTTCAAGAAGAAAATACCTCTGAAATGCAAGGATCCAGGTATGTTTTCCATTCCCTTTAAGATTTGTAACACTATGATAAAGAGAGCTTTGCTAGATCTATTGAGCATTAATCAATGTTATGCCTCATTCTATCTAAGCTTCCTTAAATTTGGGTCCTTTAACAGAGACCAGTGTTTTCATACAATTAGCTAACCGTATTAATTCTTACCCTAATGGAGTAGTTAAGGATGCTTTGGCACAAATGAATAAGTTGGTATATCCTACAGATTTTTATGTAGAGGATAGGAATGATGAAACCTCATATAATCTCATAACTATCTTAATAGGGAGACCATTTCTTAACATAACCTAAATCAAGATAGATGTTTGTGAGAGCATCTTCACAATGGAATTTGATGGTGAAGTTATTTATTTCAATATTTTTTATGCAATGAAACATCCTCAAGATGATCATTTTGTTTTCTCTATTGATGTGATTAATCCTTAGTGCAAGAAATATTTTAAGTTAATTTGTCAAGATCAATTAGAAGTAGTTTTGAATGAGCAGTTTGGCGTTAGAAGCCCCTAATGATGTTGAGTTGGGAGAGGAGCTGATTAAGATGGAGGCTACCTTACATTCCTTAGAACCCTCTCCCATAAGGTACAAACCTGCTTCCATAGAATTACCTGAATCTTACCAAAGGTTATTACCTTCTAATATGCAGGTACCTGATATGAAGCTGAAACCATTGCTTGCTCACTTGAAGTATGCATATTTGGGGGATTAACAAACCCTTCCAACTATTATTTCTACAATTTTGATTTTTGCTTAGGAAGATAAACTGATTCTTGTTTTAAGAGTGCATAAGAAGGCCATTGGTTGCACAATTGTATATATTCTAAGAATAAGCCCTTCTATATGCATGCATCACATTTTGCTGGAGGAGGATGCTAAGTCCACTAGGTAAGTGCAACATAGGTTAAATCCTCCAATAATGGAAGTAATGAAGAAGGAACAACTGAAGCTTCTTGACACTAGAGTCATTTATCCTATCTTTGATAACAAGTGGGTAAATCCAGTACAAGTGGTTTCAAAGAAATTTGGAATCACAGTGGTGGCTAATCAGGAAGGTGAGTTGGTTACCACCCATGTGCAAACTAGGTGGCGAGTATACATTGATTATAGAAAATTAAATCTTACAACTCATTAAGACCATTTTCCTCTCCTATTTATTGATCAAATGCTTGAAAAATTGACCGGATATGAATATTAGTATTTTCTAGATAGATTTCCAAGTTATCTTCATACCCCTATTGCACCAGAAGATGAAGAAACGGCAACCATTTTATGCTCATTTGATACATTGGCTTACTGAAGGATTTCATTTGGTTTATACAATGAACCCGTCACTTTCCCAAGAAGAATAATAAGCATTTCTCTGAGTATGTTGAGAAGATCATAGAAGTATTTATGGATGAATATAGTATTTGTGGTTCTTCTTTTGATAATTGCTTAGAGAATCTTGCACTTATCTTAGAAAGTAGGTAAGTCCAGTACAAATATCCTATCTCTGAAAGCAAGTAGATAAGTCTAGTACAAGTGGTTTCAAAGAAATTTGGAATAATGGTGGTGGCTAATTTAGAAGGTGAGTTAGTTACCACTCGTGCAAACTAGGCAGCGAGTATGTATTGATTATAGAAAATTGAATTTTACAACTCAGTAAGACCATTTTCCTTACACATTTATTGATCAAATGCTTAAAAGATTGATCGAATATGAATATTACTATTTTCTAGATATATTTCCAAGTTATCTTCAGATCCCTATTGTACTAGAAGACTAAGAAAAGATAACTTTTACATGCTCATTCGATACAATGTCTTACTGAAGGATGCCATTTGGTTTATGCAATGAACTTGCCACTTTCTAAAGATGCATGATAAGCATTTCTCTGAGTATGTTGAGAATATCATAGAGATATTTATGGATGAATAAAGTGCTTTTGGTTCTTAGAATATCTTAGAGAATATTGCACTTATCTTGGAATGACGTATTAAAACTAACCTTCTACATAATTAAGAAAAATATCATTTTATAGTATATCAAGGGATAATTCTAGGGCATGTTATATCTTCTATGGGCATAGGTGTAGATAAGTATAAAATTGATCACATTTCTACCTTGACTTACCGCTCAAATGTGTGGGAATTCAGTTATTTTCTTAGCTATGTAGGATTTTACTGCAGGTTCATCAAAGATTTTTTGAAGATAGCCTCACCTTTGTGCAGGTTATTACAACAATATGTTTCTTTTGAGTTTGATGATAAGTTGAAGGAGGATTTTAATAAACTTAAGGAGCTCTTAACATCCCTACTAGTAATTCATCCTCCAAACTGGAGCCTTCCATTTGAGATCATATGTAATGTAAGTGATTACACAATAGGGGCAGTTCTAAGAAAAAGAGTGGGAAAAGATGCACATGCCATCTACTATGCTTTGAAGACTTTAAGTTTAGCCTAACTGAATTATTCACAACTGATAAAGAACTTTAATTTGTTATATTTGCTTTGGAAAAATTTCAATCATACTTATTAGGTACTAAGGTTATTGTTTACTCTAATCATGTAGCTTTGAAGTACTTGTTCTCTAAGAAAGAAGCAAATTCAAGGTTAATCAAATAGATTCTCTTCCTTCAAGAGTTTGATTTGGAAATAATAGATAAAAGGGGGTAGAAAATGTAGTTACTGATCACCTCAACCGCTTTATCAAAAAGAAAGATAATATTCCTTTTAGAGAAACGTTTCCAGATGAATAGCTATTTTTCATCAATTTGACACCTCCATGATATGTAGATATTGTAATTTTGTTAGTTATTAAAAAATTATTTGTTGGTTTTGTTATGCCATAATAAGTGCTAAAAAAACCTAGGCTATCCTACTCAAAAATATACGAGGTAATTATAATCGAATACCCAGGTTCGCTCTTCAAGGAGGTGAAATTGGTTCACTCAAATTAACTTTGAATAAAAATAAAAACAAATTCAGTCCTAAACACTCTATCCCAATTTGTTGAGTAAACGTTTGAAAAGAAAATAAAGCAATTGAACTGAAAAGTAAACTAATTTAACTGGAAACAAAGAACTATTTGATTAATCGATATGGTAATTTATTGAGAAATTAACTTCATTAATTTAATCTCCTATGCATCACTAAGGAGAATTGATTGGATAATTGTCTTATTAAAATTACCAATTCAGTTCTAAAATCAATTCAAATAATAAACTAAATCTAACTTTCATAGGCGACTAGTCTATTATCCAAATAAATTATGAAAACCCACTTAAGTTAATATATTTCTAATTCATAACTTAAATGTCTATAGCTTCTTGTTCAAATATTAAACTTCTTCTCTCGATTCTTTGTTTAATACCAAAATGATGCAAAGTTTTTCCAAACTATTACATCCAATAAGCTCAAAAACTATAGCAAATAATAAGACAATAAAACAGTTCGTTCATCATGCATAATCAACTAAATTAGTTACATTAATTTTCAAGAACAAATAATCAGCCCATCATGGAATAAATATAGTTCATCATCTTTATAAACTTCGATCCTACAGTGAACAATAACAGAGAGGTATCAAAGTGATAAATTGATTAAATAAATAGAAATATACTATCAAAGCACTGACAGGGGAAAAACAGGCTCAATAGACAAAACATATGAGTTCAACAGAAAATAAATGAGTTCAACATAAAATAAATGAGTTCCACAATAGTAACAAAGATGAAAAAGAATGAACAAATAAAATAGACTCTAGGATGAGGAAGCTAGCAGTGGATCTCCTGCCAACCTTAACCTCTCTAGCATCGGCTCTTGCTTCTGCCTCTATTCAATGTTCACCCAGAAGATCAGCTTCAGCTCTCGCTTTCTGCCTCTACTTTAGGCTCCCACCTCTCTACTATTTTTCTCTCTTACTTAACCAACTATGTTTTATGTTATGTTTCTCTTCTTTTCTTCGCCTCTATTCTTTGTTTTTTTCTTATTCCAGTCCTCTTTTTTTAGCCTCATTCATGCCTCCTCTTTCTGGCCATAAACTATTCTCTTTATAGAGAGGGCTTAGGTTTAGGTCTTTTTTTTAATCCATCTTTACCTGCATGTTTGACACGTGTGATATTAAATTCAGTAAAGAGAATGTGCATGAGTATGACATCTTCGTCACCACCATAAGAGCCCTTGTTATGGGTATGAGGCATGACACCTTACACCATGAAAAACTTGTCAAGGGCATGAATCTTTGTTCATGCCATCTTTCATGCATATTTTCTTTATTTTTTCTGTTTCATTCATAAAATAGACCCTAAAACATCATTTCATTAAACTTTAGATTAAAACATAGCAATTTGTAACTAAAATGAAAATATAAAAGCTATAAAAATCAATAAAAATTTGTCATAACAATTCCCCACACATAAATTATGCTTATCCCCAAGAAAAATAAAGAACACTAGACTATACAAAGAATAAAAAATGAAAATAAACAACTTTATCAATTATTAGTCAAAGGCCTTGTTTGGTTATTGGTTGATCAGCCAAAAAAATAGCTTATTGACTCAAATTAACTTGTTGAATTTATTAAAAAGTTAATTGAGTTGTTTGGTTATCAGTTGGTTAGGTTGGCTGATTCAACCCAACCAGCTGAATTTGAAGAAGCTCCCCAACATGAGCGTTTTAACTCATCTGCTGATATTTTTATTTTAATGTCCATTTTTCCCCTCTTTTATCTTTACTCTTTAAAATCTCATTTCTAGTTCTAGAGTCTTCTTCCTTGCTCTTTCCCAGATTGATGATCAACTTTCACAGTTTTCTATCTTCTTCTTCCACAACAATTTTTTCTCATCGTCAATCATGAGCAACGAATAGTAAGCCCATTACTCAACTCTACTCTTTCTTTATCCTTTTTCTTCCAAGTTCATTTCTTATTTTTTTGGGGTTTCTGTAGCGATTATTTGTTTAAGCTTTTGCTAATGGGAGTTTGTCGGTAAATCGTGTATGCTTCTAAGATTTGTTGTGAGTTGACTCTCTCTCACACAAGTTTACCCAAAGGCAAGAGGAAAGCGATCTCGTCTAGGTGTGTGCTCTTTCTTTCTTTTCTTTCTTTATCTCAGAGAAAACCCAACAATATCAGTAAACCTCTAAGATCCAAAACAAGACTAAACAACCAAATACTTTTCAATTACAAAAATTTGATATTGTTGATATTCTTAGTACTGACCCAACACATCATTCTCTATATTGTCTCCTCTTCGTCAGATTCATTCCATGTAATTATCTTTATCCATTTTTTGGCTTAAGTGGTGTAATAGTTCATTGTGAGTTGAAGTTGGTTTGGTTTGTGTGATATTTGGGATTTATTATAATTTAGAGGAATTGATGCATTTTTTGATGTAATGACAAGAATATCTTACATGTCTAGAGCATAAGAGCACGAGGCATTAAGACGCCTGAATTTCGCGACTTGGGGTGAGCCAGTCTTATGGAAGCTTAAATGAGTCAAGAGCACATTTCCAAATTGTTTGCTAAAAGATACGACCTACTTTTTGTCTGAGTGGATTCATGTCTCATCAACTTAAGTTGATCCAACTAGCAATTTGGATTCAATTTTCAAGCATTCTTAAGATAGTTTATTTCTCTTTCAACTTTGTCTGTATCAACACAAAGATAGTTGTTGTTATGTATTATGAATATAATAATATGCAGGTCACTAGAAAATATTTTAGAGATCTTATATATGTTCATAACAAGGCAAAAAATCCCCATTCAAAGCCTCTAGTTATGTATGCAGACTCAGAAGATGATAAGGACTCCCTAAGGGTAAATATAATGAACACTTTCATGTATATCTGGTTCATGCATCTGAATCTAGTGCATATAATTGTTTCCTTTAAAAAATAATAATATGATAGTATTCGATGTTTATAAACAAATAACTTCCTGGCCTTTGGTTTATTCTCAAACCTTAGTATTAGATGCTGTAGAGAGATTTCCGGATATGAAAACTACTATTTAGGATTTATGTCTTAAATGGACACTCTTAAAACCTCTAAAAGTTGTTATTAATCCTAAGTTGATTTTTTGCAAAAGGAGGTGAAGGATGACAGCTATAGACAAGTTAATGTTGGTAAAGAATGATTGACTGCTATATCTGTTTGTCCTTCAAGCATCTTTGATTCACTTCTAACTAAGATTTTATCATATATCTTTTAGGTCCTCTGAATGGAGTACTGAAGTTAAGCATAAAGCTGGATATGATGCTTTTATGACAGGGTGTGTTTTTGCTTAGGCATGCAGTAATCTTGGCATTGATTTCAAACTCCATTCAACCTATAAAAGTTTGATCCAAAAATGAAAAGCTACAAAAACACATCAACCTTCTCTATCTCAATTGGAGCAGTGGAGATATTATTGACCTCGGGTCTGGAAATAGGAGTGCTGAATCTTTGGTACTACAACAGAAAAAAATGTATACGAGAACTTTGTTTTTGAATTTGGGGGTTGCCATTTATACTTAGGAGAAGGGACATAAAACAATACCTTGTAAAAGTCTTTAGCCTAACATCTGTTATATCTTAGATGTTTATTCTGTATATTTTTGGATTTGACTCATTCTATACTCTTCTCCATTTCAAAATTCATTTCTTCTACTCTGCTAATCAATTAGCTTTATGAAACGATTACAACCAAAGAACCAACCTACTTTCCAGAATCAAGCATATCTCTCTTTATATAGAAGTATAAGTTATCTTATGAAAGAAAATGGAAGATCGTGGACTACATTCACTTGTATTTTGTAGAATTAAATATCTAAAATTTAAATTCTTATAAGAATATTTATCGAAACATTAAAATATATAATACTCATATCTTTATAATCTTTTTAAAGTCATGTCTTCATAAGTCATTTTACACATAAACAGCTAATATTAAACAGCTAATTTTACGAAACATCTCTAACAAACAACTGATGTAATCTGTTAGTTAAATCAGCTGATAGAATTAGCTTTCAGCTAACAGCTGATTGCCAAACAGAGCCAAAGATATCAAGAGTCATTTTAATAAACACAACCCAAAAACTTAAAACTCATAATACTCCATCAACAAGCTATTCTTCGTACACCTAGCCAAAATTAACAAGTACTTCAACTGAAAGACTATTAAAAAGTGTGATGGATGCCACTCTCCATCCTCTTAAGCATTCAAAGGTAAGACATATTCACTCTTCATTCATTTCATGTAAGGCATCTACAATAAACTTGCTTACTACTCTAATCTCCACCACTCATATCAATCACAAATATTAATCTGAAGGACTTTATTTTGATTGTAATGAGGTCGGTCTAACGTAGAAAAAAGGAAAATCACAACTTAAAACCACAGAACTAATTGACCATTTAAAATAATACAGAACAACAAAGCACAAAACACTCAATTCTTTCCTCTCAATTAACAAGATTAACACGCTTTTTTTATGTCTCTCCTCTTTCTTTTCATTTTTTGGTTCTCTTTTTCTTCTTTTTTCCATTTTTTTATTTTTTACTTTAATTTTTCTTTCTTTTTTCTTTTTTCTTTTTTCTTTTACTTTTCTTAGAAGAGGAAAAATGTAGAGGAGAGATAAAAGTTGTTATAACCATACCCATTTCTATCTAAATATCCAACTATATGTTATGATTCCCCCAAACTTATTCATGCAATTATTTCCTAAACCCAGTAATACTATTTCAAATGCTTAACTTGTCCTCATGGTAGGCATAATAAAGAGGATAAATAATTAAGGTCAAAGCTTATATTTTGGGCTTAAAAAAAGAAAAGATTTCATGTTAAGCCCAAAAGGGGCTCATTAAGGGTTAAATTATAATGACTTTTTAAACAAAAAGAGTTAAATCCTAATTGGCTTCATCATTTCAACGTTTGCATAAGATTATGTGATCTCAACTATTATCTGCAAGCAAGTTCTAGAGTTCCTTAATTATGAAAGCATACTCTCAACAAAGAATACTTGAATTTGGTGTTTAATATTTCAAAGAGGCTCAAATCTTACCAAAGAAAGTTTCATCCGTCCATCACAACAAGTTAATGTTCTTTTAATCAAAATCCAAGTCACTCACCCAAGGTATACAAGTATACTTATTCACTCATATTATAAATTTCTAATCCCAATCATGTTTATTTTGTGACAATGCATCTCTAACTATTAAATGGGAAAAACACACAACACACAACAAACAAATAATAATTTTTAAATTAAAATTTTTTAATTAAGTGTTCCACTACTTAAATATCTCATTGTCCCTAATGTGATAAGAACATAAAAGAGGGATCTAAGATGCAAAATAACGCAACCAAAGAGAAACATTAAAACTAAAAGATTAAACTAACAAGCAATAAAAATAAAAATAAAAAGATAGAAATACGATACGAAGGTAGGGGTGGTGGCTGCATTGATCCTTAATGCATTGTGGAGCATGACGAACTACATCAAAGAGTAGAGAACATCTACGAGGAAGACAAGTAGAAGAGACTAAAAATTAGGGTTGGGTAAGGATTGATTTTTTAATTAAAGGCTAATTAAGTAGAGATAAAAGGAATAACTAATATTTGAAAAACAAAATAGAAATTATATAGGTTGCCTCCCATTCAGTGGTTCTTTAATGTCTTGTAGCTAGACACCGCAATAATCATGCTCTACTTTCTATAGAGATGCATTGTTCTCTTCATTGAAAGTTGTTTATATGAATTTGCCAAATTCTCCCTCAAGTGCATCGTTTAACAATTAGCAATACTCATCAATTTCTTTCACCAAGTCGAGCTCCTTTTTTTCTTCTTCCAACAATACAAAATCAAGATATGTATCATTAATTTGATCAACAAGAGAACATTCTTCATAAGCAGTAGTTTTAGGAATCGGTTTAACATTAAAGACTAAAAATTCTACTACTTCTTGTAGGATAGTCATGGTTAGTTTTTCATTCTTCACATCAATCAAGGTATTGGTAGTGGCCAGAAAAGGCCTCCTTAGGAGTATGGTGTGCTCCTTTTCTTGTTCTTTTACTTCCCTCATGTTTAAGACAACAATGTCTATGGGAATAATCAATCCTCCAACCTTCATTAACACATCTTCTATTATTCCTTTCAGATAACAGATTAACTTATCAGCTAATTGTAAATACAAGTTAGTAGATTTTAATTGTCATAGATCTAATTTCTCATAAATAGAATAAGGCATAAGGTTTACACTTGCTCTAAGGTCAAACATGCCTTTAACCTCATCACCATTAACCATCGATACTTTAATGATGAAACTCCTAGGTTCTTTCAATTTGGGGCGTAGCTATTATTGAAGGACCGCACTTGCTACTTCTGAAACTATCACCTTCTCATTTGGATCAAACTTTTATATTTTGGTGCTTAGTGCCTTAAAGAACTTCACATAAGCTAGAATGTTCCTGATCACACCTAACAAAGGTAGATTAATATTAATTTTTAAAAACAAGTTATATAGATCAAAAAATTGCTTATCTTGTTTCGAGTCCTTAAGATGGCTTAGATATGGAACTGATGGTCTATAAGGATCAATAGCCTTATGCAGTCTTGGTCCTTCATTGTCTTTAGTTGCATGCCTAAATTTTTCACCTTTTAGAATGTGACTTGAAGAGTTGTACCCATTGCTTACCTCATTCTGCTCTTCTTTTTCTTTGATGAGGCTCTCCTCCTCTTGATTACCTGCATCAGACATATTAGAAGGAATCTTAACATGATTGTCAATCACCTTACCACTTCTTATAATAGTAACTAATTGGGCTTGTTCAGGTTGACTGGGTAACCTTCCCTTCTAATTGTTTTGCATTTGAGTACCAAGTTGCGCTACTTAAGTCTCAATCCTCTTTACAGAAGCTTCTAAGGAGTTGAATCTCTTATTGTTCATTTCATAATTTTGAGTCGTTACTTGAATAAACGTATTCAAACTTTCCTCCAAAGAAGGCTTCTTTGGTAGGTTCTCATGTGAGGATTGCCCTTGGAACTAGTTTTTTGTCTAAAAGTTCTGGTATTGTGGTTGGGGCTGCATTGGTGGAATGTTGGTCCTTAGAGAAAAATTGGGATGGTTTCTCCAACCAGGGTTGTAGGTGATCAAATATGGATCATTTTGCACCCTTAATTAAAAACCATTAAGTGAGTTCGCTTATTCTTCCTTACCTGCAAAAGATTCAAAAGAGTCTGAACACACATTAGCTCTATGACCAAAAGTTTCACATATACCATATACCTCTTGATTTGGAACATTTTGGGGTAGTCTCACAGTTAACATCTTCACATGCTTTGTTAACTCAGTTAATTGCATAGCCATTTCTTGATTCAAGTTCACCTTATGAACTCCAGCTCTTCTCCCCTTCACGCTCTTTTATTGAGAATTGGCCCCAATATTTTAAAGATTTCATATGTTTCCTCCAGAGTCTTCTCACCCACATCTCCTCCTACTATATTATCCACCGTGTACTGACATAGTTATGTTAATTTATCATAAAAGAATTGGTTCTACATGTGAAGTCGAAAATGATGGTATGGACACTACATTAGCAAGAGTTTGAAGCACTTGTATTAGCAAGAGTTTGAAGCATTCCTATGCCTTATGGAATGGCTCTCCCTCCATCTCAGTGAAGGTAGCTATTTTCGTCCGCAACTCAGAGCTCTTTTAATGAGAATAAAAGTTTCCTATAATTTTGTTGTACACCTTCTCGCATTTAGTCAACGAATCGGATGGAAGGGTCACCAACCATGCCTTAGCCCAATCTTTCAATGTGTATAGGAGGCATCTCATTTCGAGTTGATCTTCATTTAAGCCATCCAAAGGAAATGTCTAGAGAGTGATATAAATTCCCGAATTAAATTCAAAAGGTCTTCATTGGGAACCCCATAAAATGATGGCAACATGTTGTAGTGGATGCTCTTTAATTCATAGTTTCTGGCTACCTCTCCCAAACTTATATACAAAGTTAAGGTCCTCTTTATCAATAAAGGGAACGAGTTCATTTTTTAAAGACCTCCTTTCTTGCATAAACCAAATAAGGATAACACTGAATTAATATCAAAAATTGCTAAAACAAATCAATGAAATAACACCGAAAAAATAAAAAATGATCAAAATTAATTTATGTCTAAAACATTAAACACCTTCCTGTCAACGAAGCCAAAAGCTTGTTGTGCCATAATAAGTTATAAAAAAACCTAGGCTATCCTACTCGCAAGTATACGAGGTAATTGTAGTCGAATATTCAGGGTTGTCTCTCAAAAAGATGAAATTGGTTCACTCAAATTAACTTCGAATAAAAATAAAAACAAATGTAGTCCTAATCACTCTATCTTGATTTTTTGAGTAAAAGGTTGTAAAGAAAATAAAGCAATTGAATTGAAACATAAAATAATTTAATTGGAAGCAAAGAATGATTTGATTAATCGATATGGTGGGATCTTCAGAATTTAACTTCTCTAATTTAATCTCCTATGTATGACTAAGGCGAATTGATTGGATAATTATCTTGCTAAAATTACCAATTATGTTCCAAAATCAATTCAAATAATAAACTAAATCTAAATTTCATATTCGACTAGTCTATTATCCAAATTAATTATGAAAACCCATTGCCCACTTAAGTTATTATATTTCTAATTCATAACTTTAGTGTCTATAGTTTCTTATTCTAACATTAAACTTCTTCTCTCGATTCTTCGTTTAATACCAAAACGATGTAAAGGTTGGCCAAACTGTTACATCCAATAAGCTCAAAAACTATAACAAATAATAAGATAATAAAACAGTCCATTCATCATGCATAATTGACTAAATTAGTTACATTAATTCTTAAAAACAAATAATCAGCTCATCTTGGAATAAACATAATTCATCATCTTCATACACCTCATAATCCCATATTTAACATTAACAAAGAAGTATCAAAGTGATAAACTTATTAAAAAATAGAAATGGATTATGAAAGCACTAACAGAGGAAAACAAGTTCAATACACAGAAGATATGAGTTCCACAACAGCAGCAATGAACAAACAAAATGGACCCTTAGATGAGGAAGCTAGTGGTGGGTCTCCTACCAAACTCGACCTCTCTAGTGTTAGCTCTTGCCTTCTGCCTCTGCTTGATGCTCACCCAGAAGATCAACTTCAACTCTCTCTTTTTGCCTTTGTTCCAAACTCCCACCTCTTTGTTATTTTGCTCTCTTACTCACCCGACTGTGTTCTCTGTTATGTTTCTCTTCTTTTCTCTTCCTTTGTTCTCTGTTTTTTTCTCATTCTCGCCCTCTTTTTTAGCCTCATTCACACTTCCTCGTTTAAACATACGTGATATTAAGTTCAGTAAAGAGAATATGCACAGGCATGACAACTTTGTCAGCATTGTGAGAGCCTTTGTCATGGGTGTGAATCTTTGTTCATGCCATCTTTCATGCATATTTTCTTTATTTATTCTGTTTCATTCACAAAATATGCCCCATACCTCATTTCATTGAACTTTGGAATAAAACATAGCAACTTGTAACTAAAATCAAAATACAAAGCTAGTAAAATCAATTGAAATGAGTTAAAACAGGTTTGTCAAAGGTTCAAGAGGAAAATTGAAGAGTGAAGCCAAGTCTTACATGTGGAATAATCCTTTTCTATGGAGGCACTATGTGGATCAAGTCATAAGAAGATGTGCTCCTGAGAGCGAGACGCCTCCTATCTTAACCTTCTGCCATTCATACGCTTAGGGAGGACACTTTAGGGTAAAAAGCATTGTCCATAAAGTTTTGGAGAGTGGTTTTTACTGACATTCATTGTTTAAGGATGTATATATCTTTTACAAGTCATGTGACAAGCACCAACAATTACGTAACTTTTTCCATAAAAATCAAATGTAACAAACTCCCATTCTTTTCTACAAAATTTTTTATATTTATGGTACTCTTCTCTTTTCTTCAATTTATTGTTTCCATACACTCAAGCAAACATCGCATACCTTTTGAAACATAAAATTAAGATCCAAATCATGCTCAAAACTACACAAACACTTAGAATGTAAACAAACACTAATAATAACATAACTCTAAGCCTATCTACATGATGATCATCTAAGAAATACTTAAAAGCACACTTAAACGTCAATCAAAACATATTATAATTTACACCTATCAATCATTATCTTTTAGTAGAGGATATTCTAACTTTATATAGTCAGTTGTTCAACATTCAAAGAAAATAATATTAGAGGATTTATGTTTTAAATCACTTTTACCTTCCTTAAAGTCTTCTCTTTTAGAGAATTTTTTCTTTAAGAACTTCTTGAATTTTTTAGTAATTAAACCAATGTCTTCTTCATTGCTTTCATTAGTTAATATATCTTCCTCTTAGTTTGATTCTCTTTTTTAGGCTTTGAATGCTAAATTCTTTTTCTTTGAGAGTGTGGTTTCTTATTATGTCTCTTAGAGCCTCAATTTCGTATATGAAGAGAGATCCAATAATCTCTTCCAATGGTAGTATTGTTAAATCCTTGGCTTCTTGTATCGACATCACTTTAGCTTCTTATGACTTTGGAAGTGAATAATGAACTTTCTCACCATTTCAAGAATGAGTTAGATAAAAAAAAAGAAGTAACTTAGACAAAAAAAGAAGTCACTTAGACAAAAAGAAAGGAAGTGCATTATTATAGGTATATCTAATACTTTTAAGAGCATTAATAATATCAATAAATCTAGTATACATGCTAGATATGATTTCATTATGCTTCATTTGAAACAATTCATATTAATGTGATACCATATTTACTTAGCTCTCCTTTACTTGATTTGTTTTCTCATGTGTAACTTCTAAATTATGATAAATTTTATTATTCATTTCATGCATATAGATCCTATTGAATTCATGTATTCCTAATGCATAGAATACGATGTATATATCTCTACTATTAAGGAAACTAATCTTTTGAATTGAGGTTTCCATTTTCTTTTAGTTTGAGTACCTTTTATTATTAGCAATTTTCTTAGGAATAAAGGGACCATTTTGAAACTATTTCCCATAAGTCTGCACTTTTAGCAATTGAGAAGAATATCATCCTAGTTTTCCAATAAAGGTAATCATTGCCATTAAAGGAAGGTGGTCTACTAATTCTTTATACCTCTCAGTTGAATGATAATGATGATGCTTATAAATATGCCATTATAATCTTTGTTGTAGATTTCATTAGAAAAGCTAGCCTCATAAACTTGGTTTTAAAACTACTTATTAGTCCCTAATGGCACCTAAGAGATGTAATGACTTGGGTGTTCATAAAATTAAGAATTTCCCTAACTAACGTACTCAATTAAAAACAATCAATATAAATACAAATAAAGAAATTAATTAATATAAATTAATCAAAAAATTAAATAATAATCTATAGTCAACTAACCTTTGCATATGTCCACTCTGAAGACTACTCCTAGAATTCCGCTATAATTCTTTTTTTAAGATAAAATAATAAACTTTGTACAATCTTTCTTAGTAAAGAGGAACCCTTTATAATCTTCTTCCAAGGTGAAAAGGAACTTTAGCCCCACTTGAAACACCCCTAAGTAAAATAATACGATTCCTCAAACAAACTTATAACTCAAAATAACTTACTTTATCATTTGATAACTCCAAAGAGGCTTGTTTATACAAATATAAAACAATGATGATCAAATGATTGCAGAACACTTGGAAATATGTGCAAATACACGCAAATGCTTCTTAATACAAAAATAATGAGAAAACAGCTATTATAGTGTTTTGGGACCTTTCCTAACTATTGGAGTCAAGAACTAGCCATTATAATGGCTACTTGCAGTGTACTAGTCGATCAATATAGTATCTTAGTCAATTAGCATGCATTAAAAGTACCAAATTTACAAGTCGTTGGAACACTGATTAATCAGTAAGCATATTAGTTAATTGTTATAGCACAATGGTCAACCAATACATCAACTAATGTTATAACAAAATCATGGTACATCAAATTTGAAAACTTTAACCTATATTGGTCTATCATTGACCCACATAGGTCAACCAATCTACCTAAATATATGATTTTAACAACTTTAAATGCTCAAAATCATTTTGTTTAATGCAATAATGATTTAAAATTTTCCCTAAATTTCCCCTAAAGTTTGTTCGAAATATGAAGAGATTTTTCTATTAAAATCAAAAGCTTTAATGCCTCTTAATTAATCTAAAGGCTCATACATTCAGGTGAAATAAATGTTTACTCAATGCAAGCCATTTAGAGCATCAAATTAACAAATTGATATTACAAAATATAAAATGACCTTAATGAGCCTTGATCTTATTTTTTCTTATTTTAATCTTCATTTTATCATCAAAACGATACACTTATTAATATTTACCAAAAAAACGATACACTTATTAGTAGTAATTATGTTTCGTTATCATAAAAACATTAATTGGAACCTCTCTTAGTCTAACATTTAGTTTCAATAAACACTTATAATAGAATGGTTATCAAGATAAGTAGTGGAAATAAGATGAAATTTGAAAGGTTTAAATATTATGACGGTACATCTAATTAGAAGTAGTGTCGTTATTAATACATTTGATGTATATTTGAAAGGCTATGAGATGTTGAAAGATTTACTTTTTTTTTATGAACTCGAACTGTTTTTTTAGATGATTTTGGATTTTTCATGTTTATAAGAAGGTTAATAGGAGTATAGTTGTACTATTTTGTAAAAATGTTTAGAGATTGCTCATAGAGAAAAAAATCATATTTTCAATTTTTAAAGATTTAATAGTCTAAGAGCAACTCTTATGAGATATGAAAATGTAATAACTTAATTTTAGAAATTATATAGATATAGAGATAGATGTAGAAGTTATTCTAATATAAATATATAGATCATGTACTAAAAATGTTTAATATTTTATATATATAATGCTTGTAAAATATTAATGATATGCATTATTCTATATATGAGTTAATATTTAAGTTTAAGATTATAGGTAAATGTTAGTTAAGATAAATTTTACTTAGAACAATATTGTTTGAGATTGGAAAGGTTCCAATGTAACATTAATTATTAATCAAGCCATAATACATTTTTCATTTAGTGAAAGTAATTATTTGGATCGAGAAGTTCTTTAATGAACTTGTTATAGTTCTTTGCATTGTTTAGGCAACAATATATTATGAAACATTAAAGTCGTTAGACAAGAAAAAGGAGCTTAAGGTCTCATCAAATATTCAAGTATGTAATTAGGTAGTGTCTCTTAATTAAGATGATAATTGTAATATTTAAGCAAATGCTCATTATAGAGAATCTTATAGAATTCTCTTACTAAACCATTATCCCAATAGTAACATGATCATTATATAGAGATATGGTATAAAATACTTAAACGATTGACTTAGTGTAAGTGGGAGATTGTTATTTAAGCCCTATAGCTAATAAATTGATTGCAGTTTAATGACATAATTATTTAAAGGCATTCTTTAACTTATACATATTTAGATATTTATATTAAAGCCTATAGGATAACAATATCCAATAAGAGTCTCGCTAAAATGTGGTATTTAGGGAGGTCCAGTATTGCACAGCCTTATCCTTACCTGGTAGAGAGGTTATTTTCGATAAACCCACATATAATGTAAAATAATGATAACACAAAATATAAATAAAATATATAAAGATATAATGCAATACATAATACATGACATATAAAACATGGTAAAAATTAACAATAAAAGATAAAATAACTAAATAAATACATAAACATGAAAAAAAAGATAAGTACAAGAATAAATCAAATCAGCCATTAGAAAAAAGTAATTAGACTAAGTAGGCTAAATAATTATGAGGAAAGTACTATCTCAACGTATTAAGGCTAACTATAAAATAAAAGACTCGAAGAAAAATACTTAAAAAAACTTAAACAAATGAGAAAGACCTCTCTATGTGAGATATTTTATCCGTATCCTAGCATGCTAAAGTTTTTTATTGCAAGCCATGTCTTTGGCAAGTTTCAGCAGAGCCATATCATTCTTGATCACTTCTCACCAGTTCTTCTTAAGCCTTCCTTTTTTCGTCTTACAGTCAAAAAGTATTATTTTCTTACATCTTCTCACTGGAGCATCAGGGTGTCTCTTTTTAAAATGTATGAATCACCTAAGCCTCGTCTCTCTTAATTTTTCACTAATACTGGTCACCTTTAACTTATCTATTACCAACACATTCTTGACCTTTTCTCTTCTAGTAAAGTTAAACATCCGTAGGGTAAATATATATTGCAAATGAAATTATGATAAGATCATAATTATAAGATTCATATTGCATTTATTTATTATTCCTAAATGATTCTTAGTCATTGTTCTGTTGAGGCTAGACATTAATAAAGTGTAAAAAGACTAGTACATATTATGTTTCTTCCTTATGAAGGAAGAAGTCAATCCATAGACTAAAATATAGAGATACTTAAACAAATATGTAATTGTTTGTTAGAGAGTAAGTTTAATGAATTAACCCCAAATGAGAAATCTATTTAGAACATTACTTGTATGTGTATGGAAATTCTTATTGTAAAGATTGTATAAGTGATCTTTTGATTTGATATCACCAAAGTATCTCATATGGGAATAGTTATGTTTTGATATTGTTTATAATATATTATAGTCAAAGATAACTCAATTGATAGTCATCGGATGTAGCATGAACTATATGAAGGCAGTTGAATGATCAATGTATGATTCATCAATCTAAAGTGATTAGGCAAAATATTTTATTATTTCAATTAGTACTTATTCAGAAATCCTTAAGCACTTTGTAAAATAATTTATAAATTCCAGTTATATAATCACCTACTAATATGGAGAACTAGTATAATTGGACTCAAATAGAGTAGAAATTAATTTCATGCTCTATGTTTATCGGAACATTGTATAATGAAAGAATTAAATTATATGAAAAAATCATACACGAAAATGTTAGTCAAAATCACTTTTACATTTCTAAATATTTGGGTAGTCATAATGTATTGCTAAACATCAATCTTGATCTATGGATATGAATTATTTATTTAGATAATTAAAAATGAATTAAAGGAGTTTAATTTATTTAATCTTAAATATAATTTAGGGTTATAATTTATATCCATTTTCAACATATTTAAGAACTTAATGAGTTACACACAAAGAATGGATTAAAGAGGTATGTGTTTTAATCAAGATAGAATTAATTGTAAAGCTTGAAACATTTTACGATTAAATATAAGATATTTAATAAATAACGACCAATATGAGATATTTGATCTTATTTAGATCCAATTAATATTGAATTAAATTATAATCAAAATCATATTTTTATTTCAATTTTCACAATAAGGTATAAATCATATTCCATGCTTTATTATGTTTTATGTATTAATTATTTTATAGAATTTAAGTGATTTTGACTTTCAGGCATTCAAATATGAAAAAGTTTCGTGTTTACTTAGCTGCATGTAAGATCAAATCCTACCACAATTTTCCAATAAACTTATGATTGGGAAAGCTTCTTCATCCCAAAGAAAGAAGTTTACGGTCTCACTACAACAAAATAGCCCTTTGACTACTTTTTTTTAGGCTATGTTTTAGAAATCGTAGCTAAAAGTAAGCCTTTAGCGATGATTTTGAAAATCATCACTAAAAAGTAAGCCTTTGATGACAATTTTGTAAGTCTCTTAAGAAGCTTTTATAAAATCGTCACAATATAGTAAACCTTTGGTGACGATATTACGAAATCGTCACTAAAGGTTAATCCATAATTTTATTTCATATAGATTGCTTTGGCGATAATTTTCATAAATTATTGTCAAAAGGTAAATTTTTTGTGAAAATTTTGAAAAATCGTGGTAAAATGATTAACTTTTTGTGACAATTTTGTAAAATTTTTATCAAAGGGTTAACTTTTCACAACGATTTCAAAAATGACGGCCAAATCGTCATAAAAGAGTCATCACTAAACATGTCAATGGCTGGGTCGAGCCCAGGCTGCCCTCGGCCCGCCTGCCCGGCCTCAATCACTGCGGGCCACTGGCTAGCCCGTGGCCCACGTGGGCTGGGATCAGCGTTATGGGTACCGTTTCGTACCGGACGATAGTGTACCGGCAGGAAACCAGAACGGTACCGTACCTACAGGAAACCAGAACGGTACCCATATTTAAGGGACCCCGCCTCCCCCTACCCCAGATCTGCCTCCTCTCTCACTCTGTCTCTCTGCTCTGCTTCTCTTCTCTCTTTGTCTCTCGTTCTCATCGTCATTTGTCATCGACTCACCGCCGCCTCTCATCTCTCATCGTCGCTCACTCGCTTCTCCAGCATCGACTGATCCTCTCCTCTCGTTCTCGGCTCTCGCTGTTGTCACCGTCGTGTCATCGACTCCCGACGGTTGGCGACGCTCTCCGGTGGTCCTCGACTACTCCTCCACCACGCGACGTCTTCACTTCCGGTTGTCGCCACCTCACCCTCTTTGTCGCCGGTCTTCCTCTGTTGTTGGCCGCCCAAGCCAGTCTTCACTCTTCATGCCTCCGCCTGTCGCCACCAGCCACCATCTCCGACAACCACCAACACGAAGACGGTGGTGGCCACATCCGAGATCCGACAGATCCCGAGTCTCGACACCAATTGTGAAAATTTCTGATAATTGTTGGGTGGGTTTTTTACTGATAATTTTTGTGACTTTGTGTTTGTGACTTTGTGCTGCTATGACTGAGATTGTGATGGTTTGAAGATGGTTTGTAATTGAGATGGTTTGAAGTTGGTGAGTGGTGACGGTGGTGAATGTGTTTGAAGATGGTTTGTAATTGAGATGGTTCGGTGGTGAATGTGATGAAGGCATGAAGATTGTGTTTGAGAATTGAATTGAGACAGAATTGTGATAAATTGTTTGTGTTGGAGTAAGTTGGTCATTTGTAAAAAAATTGTGAAATTTGTGGTTGATTATTGGTTCGGTTGAAAATTGGATTATGGTTTTGCGTTTTGGTAATAAAAATTTGAAGACATAAAATTTGTGTTTGGTATTGGTTTGGTTGGATCATGGATGGGATTTGGTAATTAAAAATTTAAAATGGGTTTGGCTTTGGTAATGAATAATGAGTTGGTATTTGGTAATGAAAATGAGTTTGGTATTGGTATTTGACTATTTGGTAATGAAAATGGGTTTGGTAATGAAAATGGGTTAGTATTTAGTAATGAAAATGGGTTTGGTAATGAAAATGGGTTAGTATTTGGTAATGAAAACGGGTTTGTATTTGGTAATGAAAATGAGCTTGGTATTGATATTGGTATTTGGTAATGAAATTTGGTATTTGGTATTTGGTTCATTTGTTAATTGTTTGGTTCATGAAAATTCAAAGTCATATATTGCAATGTATTGTGGTTAACTTAATTGTAATGGTTTGTTGGTTGGTTTGGTTAATTGGTTCACATTAAAAACATAATTAAAAATAAAAATAGAAAATTAAGAAG
>JANIIA010000008.1:29308920-29343177 GCA_027478495.1 Erythroxylum alaternifolium
ATGTGAAATATTTAAAAATTATTGTCATTTTATATTAAATTACTAATTGTGATTATTATTTGTTATTATGATTTTTAGAAATAGGGTTGACATAAACTTGTAAATAGGAAACTGTACAGTATATAACTGTACAATATATCAGTGGACTATTTTTCAAATTTTAAAAATTTCAGGAACTATTTCATAAATATAAAAATTGCCCGAAACGGTACCCGATATTGACTGGTACCGGTACAGTACTGTTCTAGAACTCAATCCGGTACCGAGTCCAGTACAGTATTTGCAACATTGGCCGAGATGGGTCAGCCCGCCGCCCGGAATGAGCCGGGCCAAACTCGACCCGTGGCTCACCCATAACCCGCCAAACTCAGGCCAAAAATAGGCCGGACTGGCCTAAAATTGCCATGTCATCACTAAAAATAGGAATGAGACAAAAATGAGAAAGCGCGCTTAAAAAATAGTAAAAGTAAAAACACTCCATCTCTCAGCCTCTGCTCTCTTCGACGGTCTCCTGCATTTAGGTTAGTCTTTTATTTCTACAACTTGTTGCGCTTCAAATTCAAAATAGGCGTTTTCCTTGTATGAAGCAATAGCAACTATGCAACTTCCATCGTCGCCAAATGGTTTGCCAACTAGTTCATTTATTTTGCATTTTCTTTGTGTTATTTTGGTAGGTAGGTAGGTACTTGAGTAAGTAGGGACTGAGTCTCATTCCTCAAAGGCTCGAAACGAGATGCTAAGTTGTCGTAGTTTGCTCTTAATCTTTTGAAATCCTGCTCAATCTGCTTTGATTTCCATCTAGCTCCTTATGTTATGAAACCCAACGAGACGAACCCAATAACTGTCTGCTCTGTTTCTTTCTTCAAATTTTTAGTACTTAAAGCATTTGATATAAGTATTATTCACAACAAAGGAACAATTTTTTTATTGTTTTAGTTCAAGAGAAATGGTTCAATTTATGGGTTCTGCTCGTGTAAATCCTTTTCTGGCTTGTTTCGGTTCCTATAGACGGGGTGTCTTTCTCAAGAACTCTTTTTTGTTGGTTTCCGAAAATGGGCTCTCGCCTTTTAGGCAGATTATTCAAGATTGCCTCCAGTCAAGTAGTGATCTTTCTCTGTTTTGTCCTCTGTTTTGTAGTTTTAGTTACTTGTAGCTTGAATCCTAGTGAGACTTAACCTTAACTCATCTTTTGGTATTAACTTATTCCATTTTGATTATTAATTGCGTGTTTATAAGGTTATACATTTACTTAGATTGATTGTTTGTCCACCATGTAATAAAAATAAGAGACTAAACACCAGTCTCCTCATACGTTATCTTGGGCCTGCAGGAAGACATAACATTCTTATAGATGCTGGCAAGTGAAAAACTCCACTAATGTGGTTCCAATATTTACTGTTAAAAAACTTCATTACTCCTTTTCTTTTTGGGCATTTGAATGAATATTGGTTTGATGATGCATTCATATATAAACTAAAGAATCTCTCAATGGAGATATTTTTCTTTGAATTGTGATATTTAGAGTGCAAAATTAAGAAAAATGCTTGAATATATAATAGCATGAATGAAATTGGGTTAGTCTTTTATTCTTTATGCTCTCTTAAATAGTTTAAGCCTTTCTTTTAATATAATTGACGAATTGCTCAGTTTGAATTCAACGAATTTGGCACCGATAAGAACCACTTGAGATGTTCATGTCATAAGTTATTAGAAAAGAATATATAAGTGGATACTAATTTGCAAATTATTTTACCTTATCTGCAGCTACTACTGGAAGATTTCCTTTTTATAACTAGCTTACATTTCTGCCAAGCTAAGAACAATTGATGCAGTTATTATTACTCATTCTAATGCTGATGCAATTGGAGGTCTCTGTCACTAACAACTTCTAATGCTATTCTGTCAATAGACAAATATAATTTAGTCTAACCCTCAATTTTCTTCTGTTTTTTTTTTTTTTTGAGAACTCTTAGATTTCTTTTTTGTTTGATATAGAAACACCTCTTAACTTGAAGCATATTCTCCCCAGGTTTTGATGATCTTCGTGATTGGACAAATAATGTGCAGCCTTCTATTCCTATTTATATTACCAAGCATGATTTTGAGGTCTGGTAACTAAAGAGTTCACATATCCATTTAACAATTTGTTTTGATTCATATGTTATTTTCTAATTCCTGCTTACTAATTCATATACTAATTACATGACGCCTAACAAATTCTCTCATTTAACGTCTACAGTATATCAATAATGTCTTTAGGTAATTCGCACTGTCTTATTGGAGACAAATTGTACTTTATTTCTATTGTTTTCTTGATATCTTTGCTAGTTTAATCGAATGCTGCTCTGATTTTTAGTTCCTGGATCTACAGATTGGTAAGAGAGGAATGCAGTCAAGTCTTTGTCCTTATCGTTGCATAGTTGCTTTAATCTATAAGATGGTTTGAAATCATAAGATTTGAATGTTTATTTCTTGAAACTGTTTAGTATTTTCTAATCCATTATGTAGAAAATGCTACTCAACTTTCTACTGCTATCGGATTACTTTTTGCCCTCCGTTTTAGATGGATTGACCTTTAGATCATGGTTGACAGGGGCACAAAGAGTGGGTCACTAAAGTAAACCTTCTTGTCGTGGTTCAACATACTAACCTAGTTAAGTTGATTGATTATTGTGTTGAGGATGATGAAAGAGGAATGCAGCGGCTACTCATATATGAATTTATGCCTAATCAAAGCGTGGATTTCCATTATCAGAGACAACTCTCTCGTGGCTCTGAGCATTTATAATTTGTAAGCTAGTTTCTTTATTTATTATTTTGTCTATAAGAATTGTCAAAATTGTAACTAAAATTTTGTATACAAAGAATATTCTTTTTGTTGGTATAATTTAATGATATTTTACTTTTTATATACAATGTTTCATATTTTGAATTAATAATATTTTTATAGAATTTATTTGTATAATAAATTACAATAAAAAATATCAATACATTATACACGAAATATATTGTTTAATAATATGGATTAAAATGTAACAAATAATTTATCACAACATTGTATAACATTTTCTTAAAACATAGTTAAAAACATTTAGCTATGATTCTGAAAACGTAGCTAAAAAGTTTCGACTACGTTTCAAATGGTTAAAAAAATTTTGCTACAATTCTGAAAATATAGCTAATAATATTTAGCTATGAAAAAAAATTGTAACTAAAAGGTATTGGAGACGATTTTTTAAAATATAGCTAATAGTTTTTCGCTACGAAAATAAAGCATAGACAAAAACTTTTAGCAATAATTAGATTAAAACATCACTTATACTTTTTAATTATAAGAATTTGGAGACATTTTTTACGATGAATATAAATCATCATTAATAATTATTAGTGACAATTTTGAGACCTTTAGTTACAATTTTTTGTAGTCAAAGGTCCTTTTTGTTAAAGTATCTTTAATTTATTTAACCCAAGCATCGGAAAAAAGGAAGAGGGCGTGAAGGTCCTTTTTGTTGAAGTATCTTTAATTGCTTTGACACGAGCATCGGAAAAAGGAAGAGGGAATGAAGCTCTATGTCTATAACATTAGATTAGCTCATGTTGAGAAAGCTAGGAATCTTGCAAATTAAACGTGCAATAATCAATACATTGGGGCAAAACGAGCTCAAAAAGAACGAGTCAAGGCAGCAAAGCACATAATTAGGCCCCATCCCTTTTTTTTTTTTTTGAAGTTATTGTCTATAGTAGTACTCTAACAAAGGGATTCCTAAGGGGTTGTGGTTTATCAGTGAGCAGAGACTTGTATGTTACCTTGAAGGAATTCATTTGAGCAGTTCAATGAAGAGGACTCATCGGCCATGTTTGGTTCTTGGCTGATCAACTATTTTTTAGCTGATTGACCAAAATCAGCTTATTGACTCTATAAAAAAGCTCTTTATTTTATTTGGTTATCAGCTGGTTGAGTTGGCTGATTCAATCCAACCAGCTGAATTTCAATAAGCTCCTTGTAAGGAGCGTTTTGCGAAATCAGCTAATTACCCTACCTTTTAATGTCGATTTGGCCCTTATCACTTAACTCTCATTTCCCGTTTTCTCTCTTGATTCTTCTACCTTTCCTCGACTCTCACATCTCACATTTGAAGCAAATCAGTTCGTGAACCCACATCTAAAACAGTTTTTGCAGGAGCTAAAGGGGAGCGGTAAGAATAAGGTGGTGAGCTTTTGATCGATTCCGGTAAATGGAATCGATTTCTTACTACGTCAATTCCTCATAAACTCCAAGTCAGATCAATTCAGACTTGGCCTATAGAACTCAAGAATACATGAATTCAAAGGCTTCTGAAGTTCCAATGATAATAGCTTTCCTTCCCTGTGAAAATTTTGGATCATAAGTGAAGAAGAGAGAGACAGAGAAGGAAAGATCTCTGTGTTTTTGTGCGTCCAGTCACGTATACAAAAAGAGTACTATACAAGTGGAGCCACATTAAAAAGGAAAGAGTCCTTGATCTAATTACATGCATGATTTAAGTGCTAATGACCTGTTGATTGACGGTTAAAGTTGACGACAAAATATGTTAACAATCTAAAAACTCGCGGATATTGGTCTCTGATTATTCTCGAAGGCCTACGATTGTGATCAATGTTAGAGATAATGCAGGCTACAGGGAGACATACACTGGATTTTCTGAAAAATATGGTAGGCATAATCAGCTAGCATGATTAGAAATTTGGAGCAAAAGTTTGTTTTGTTGGTGCAACAGTTCTTGTAAGTGTTAGTGAATATATAAAACCAATTAAGTTGGCCTCACACAACAGCTTAAGCTATTATGGTGAAGCGGTCGCTTAATATGGTATCAGAGTCTCTATGACCAAGTGATTGTGAGTTCAAATCTTACCACCCACCTATTATTCAGCACAAGATAGAGTGAGCTTGTGCAAGTTTCAAGCTCAAAGGGCTTTCACTTGAGGGAGTGTGTTAGTAAATATATAAAACCAATTAAGTTAGCCTCACACAATAGCTTAAGCTATTATAGTGAAACGGTTGCTTAATACACCTGATACAAGATAGTAAATAAAGCAAAACAAGATAGATGAAAGCAAAATTGAAATGAATGTTCTGTTGAAATGAATGTTCTGTTTTATTCAACAGCATATGACTTGTTTAAATAGCCAAGTTATAACGGGAAAATAACAATAAAATAAGAGCTAACTGAATCACTAAAAATCTGCTAAAGACCAACAACTATCCCAAAGACTAGAACTAACATAAAACTTGGTCAAATAAAAACGTGAATCACAATTTATTTAACGTTCTCTCCCTTAAACTGATGTCAATTTAAACAAAGATATGCCCTCCCTCAAACTGAACAAACTCCAAATAATCTTCTCAATTTCACAAAAGTTGGCAATTTGAGGGCTTTTTTAAATATATCAGCTAATTGGTCTTCACTCCTGCAGTACATGAGATCAATCACTTTTCCATTATTGAGATCACGCAAATAATGATACTTCACATCTATGTGTTTACTTCGATCATGTAAAATAAGATTTTGGGAGAGTTTTATAGCAGAACTGCTGTCACAGTAAATTGCAATTGCTTCTTCCTGTATGAAATGCAATTCGCCAAGAATTTTCTTTAACCAAATTACTTGATATGCACAAGAGGTTGCTACAACAAATTTTGCCTCTGTTGTTGATAAAGTAACAATTGGTTGCCTCTTTGATGACCAAGATACTGCTGCCGAACCCAACATGAATACATGACCTGAAGTACTCTTCCTATCATTTTGGTCACTTACAAAATCACTATCTGTGAAACGAATTAAATTAGACCCTTCACCCTTCTTATAGAACAACCCAAAATCTCTAGTTTCCTGCAAATAATGGAGAATTCGTTTGGCAGCAAAAAGATGCTTCTCCATTGGATTCTCCATGTATCTACTGATCAGACTTACAGAGAACATAATATCAGGTCTTGTGGTAGTTAAATACATTAAACTACCAACAATCTGGTTATAGAGTGTGCTGTTAACTTTCTTCCCTTCTTTGTCCTTGTTTAACTTTACTCCAAATTCTGTTGGTGTAGCCACAGAATTGCATCCTTCCATTGAGAACCTGTCCAAAATCTCTAGTAGATACTTCCTTTGAGAAATTGAAATTCTAGCAGTAGATTGGACCACCTTAATACCAAGGAAATAATGCATCATGCCCAAATCAGTCATTTCAAAATCAATCATCATCGACTTCTTAAAATTATTAAACATGATAGTATCATTTCCGGTGAATATGAGGTCATCAACATATAAACAAGCAATAAGAGTCTTCCCTTTTTCAATTTTGACAAAAAGTGTGTACTCATATGGACACTTGTGGAAACCATCTTTCAAGAAATGAGCCTCAATTTTACTATACCAAGCACGTAGGGCTTGTTTTAATCCATACAAAGCCTTTTTTAATTTATAAACTATGCTCACTTCCTTTCTTAATATAACCAAATGGTTGATCAACAAATACCTATTCCATTAAGTCACCATATAAGAAAGTTGATTTCACATCCTATTGAAAGATGGGCCATAAATTTTGAGCTACAATTGCAATCAGCAATCGAATTGTGTCATGGCATGCTACTGGTGCAAACACATCAGTATAATCCACTCCAAATTCTTGCTTATAGCTTTTGCTACTAAGCGTGCCTTAAACTTGTCTACTTCACCATTCTCCTTGAGTTTTGTCTTATACACCCACTTTACTCCAATTTTCTTGACACCATTTGGAAGCTCAGTTAGTTCCCAAGTCTGATTTCTTTCAATTGCAATGATCTCCTCATCCATGGCCTTGCGCCATTTAGACTCCTTGACGGCACTTTCAAAGGTAGTAGGATCGCAATCTGAAAATAGAGCAAAGTGAGTGATAGGACATTCAAATTGATCAACACCGGTTACCTCATAATCTAACATCCATGCTGGTCTGCGTCTAACACGATGAGAACGTGAACCTGCTGGTTCACCAGATTATCCATCAATTGCTGTCATTATTGGCAAACATTCAGAAGTAGCAAGAACTCCATGTATAGAATCCTTAGGAAACTCATTTGAAAGCATTTTATGGGATTGATTCTCATCAACTTCCTCTTCAAAATCTAATACAGCTGAAACTTCTTTTGTAGTAGTTTTTTACTCCAAGCCCAAGTTGCTTCTTCGTCAAATACAACATCACGGCTGTTTACAATTTTCTTGGTGTTAGGATTATATAACTTATAAGCTTCAGATTGATCACTAATACCAAGAAAAAATGCATTTTTCTCCTTTATCATCCAGCTTCTTCCTTTTCTCGTCAAGAATATGGGCATAAGCAACACACCCAAAAATTTTGAAATGGTCTACACAGGGTTTTCTTCCACTCCATGCCTCCTCTGGTGTCATATTTTGAACAGAAAATGTTGGGCTTCTATTCAAAATATGATTGGTCCATGCAACTGCTTCAGGCCAAAAGCTCTTTGGGACATCACTTCTGGTTAAGATGCTTCGCACCATGTTGAGGATTGTGCGATTCTTTTGCTCGCAAACACCATTCTGTTGAGACGTATAAACTACTGTTAGTTGACTCTTAATCTCATTGTCTTCACAAAATTTTGTGAGCTCATGAGAAGTGTACTCTCCTCCATGATCAGTATGAAGAGCAATTAAGGGGTTGCCACTTTCTTTCTCAACAAGCGCTTTAAAATGCTTGAAGACATCAAATGCTTCTGATTTTTCCTGCAAAATATACGCCCATGTCTTTCGACTAAAGTAGTCAATAAAGGTTATAAAGTATCTTTTACCACCATTGGAATTTGGTTTTATTGGTCCACAAAGATCTTAATGAACTAATTCCAACACCTTTTCTGCTCTCCATGATTTGCCTTACAGGAATGGACTGCGTGGTTGTTTGCTAACAACACAACTTTCACAAGTTTTAGTAGGAGCTGCAATTTGAGGAAGACCAGCACTATGCTCTTTTGATGCAGCGTTTTCATTCCATTAAAATTCAGGTGACCATATCGAAAGTGCCATAACCATGCTTCATCTTTTAATTTTGCAAAAAAACACGCATGCTGAATTTTATGGAGATAGAGAGGAAACAACCTGTTTTTAGTCAGCTTGACTTCAACAATTAAATTATGTTTTTCATCTAGAACTTTGTAAATTCCTCCTTTTATGGAGATCTCATAATGTTTTTCTTGTAACTGACCAATGATAAGAAGATTAGTGTTCAGATCTGGAACAAAAAGAACATCAACAATAGTGTGAGTAAAATCATCATTGATTTCAATTGGAACCTATCCTTTCCCCATGACTACAATTCTAAACTTGTTCCCAAACTTAACATTATCTCTGAATGATTCCTTAAGAGTGGAGAAAACTGACTTATCACCACTCATGTGATTGCTACACCCAGTGTCAAGAAACCACAGGTTCTTATTTGTTTCTTCTTTTGTGTGACAAACCATGAGTAAAGAAATCTCTTCTTCCTCTTATTCTATAAAATTTGATTCCTCTCCTTGCAATTTAGACAAATCTATTTGACATTTAGATTTAAAATGACCGAACTTGTGGCATCAATAACATTCAATTTTGGATTTGTCAAAAAACTTTGAGCTATAGCCACCTGCTCCCTTTCCACGATCGTTGTTGCCTCAGCCTCTGCCATTGCCCCTACTGCTCCCTCGTCCAGCTCCATGATTTTCTGTTGAGGCATTAAATGCTAGCTCTTCTTTGTCTTGCTGAGTGATTTTTTGTTCATGAATCAACAAAGAACTTTGTAATTCATCAATTGAAAGCATATTAATGTCATGAGATTCTTCAATAGAACAAACCACAAAGTTAAATTTTGTTGTCATTGTACAAAGGATTTTTTCAACAATCGTAACCTCCTCCGTCTTATCACCGTGGATCCGCATCTTGTTGACGATTGCTATCACCCGAGAAAAATATTCTGCAACTGACTCTCCCGATTTTGTTCGAAGTGATTCGAACTCCGAACGAAGTATTTGAAACTGCTACCTCTTTGCTCTTGTTGTTCCTTGATACTTTTTCTTTATGGAGTCCCATATCTACTTAGAAGTATCCTTAGACAAAATGGTTTCTAAGATTGAACGATCAATTGCTTGGAAAAGGTAATTCTTCGCCTTAAGGCCCTTCAATTTTGCTGCATCTATCTCTGCTTTTTGTGCATCTAACACTGTTGTGCCTAGCGTTGGTTCTGAAATGCCCTTAGAAACCACTTGCCAATACTCTTTTGATCTAAGAAAATTTTTCATTAACGTGCTCCAATGATCATAATGTCCATCAAAATGAGGAATCGTTGGTTGCACAAAATTTTCTGCAGTCATGAGATATATTTTTTTTGCTACAACAAACTCCCAAATTCACTCCATTACGTGTTTCGCTCAAACCTCACGTGTTTAACTCAATTAACCTTGCTCTGGTACCACTAATACACCTGATACAAGATAGTAAATAAAGCAAAACAAGATCGGTGAAAGAAAAATTGAAATGAATGTTATGTTTTATTCAACAACATATGACTTGTTTAAATAGCCAAGTTACAACGCGAAAATAACAATAAAGGAAGAGCTAACTGAATCACTAAAAATCTGCCAAAGACCAGTAACTATCCCAAAGGCTGGAACTAACATAAAACTTGGTCAAATAAAAACGTGAATCATAATTTATTTAACAGTAAGTAGTCCATCGTTCATATGTATCTTTAACGTCTACAAATTCATTGTAAGACGTTTTATCGGTAAGTGTTAGATATATGGTGCATATATATCTACTTATTTTATTTTGGCATATTTTTATAAATTAGACTTATCAGAATAATCTTTGTTTAACTTGGATTCAAAAACTATATGGATAATCTTCTAGTTATGAAAGAATCTCATCTTGGATTGAAGTTTATTTTAAGAGAGGGTGTGATATATCATACCCACGTGAAGTTTGGGTTTATTGCTGGATTTTTGGGATGAGGATTAAGTGAATTGGTTTTGGGTATGCGTGCGTGGCTCTTCGAGGGAAGGATCGTGTAAGTCTCTATTAGGGGAAAATAGTGAATCTGCATATATTGCGTCAAGTGTGTAGTATACGTCAATTGGACTTTTGAAAAACACAGCTGAAGGTGTGTTTATATTTACTTGACCCAACACTTGTACAAAAAGTCTATTTACTTGGTGAAGGTTTTGGCTGAGTGTTTTTAATGGGTTATGAATGAACTGATTTTTGCTACACACATACGTGAGTCATTTGTTAATCCTTCAATTTAGTGGTTATGGTAAGTGATTATGTCAAAGGTGAACCTGATATCTATTTCGTTTGTTGAAGGCTGAATTGAGGAAGAATTGTGTGTGTCTCTTGGTCTGTGTTTTTGGAGTGTTCTTATCGATGGTGAATGGGCAGATCGAGTGATGATACCTACATGACTATTCAGCTACGCATGATTTCTTGGTTGTGAAGAAAATTGTTCTTTGTCTTTTATTCAAGTGTCTACTTGAGTGGTGAATTGTTTATTTAATCATCTAAGTGATTTATTAATTATCATTAAACATTGTTTAAGAAAATTTTCTGTTGAGGTTAGTATAAGGTAGTCGTACTATTGGGTGTGAAATACTTTTACAGGTTGTGAGGACGAGGGGTAGTGTCAAGGGTTGAGTGGTGTTGGCTCAGTAAAGCCTTTTATAAAACTATTGTCGTTAGTGAAAAAATTAAGCTAGGTAAGCGCCCCACAGACGTAAGCAAGGAGTGCCGAACTGCATTACCAAATTTCTAGTGTTATTTGTTATTTCACTTTTGATTGTTTTTTTTTGTTTGTGCTAAAGATTACCACGGTAAAATTGAAAAGCTTACGAAACTAATACCCCTAATTTTTTCAATTGGTATCAGAGCAGATCACCAAATCAAAACTTGGTACATCAAGTTGGTGCAGATCTGGGTTTCACAATTATGGATATAAGAGATGGAGCATCAATTATCAGGCCACTACTATTGGACAGTTCTAATTATCCTGCATAGAAATAACTGATGAGGGTCTTTATTCAGGCACAGGGAACAAGAGCATAGAACTTGGTGTTATATAGCTGGACACATTCGATGATCACTGACGATAAGAGAGAGACAGTTCTAAAAGATCCATCTGAATGAACAAGAGCCGAAGAAGAGAGGGCACTTGGAAACTCACAAGCAATGCGTGTAATTTTTAGTGTTGTTGATGAAGGACGCTTCGCAATGATATCGGCCTGTGAGTCAGCTAAAGAAGTGTAGGATACTTTGCCAACTATTCATCAAGCGTCTAAATCTGTGATAGCGTCAAAACTACAGATGTTAGTTGTGAGGTTTGAAGAATTGAAGACGGATAAAAATGAGACTATTGGGAACTTTCATGAAAGATTGCAGGATATAGCGAATCAGGCACATCAACTTGGGAAGAAATATTCCAATCTGAAACTAGTCAAGAAGACATTGAGATCATTACTTCCAAGATTTATTTCAAAAATTGCAACAATCGAGGAGGCTCATGACATCAATGATCTGTCATTGGAGAAGGTAATTGGAATTCTTACAAATTTCGACATGAATTTGTTAAGGGGAAAATAAGAAAAGAGCAAAAGATTAGCACTACAAGCTGAAAATGGAAAAGGCATAAATGATATAGAAGATGAATCCGATGAGAATGAGGATATGGAGCTATTAACACAAGAGCTCAGTAAGTAGCTGAAGAGAGTGAAAAAGGATAGACCCAAATTTGGGCAAAACGGCGGGAGCTCATTAAATAACAACTTCAAACAACTAGCCAAAACTTACAAAGGAGAAAGAAAGGTGAAGAGAATTCACTGCCATGAGTGTCAAGGTTTCAGACATGTTCCAGCGGAGTGTGTTAACATCTTGAAGGAAAAAAAAGGGAAGTTATATACAAGCACTTAGACTGAGAATGAATTCGGAAGTGAGTATGGTAGTGAAGAAGAAGCTAAGAATAATGCTGTGTTAGTTATTTTGTACAGTAAAAGTCCAGTTACTTGTTTAACAGTAACCGAGAAGTAACTAAAGACAAAAAAGTGTGTAAATCAGGAAAATTTGGAAAATACGTAGATGATTCAGCTCAAAGCTCAATCTCATATTATGATAGTGATGATAATACTTCAGATGCCTATGAGTTAATGTATGGTAAATGGGTCCAAACATGTAAGAAAAATGAGAAGTTGAAGGAGAAAAACTCTACCATAAAGAACATCATTTAAGATCTAGAGAAGAAGTTGTTGTCTACATTAGATGAGATTGGTGAAGCAAAACTGAAGTTGGTCAGTACAGAAAAAAGAATAAGAATGTTAAATGGAGGTATCGAAAAGTTAGAAAAGTTGTTAGAAATTGGTAAGGCTAAAGGAGACCTTTAAGGCCTTGGCTATAAGGGTGAATGTTCCAAAGTGAATGATGAGAAAGATGACATATCCAGATTTGTCCAAGAAGAAACTTCAAGTAAGAATCGAAAGTTTGTACCCACATGTCATTTTTATAGAGTTATCGGGCACATAAGGCCGAAATGCTACAAGATGTTACAAATTATGTTTCAAAGGGGTAAAAACCAAAAATCTAGACACTCTCCATTAAATTTCCAATAGTAACTCATATTACCGAAACACTCTTGGGTTAGAAAGGGTGAAGTACAAGTACAAGTACAAAGATGTAGTGAAGGAAAATCAAGAAAGTGTTCAGATTCACAGTTAGTTACTGCTTTTGAAAAAACTGTTCAGACTGAGGATAAGTCAGTTACTTCAGATGAAGAAATCAATCAGACAGTTGATGACTGAGATAATGTGACGAGGAATAATCTCAGGTTTGAATTTCTTTTAGGGGTACAGGGACTGTGTGCTTTTCATTTTTGAAGTACAGTTTGATGTTATTTATTAAAAAAAGGGAAAAGAAAAGTTAAAAAAAAGATTAGTTCTTTAGTTCTTCTTCAATTTTTATGTTACCATTATCGTCCTATCTTTTTAGTAGTTTACATTGTGACTTCTATTTGGCTCCACCGAAGACTTTCGACTCTCTCATCAGTATAAGTCTCTCTCTCTCTTTCGAGCATATCTCTCAATGTTTTGAATGGTGGTAAATTGTCATCTTGGCGTGCTTATGATTCTTCTGCTGCACCTATTGTTGATTCTTATGATTTTGCACTTTGACACTGCTTTATTCCAAAAGGGAGACATCAAATTGTCTTTGGTGACTGTTCCTTTCAGGGGGTGATTTCAAGGTATATGCGTGACTATTCGTCTTGTTTTTTGGCATCTTTTTGTCCCAAGAGAGAGAAATTTGGATGATATGAATTGTGAATTTGATACTTATATGCCCAATTATGCCATTTAGGAGGAGCTTAGTACTTGTGACAAATATGCCAAAAAGGGAGAGATTGTTAGATATATAGTGCACATATATCTACTTATTTATTTTGGCATATTTTTATAAATTAGACTTATCAGAATAATTCTTGTTTAACTTGAATTCAAAAACTATATGGATAATCTTCTAGTTGTGAAATAATCTCATCTTAGATTGAAGGCTATTTTAATAGAGGGTGTGATATATTATACCCGCGTGAAGTTTGGGTTTATTGCTAGATTTTTGGGATGAGGATTAAGTGAATTGGTTTTGTGAATGTGTATGTGGCTCTTCAAAGAAAGGATCGTGTAAGTCTCTATTAGGGGCAAATAGTGATCTACATATATTGCGTCAAGTGTGTAGTATGCGTCAATTGGACTTTTGAAAAACACAGCTGAAGGTGTGTTTATATTGACGTGACCCAGCTCTTGCATAAAAAGTATATTTATTTGGTGAAGGCTTTGGTTGAGCATTTTTAATGGGTTGTGTGTGCTCTGATTTTTGCTATACACATACGTGAGTCATTCGTTAATCCTTCAGTTTTAGTGGTTATGGTAAGTGGTTATGTCAAAGATGAACTTGATATTTATTTCGTTTGTTGGAAGCTGAATTGAGGAAGATTTGTGCGTGCCTCTTGGTTTGTGTTTTTGAAGTGTTCTTATCGATGGTGAATTGGCATATCGAGTGATGATATCTTCATGACTATTCAGCTGCGCATGATTTCTTGGCTGTGAAGAAAATTGTTCTTTGTCTCTTATTCAAGTGTCTACTTGAGTGGTGAATTGTTTATTTAATCATCTGATTGATTTATTAATTATCATTAAACATTTTTTAAGAAAATCTTCTGTTGAAATTAGTACAAAGCGGTCGTACTATTGGGTGTGAAATACTTTCACGGATTATGAGGACGAGAGGCAGTGTCAAGGGTTGAGTGGTGTCGGCTCAGTAAAGTTTTGTATAAAACTATTATCGTTAGTGAAAGAATTAAGCTGTGTGAGAGCCTTGCAAACGTTGGCAATGAGTGCCAAATTGTGTTACCAAGTTTTTAGTGTTACTTGTTATTTCGCTTTTCATTATTTTCATTTTTGTTTATGCTAGAGATGACCATGATAAAATTGAAAAGTTTATAAAACTATTACCCTAATGATTTTTCAGCAAGGTTTAAGTAGGGCTTAGCTTTCTTAAGGCTAACTCCTTAATTTTGTTTAGCTCTAATAGGAGTTACAAAAGTAGTAACAGGCCTAAATTTTGATGTCGGATTTTAGTCCGGGCCGATCCTGAAACTTCAAAGTAAACTGTATAGCTGGAGATGAAGCTCGAGCAAGAGAACGGACTCGGATACGCAGAAGTGAGTTGGATAATGGACTTCGTGCAAGAGCCAGACTCGTACACTGGACCAACCACAAGATCAAGGGAGTAGTAGGTCATGGGGTCGAAGAAAATTTTCGAATCTCGTAATATTAAGCACTGTCTTATCAAAGGACTGTAAAATTTTCAAAGAAAATAACTAACAAAATCTATTATTATCGGCTTTGGGTGACGAATCAACCAAAAAAAGTTTGTCATACATTGATTTGTTTCACGCCAGTTCTTGTAATTAGAAACTTAATGTAATAAAATTGTTATAAATTGTAAAATAATACGTTTAATCGAAATATTTTTACAATATCATAAATTAATAATTTATTTAATTATAAATGTAAGTAATTCATCATAATATTTTGTTAAAATGTTAATTTATTGTAACATGATTTTTCTTGAATATTAAAATGTAATTAGATTGCATCTCTACCTAAAAGTATTAAGGTTGAATTCTCAAATTACAACCAATATATCAAATAATTGAATATAATCGTCCATGTTTAATTTATTCGATTGATAAAATAAGATAAAATTTTAGTTAATTAAATATGTATTTATTGAATTAGGAATTAATTTATTAATAATTATTTTAATTAATAAATTTATGTGAAACACAATAATAATATTATTAATTTATAAGAATTTTGACTGTATATTTATTATTAATTTTTTCCACCCTAAAATTCAGTTTATATATCGTAGTTTTCCCAGTCTAAATCACCAGTCATATAGTCTGGTTCGATAAATTATTAAATAACTTTTAGCCTTCCAGTGATGGTTGCTATTAATGGTTTTTAATTGATTACGAAATGTTAAAAGTGGGCATGCAAAGTGTGTAAGAAAAAGGAAATGAAGAAAATGAAATTTTAACATCAAAGACTTGGAAGAAACAAACTCTTATAACAGCACCTTACCAACCAACGTAGGCAAGTGGAGTGAAGAAGAGAACAAAGCCGGACTTCCATCCATCCAACTTCCAAACCAAATCCCTTCTTCCTTTTCACTTTCATTATCTCTTGCGATAACTTGCGCTGGCACATGGATGTCGTGTGCTTTCCACACACCCATATCTCCATTTTGACTTCAACCACAGCCAACCAACATGCAATAATAAATCCCTTCGTCTAATATTCTTTATGCTTATAATATATTCTGATTTTTGTTAAACAATTCAGCTATATTCATCAGGAAGACAATCTCCTTATTCTTTCCAATCAAGTCATTGGTTTTCCTTCCGCCCAAGTGTTCGATGGTTTTCACGAATCCTTTGTGGCATGGCATGGAGCATGCCCATCAGTCTTTAGAATCTTGTAGCTTACAGATGAAAAGTACACAATATTTTAGTTCTAAAATGCAGTACAGTTTATATATATATTTCGTTTAAGTCATTTAGGCTATTCTGGTTATACTTGTTTTTCCATTAGTTGTTTTTGTTTACTTTTTTTTTTAAATTACTTGGATTTACAAAAGCAAGAACAACAAGATAATGAGGGAATAGGTTACTTGAAAGGACTAAAAAGTATATACAAGTTAGCGATCAATTTGAAAACTGTTTTGAGCATTTAGCGATTAATTAATGACGTCAACCAGATGTTACATGTAAAATAAGACAAAGCAAGCTAAATAATTTCGTATGGAAGAGGTCCTACAGGAATGAAAGATTCATAAGCCAATCTTGACCACCACCTTTTCAAAAGAACATCATCGAAAGTTTTCCTAAAATGACTGAAATTGTCCACAATTTCAACGTCGAGTAGTCGCGCAGGACCCTTTGTTTTGCAATTGCAAGTTGACGCCAAAGACAACCAATAAAACATAAAGTTGCCACTATCTTGCATTAGGGAAAAACTTGTACAAGTTGTATACCCTTAATCATTTCAAGTGCATCACAATACCACACGAAACAGTAACATGAATTATCTACGGTTTGCTTGGCAGGAATCGGCATTTATTTATTTTAATTGCATATGGTTCGTGGTATTATCAGACTTTTTTTATTTTTACCTAACCAGTTCCCCTTTCCATTATAATAAAAGAATAAACATCAATTTTCGTTAAAAATTATTTTTTTAAAAAAAGGTGATAAACCAAATTCAAATATTTCATAAAGTACGGATTTAACTCCATTCATTGCCACATCTACTTTCATCACCAACTTAACGTAAATTTATTAATTATTACATGAGTATCAAATATCGTTTGCCCCCACTAGCTTAATGTAGAATTATTCATTCTCGTCTGTAATATTTTCAACCAGCGTACAGAGAATACGCACAACGGAGACAGGGATTGACATATGCAAGTCAAAAGTATGCGTGGAAAGAGAAATTCTAAAGCTACAAGCATCAAATTCATAGAAAAGAAGAGACAAAACAAAACAAAAGGAATGGCTAATCTATTATATTCCCGATTGTATCAAAGTGAGAAGACCAAATTGAAACAGAAAGCTAAATACCGCCATTATCTTATCTTATCGACCACAATTTCCAATTCCTAAAAAGTAGCTTCCAACCATGACATGGAATGTCAACATAATAGACATCAAAAGTGGCTTTCCAGTTTATGTAAGGGCAACTTATCTACTCATAGGGTGGACAAGAGAAGTGATAAAAGAAAACGAAAAAAGAATAAGAAACTTATTAGAAATTCAGAAATTTAGCTTTGTAATAAATGAACTGAATTTAATTATGGAAAGAAAAAACTATTCAAAGCAAATATTATGTTGGGCCCATTAATTATAAATTTATTTAGAGATTTGTTTACACATTAACTATCTTGTTAAGTTGTTGAGAGACAGCTTTGGAGCAACTGATAAGATTACTTTTTTGTGACCTTCTGGTCACAAGTTTGAATCATAGAAACAATCTCTTTATAAAAACAAATTATTTTAAAAGATAATAATTTTATTTTTCTCCTCCCAAATTTAATTTATCATTTTTTATGAAGACAAATTGGAACTTGAATCTATTCATTTTCTTAATTTGTAAACATCCTATTTTTCAAAGCCACAATTCAAACTCAACTCGGCAGTTTTCATGTGAGCAACTCCCTAACCAAATTAAAATACCAGTCTAGGTTACCTGGGATATATCATTCCCAAATATTTAATTATTAATCGTCCAAGACAAGTGATGGCTAAATGATGGAACTTTGGAATGTTCGAAGACAAAGCACGCTACTTGCCGTTCTAATGTTGACTGCAGTTTAAAGATTATCGCGAACATGTCCACCTCCACCAAATATGTTGATATTCTTTCACTTGTTTAATAAATTTGACAAGAACGAAGGTTTTATGCACAACCTTGCATCGAATGATGCGAAAATAACATCATTGATTATAACCAATGATTCCTTGACTGCAAATGAATTGAATAATCAGTATCTGTATGTTTAATGTTCATGTCAACATGTCAATATATCATACATAGGCATTGTACATAACTTGAGGAAGAAATGGAAAAGACCTTCCCCAGAAATGTAAAATCCATACAAGTAAAAGGCAGCTATATTATTTTTATTTATATATTCCAAAAGATGACCCCCAAAACTTCTAATAATTGCAGGATAATTTCTCCAAATCTTTTGTGATTTCAGCAATTATCAAATGTCCTTTAAATTTTAAAATCTATCATGTACATTTCTAAACTATTTAGCATATTATTGCGTTACACCCCTCAATTGAACTCTCGTTTGTTAACTGAGAGCCTATTTGTTTCCTTTTTATTTTTTATTTTTGTTTTCAAATTCAATAAAAAACTTGTTTGATTGAGTTTTTTGAATCACGTTTTTTGTTTTGGTTTCATCTAATTTTCAAAAACTATAAAAAGTGTTTTTTTTTCTATTTCTGTTTCTTTCATAATCTGATTTATTATCATCTAAATATATATTATTTAATTATTTAATATATTAATTATTAATAAAAACTATGAATAATATAATTCAATATTATATATTTTATTAACTAAAATTAATTATTAATATTAATTATGAATAATTTTATTTAGTTTTTGTAATTAAGTTAAATACATTTAATTTAATAAATATTAATAAATATAATTATATTTAAAATATCTTCAAAATATATAAATTTCAATTAAATTTGATTTAATAATTAAAATATATTTAAAATATATATTAATTTTAAATAAAAATTTAATTTTTAAATTATTTATTTTAATTAATTAATTAATTATAGTAATAATTTATTGATAAATATTATATAAGAGATTCAAAATGTTTTATTAAAATAATTTATCATTATTTTTATTTAATGTATAATTATTATCAGTGATAAAAATATAATTAAATTAATATTAACAATTAAACAAGTTTTAAATTTTATTTGAAGAAAATAAAAACAGAAAATGCACTGAGTTTACGAGAACACTTCCAAATGCAATGATGCCGCACAAGTATTGTAGGATGTTTACGTGGATGCTCACTAAAGACAAAATCCGATGGAAGACAAACACGTGGATGCCTACTCTAATTCATAAATCGTCTTTGCCCAATCAAAATTTCGAACCATACCTCCTGAACATTAATATGCAATGACTCCGACTCCACGAATGGTTTATTGAATGCAAAGATCAATATTGTCTGATGTCTTATATATGTCCAAGTTTCTAAAGTAGACAATTTTCTTACGCCTAAATTTCTACTTGACTGAAAATTGAAGACGAGTACAGCCTGTAAACCCTCACTCAAGAACTTCCTTCTTTTTTTTTAGGGTTATGGATTTAAATTGTGTGGGATAATTATATACCTAAATTAATAGACAACAAGGAGATTGGTTCATTAGGAAGAAGCTAAATAGAGCCTTAGTAAACAATGGATGGATGAATCAATTCTCAAATGGCTTTGCCAGCTTAAGTTCTTCCCTCTATTCAAATCACTCCACCATAAAGATACTTCAATCCCACTTGAATTCCTCCCCTAAAGCTCCTTTTAGGTTCCTAAATTTTGTTTCAAAGTTAGAGGGCTTTAAGGAAGTGATCAGTAATGGTCTAAGGCAAGTTGTGAGAGGATATAAAGCTTATCAATTAATGAGGAGGCAAAAAATCAAAGAAGGAATTAAAGCTCTCCACATAAATATTTGTCCTAATATTGAGACTAACCTTAAATTAGCTAAGGAAACTCTTAAAGCTCCCCACATAAGTATTTGTCCTAATATTGTTATATGGATCCTCATAATATGAATTTGAAAACCCTGGAGACCTAAGCCCTTAATACTTATACCCAAGCTCTTAAGTTTCATAACTTATATCTCAAAGGTAGGTTTAAACTGGCTTACCGGTTTAAGGACAATAACTCTAAATTTTTCTTCAACTTTATTTTATCTCAAAGGAACATGAATAGAACATTTTCTCTGATGGATAATGATAGCCACTTATATAGGGATTAAACCAATATTAGTGATATAACTTATAACTATTTCAAAATTTTATTAACACAATGCCCCTCTAATACCTCCTCCTTTATGATAGAGATAAATTCTGTTATAAGTTCTCCATTAGACCAGGCCATGAAGGACAATCTCTGTAGCCCTTTATCTAATCTAGAAATTAAGGATAATCTCTTCAGCTTGAGCCCCAACAATTCTTTAAAATAGAATGGTTATGATGTTTTTTTTTTCCAAAATACATAGAAGCTAACATGTACATTAGTTATGGATATTTTCATCTGTAAAAATATACTTAGGGAACTCAATAGGATTCACATCCACCTAGTACCAAAGAAGATGAATCCTAATGCAATGGTTGACTTTCATCCTATTGCATGTTATAATATAGTGTATAAGGTGATACCTAAACTTTTGGCTAATAAGCTGAAATGAGCCCTAAAATTCTTTATCAATCATTGTCAAGTAGCCTTTATTATTGGAAGGACAATTAGTGATAATATAATGCTAGTTTAATAGATGTTTAAGGATTATGATTTTATGGTGTTTCTCACTAAAAGTAGATTTTTCCAAGGCCATTGACTCATTGAAATGGAACTTTATCATTAATAGCCTAGTGGTTTCTGGATTCTTTGAGCTTCTTGTGGAATGAATCCAAGCTTTTGTAACCACAACCTCCTTTAGGTTATAGTGAATGGCTCTCCTTCAAAGTTCTTTAATGAAGTCAAAGGATTAAGGCAAGGAGATCCCTTATCCCATTACTTTTTCACCCTTGCCATAGAAGTTTTCTATAGGCTAATCACTTTTAATATAAAGACAAGTAGATCTTTCAAATACCATTACAAATGTAAGGGTCTTAAAATTAGAAACTTAACATTTATAGATGATTTAATATTCTTTTATGATGCAGATCCTATCTCTTTCCAATTGCTTTTCAACTCCCTCAACCAATTTACAAGAATTTCATAACTAAATGTTAATACCGAGAAGAGTAAATTATATATCTCTTTGAATGTGTCCAATGCAACTCTTTTAAACTCCATCTCTAGTTTTTAGATACACCATATCTCCTTTAAGTACTTAGGAGTGCCAATAACTAATAAAAAAGCCAAGGTATGTTGCCTATGTCCCTTTGTTGGAGTTAGTTAAAGATGGAATTCACCTCTTTCATATTAGATTCCTTCTTAATGTTGGAAGAGTGCAACTAATTTCTTCAGTTTTAAGGAATATCCATATGTTGTGGAAAATTTGGGGGAATCAATTAAGTTCAACAATGTCATAGGAAAGCCTTAGTATGGGTTGGGCTTATATAGATAATAACATTATTGAAGTTTAGGGGTGACGACATTATTTAGTAAAAGGTGAGTGAACAATATGTGTCTTTCATAAGCACCCATATAAACATCTTATCTTAATTGTCTTTCACAAACACTCATATAAATTGGGCAACAATTTTGAGATTGTTTCCGACAACTTAGTTAACAAGAGTTAACAGTAAAATGTGACATAATAATATGTTAAGGGGATAAATAGTAGTTTTTAAATTTTATAGGAACATTTGATAAATTGTTGAACTTAATGAAAGATCTATAGCAATTAACTCGATAATTAATGAGGGATATTACAATTGCAATAAAATGGGTGGTGGTAAGACTATCAATATTTTTATCTCTTGAAATCTTCTAACCAAAAAGGCATACATAAGTTTAATAAGATTTCCACTATATGAAGAAAGAGATTTTTTCCAGTATGATAGTTCAAAAATTTTATGAGGGCAATTGGACAAAGTTGCAACTATTCGCAACTATTTGATAACGTAAGGTTATGATTGATTAAATATTCAATAAACTAAGATTTTGAAGGGAATAATCACATGTTTCTTCGTATAAAATCGTGTACAATTGTTTTGGTAGATTAATTGCGACTTGGGAATTTGTGGAATAAGGTTGTAAAGGAGTCTAGATCAATTATTGAGCTTAATTTTGTTATTATTTTTTTAATTTTGAAATTTTTGATGAGTTTAAAATTTTAACAGCTTTCCAAGTTGAAGCCTATAATTAACAATCCTAAATTTTGTAATTCAAGCTTGAATATAAAGTATGTTTTAAACTTATGATAAGTTTGCTTTTAAAAACATACAATCATGATGGGTTTTTTTCCATGTTTTTTACATTTTAAAGTTTTAAAGTGAACAGATATATTGATCGTTGGAATTAAATAATATAATTTCTTAACAAGTTCATAAATTGTCAAGTCTTTCAAAATCGGAAACAAACTAAACATGGCTTAACTCATGCCTCAATTAATGATCTTTTAAGTAGAACTTATGTTCCACGTTAATTATGGAACCCTGTTTCGAGTGAATGCCTATCTCCCAAACTAAATAAATATATTGTTTTGATGTGGAGGCAATATTAAATTGCTCAAGAAATGTGAACTGAGCAACGCCCCAACTCTTTCTTTTAAACGTAAACAATGCTCTAACTTCACGTCAGGCGTACAGAGAGTTCACTGCCGCTCATAATTAATAAAGTGTTGCTTCTAACAAGTAATAACATGTTGCTTCTAACACGTACCATCAGTCCACCCTTATTAATACCTGCCACAAATACCATCAGGGAGTGTGAAACCAAATCTTGAAAGAATCAAATAGTGTGAAGGCATTAGAAAAAGAATCTAATTGACACCGGATATAATTGAAATAAGTATAGGCTTATAAGTTATGTAAATAATTTAGAAGGATCCATATTTTTTTAATTTCTTATATAAACCATTTTTAATAAAAATATTTTATTTCTAACCTCACTCTTTCTTTCACATAAATATTAACAGCACAATATTTGCATGGAACAAAACCATTATACTAAAGAACTAAAACAAGTTCATTTAAGTATCAGAAGTAACAAGTTCATTAAATTTGTTTTTATATAATTTTATTTATTTAAATAAAGACCTTTATTATTTAAAGTTACATAAAAATATGTATTAAAAGTATTTTTCTACAAAATACTTTTTATTAAGATTATATTAATCATTTAAATAGAACTTGTTATTCGTATAAATTCTGTAGGATAGTTAATAATTAGTTTTCAAATGATTTGTGTTAAAATACTTCGATAGAAACACAATAAAAATTAATTTTAATTATATAATGATTTATGTTAAAACTTTCAATCAAAAATACAATAGAAATTAATTTTAATGTTTCCGAACTCACAAGATTATTTTAAATTATTTTAAAAATGAGAAAAGTCGAGTTTCTTAATCTGAAAATAAGTGTGCATCTATATATATTAAAAAATTCCTAACGAGGCCAGGCCAGCCCTCGGCGAGAGAGTGTGGTCCCCACAAGTGCCCATAAATAATGAGCTTTGTGAGCCAAAGTTTTCAATAGAGCAGGTCGACGGTTGAGTCTTCTTGGAGGAGTCTGAAAACATTTCTCGTCAAAATAACCTCATAGTGTCGACATGGCCGGTTCCAAGGAAGAGCTTTTGGTCCAGAAAGTCTGTGACCTGTACGAGCAAATCTCAAGCCTCGAGAGCCTCAAACCCTCCAAAAATGTCGACATGCTCTTCACACAACTTGTTCTCACGTGCATCCCACCAATCCCTATTGATGTCAACAATCTTTGCCAAAATTTGCAAGACATAAGGTCCAAGCTTATTAGACTTTCTGGCGAAGCAGAAGGGTACTTGGAGACTCATTACTCGACCATCTTAGGTTCCTATGAACACCCCCTTGACCATCTAACTCTCTTCCCTTACTACACAAATTACCTTAAGCTTGGCCAACTCGAATTCAACATCCTTAAACAACACTATATCCATGTCCCTCGCAAGATTGCTTTTGTGGGTTCTGGTCCCCTTCCTCTAACTTCGATTGTGTTAGCTTCCAAACACCTTACCACAACAACTTTCCACAACTATGACATCGACCCTTCGGCCAATTCAATGGCTATTCGCCTTGTTTCGTCCAATCCCGACTTGTCCAAGCGAATGCTCTTTCACACATCAAACATCATGGATGTCACAAATGAACTAAAAGATTTTGATGTAGTGTTTTTAGCAGCTCTAGTTGGCATGGACAAGGAAGAGAAGGTAAGAGTCATTGATCACTTGGCCAAGAACATGGCTCCTGGAGCACTCTTGATGCTCAGGAGCGCTCATGGTGCCAGGGCTTTTCTTTATCCGGTTGTTGATCATAGTGACCTTCAAGGATTCGAGGTGCTTTCGATGTATCACCCAACTGATGAAGTGATTAATTCAGTTGTGGTTGCTCGTAAGTATTCAGACATTCCCAATTACATGTACTTGCATGATCAGAACCGTCTTAGCTCTGCCAACATAATTCTGCCTCGCAAGTGTTCGGAGATTCCGGCTTTCTGTCCGCTTTGCCGTGGTAAGATGATTGATGAATTGACAATTGAAGAATAATTAATTTCCAATGAATCGGCAAGCACTCATCAGGAATATTGTCTAACCTGCTATGTTCGTCCTCACTAGTGATTATTTCCTGTCTCCAATATGTGTCTTCGCTTCTTAAATCTACTTGTGGAATAATGGTTGTTCTTTCGCTAAGTACTGTCGAAAGATCAATCCTTTCTTCCAGTGATCGATGTATACATATCGTCGTATATGCTATATGTAGACTCATCAGCTCGTATGTTTTAATCCCATCATATCTTCCAGCTTTCTCTTTCTTTCAATCCTTTTGATGTTCAACAGGGAAATTGGGATGTTTTTTAATGCATCTTTCAGTCATTTCTTTTCTCACTCGGTGTGTCAAGTGTAATAACCAATATTTTCTTATATATTCAAGTATCACCCAGTTATGTTCTGACATCTAATCCTGAGTTTGAATGGATTATAGTCTGCTTGCTGTGTTGTTTAAATTTTGCCGACCAAGGCTTTCTTCCACATAACCATCAAAATGCATCTGCGTTTTCTCTGGTAATTAACAAGCATAACGCGTCAAGTTCACAATCGTTAATTCCCAGGTTCCTAAAATCTGAAAGCAAACTAGAAGTAGGAAGACAAATTCATATAATACGTAATAGAATTCCTATCCTCACAGAGAGCATTTATTTCTCTTCAATTTGTTATACTAGCACACCATCCGCATCATATAGTATGGTTGTCTTGAATCTTATTCTAGAATTCTAAATAAAAATGCAAGAACATATCGCAAATAACTTTTGATTATATCTTTTTGTTGATTTACGAGAGAGAGCAATTCTAATCTTATATTTATTATTAAAAAATTAAACTGACATATCTAATTAAGAAAGAATAACTCATAATTATTTAATTATCATTCAAACATAAAAAATATTAATTAAATTTTCCCATAAATAAATGATTAGATAAAGAATTTTCAAGATAGGGAATAGCACAGTTAACAGGAGGCTATTGCAGGACTGCCATTATTTTATTTGCAGAACCTGTGGCTTGCAGCATTCATGTGTGTGAAGACGTCAATGCTTGAACCGCAATCAGTTGAGAAAAACGGTAAAGCACTCAAAGTTTGGACATAGGGGTGACGTGTTGACTAGGACGTTACTACGCAGTCTTGTCTTCTCTCTCTTTTTCCATTTCTATCATCAACTGTTAACTGCTTTTGTTTCGTGTATGCTGTGGGGTGATCCTTAATTAGCAGATAGCATAGCATAGCCAGAAAAAAAACCAATTGATTGATGACGGACACTACCACCTTTTTGGATTTCTATCAGCCATTGCTAGTGCTAGTTGCACTAACAGATAAATTTGCATAGGTTCCAAAATCAGTTGGTCGGTTAAAGTGGCATGTAACAAATGATGTTTGTCTCACTTTACTTGGAATTTAAGAGACTTTCTAAGGTTTTTGTCACGAGTAGAGAAACTGGTATGTATTTAAATTCCAATAATGTGGGTATCAATAGCAATGACAAGGCCTTAAAATGGAGAATCAGAGCACCCGTCTCTAGCTTTGATAGACTGCTAAAGTAACTGGGTTAAAGCTGTTCTCGTTGGCATACCTTATACGAGTTTAAGTTGCAAATTGAACTTCCTTGGACTCTTCCCCTCTTTATCACCGTGGATGAGAGCTAAAACAGAAGTCTTTGTCTTAGCACTTATCCATTTCATGTTTTCATAAGAAATCAGTGGCCTCCAGGTTCCAATTATAACGACTATTGTGGATGTGGACTTTCATCATTGTCATGATTTTAATCCAACTGCCTAGGGCCTCGATAATTGACAGTACGAGTACAGCCAACCTCTGAGATAATGTTTCGTCTTCGATTATGCTTATCACTATTTAATACCCCTGAGGCCCAACCCAACATGTCAATTTGGACAGCTAGAGTGAGCATCCCTTTCGTGAAAGTTAGCAGTCTGGGTCTTGGATTGCTATTTGCTACATAAATGCTTCGTTTGGTAGATAACCAATGGGCTATTTTTTTAGCTGATTGGTATCACGGATTGGTTGTCTTCAATTATTTGACTCTTTAAATAGCTACGAAAGTTGTTTGGAAACTAGTAGACTTGATGGTTGATTTATGATAAACAGTCAAAAATAAAAACGCTCTTATATAAGCGCATTTTCATCAATCAGCCAAAATTTTAACTATCAAAAGTTAATTGTATCCTTTAATTGAGGTTCTTAGATACTTACGTTTTAGGAGTAGTGTTTGTTCTTATAATTATTTTATGTAGTTATAGGTTAGAAACAAAATGTTGAGCTTAAACGAAAATGAAAATAGAAAGAGTTGCATAAAATTTTTGTAGATGATGAAACAGTACAAGTGAACATGACTTTTTTAAAATCTAAATTCTTATAAGAATATTCAACAAAATATTAAGGTATATAATATTCATACCCTTATAATTTTTTTAAAGTCATATTTTCATAAGTTATTTTACACATAAATAATTAATTTTGCCAAACATCTCGAACAAATAGCTAATACAATATGCTGATCAAATCACTTAGATAAAATTAGCCAAAAGCTAATGCAATCGAAATGAATGAGCTGATTGCTTCGTAGGACCAAAATATTAGAGGCACAACTCGTTTACTATCGTAGATTTGGATCATACGTTCATTCTGTCAGGACCTTTTGCTTTAGTTCTCATGGGATTTCTTTTATTTCTCGATTTTTTATTTTTATTTAATTTTCAAAGATCATATATTATATATTATAATTTGAAACCTCATGTATAAGTAATTTATTTATATCTAATGTTGTCTGCTCTTATTTATTTTAAGGCTTCACATTTCAGTTCTCCGGCGAACATTAATCAAGTGTCTTTTTAGGAATGTCAAAGTTGTCCAACCTGACTTATTTTTGGCATGGATTAGTCAGGCTATGAGTCGGCAGGCTATGGGCAGACCAAGAGCTTATCATAGGTGGGCCACGAATCGGCCTGATCAGGTCCGTGACCTCATCATTATTTCTAAAACGACGTTGTTTTGAAAGTTTTTATTTAAAAAAACAAAGGACAGGTTGAACCCGGGCAGACCTATCCCGGGCCAGGCCTAGGATTGACATCTCTAATCTTTTTCCTATGCCCACTTTCTAAATAATGACAAATTTCAAGTTTTTTGATTAAAAAATATTGTCTGCCATTGCCAGAAAGTTTCATTTTACTGAGACACAAAAATGTGTTAATAAGATAAAATGATACAGGGTGGGAATAAAATAAGTGAAACAGTTGATTTCATTCCTAAAATTATACAATAAGATATTCTTTATTTCAATTAACCAGTTTTTATTTTGTTCCATCAAATTTTATCCACACATTTACGTAAGATTCACACAAATGTGTTAACAAAATTAAAAAAGAATAAAAAAACAGGATTTAAACACCTAACAGGAGAGAGGATGTTCCGAATCATAGAACAGGCCATAAAGCGTGACGAGGGCTTTTATATGGGGATGTAAAGGGAAATATTTCTTAACAGGTAAGAAGTTATCGAAATTTACAATCTTGTCATATAACTTTACATATTTGAAAGAATATTTTGTTATTTAAAGTTAAATGAAGTACCTAAATTTATTAGAAGCATTTTTAAATAATTTTTACTAAATTTTTGTCAAATTATTTTGGCATAATTCATTATTAAAATTAAATTGGACTAGTTATACAAAATTTATAATATACTTAATTATCAATCATTTAATAATTTATGTTAAGATAAATCAGAGAAAAACTTAAAGTATTTGTAATAATACAAAGCACATTCTGGAAATTTTAGAATAATAATACTATTATTAAAAAAAACAAATACAAAACTAGGGCAGACGTTCTACTAAAGTTGATAAACAAAAAGGTGAGCATAGTGAGAAAAAGAAGAATATGAATTAAGAAAAAATAGGACCATCTCATTCGATGGATGTTTAATAATTAGAAAGCAAATGTTACAAGCATCAATATTTCGTTTCTCTTTTGAGAGAAAGGTACGGCCTTGACAAGAAAGCTGAATACGGTTTAGTAATCCTTCCACAAGCAAGTTACAGCAAGTAACCTGCCTTTCTTTTTTAAATTCCGAAACCCTAGCAACTGCACATGGTAATCAAAACTATAGTATTGCTGTCAATAATCACAAATATAGATTCAGTGAAGATTGAAAGAAAGCAATATAGATGTTATATACCACGAACGGAATAGAGTTAAATTTAAACAAGATGCGACTGATCAGCCTTCACAGCTCTGTCCATCATTAGCACACGGAAATCACGAACCAAATTGCAACTATTGATTAAGGTAAAAAAAAAAAAAAAGACGAGATTTTCTTAGCAAACTATAATACATCATCCGGTACCAAAATAGGTGGTGGGTTGCACCATGGTATCATCGGTAGCACCAAGATTGACACCTTCCATGAGAGCCAATCTCATGTCTTCCGACGGTTTCCAATGTCGCTTCCGCTGGTTTATGAACCAGTTGTTGATTTGCTTTTGGTCTAGCCCTGTCATTTCCGACAACTTTGCTTTATCATCTTCCTGCGCCACATTTGTTAGTTAGATGTCCTGTCCATAACCACTCCTCCGGTCATAGTTTACGCATGCTGCACGATGATCTCGAGCAGGATTTCATTTTTAAAAAGGAACATGCATATTCTATTGTTATCTATGTGAGTTCACTTGCTATGCACACTCCACCACTAGTTTCAGCAACAGTAAAATCAAGTGTACTCCAAAGGTTGCTTAACAATCTAATTAACAAAAGTACAAATTAAGATCACATCATTAACCGGGGTAGTTTGCATTGTCATTGCGGTTTAACATTTGATTTCAGAATTTGACGTCCTTTTACATCTTAATACAAGTTCATTACAAGATGCTCTTGTGCTCTTCAACTAGCAGCAAACAGAAGTATTGCTAATCATGCAAAGCAAAATGGTGACAAAAAGTTAGTACTTAACAAGATATTGTGGCAATAAAGTCTTGATTTACCGTAGGATAGGGCCATTTATAATGGCTGTTCCACCATTCAAGAAGTGTGGTCCTTGCATCTTTTGGAAGTTTGCCTTTCTTTCGTTTCTTCAGGAACTCTTTTCTCAAGTTACTGAGGTAACCACTGTACTTGCGCAACAGCATTCCCTTGACATCCTGATCGATGCAGTGACTGGAAGAAGATTCTTGACTTTCTATTCCTTCAACCTCACCACAACTTAAATCTTCTTCTGAAGTCTCTGCTCCTTCATCTGCATACAATATCAACAACCAATTCAACATGATTATTGTCAAATCAAACTAAAACCATATATCAGAAGATCATTTTAAATAACCCTGTCATCTCATAGAGATTGTCCATATCAAAAGAACTTCAAAAAAGTAAAATTCGTGTTCAGTGACGTTTTAACAATCATAATTTGATAAACAATTGGAATAAAGTGTTGCTCATATGTATAACGCAGCAAATTTTCCTCTTTCTCATGAACAAAGCAAACTCGAACAGCACATTACTAGAAACCTGCAGTCATCCAAACAACTAGAAAGCTGAAGCAACAACCATTCAATTATCGTAGCCAAAACTTGTCTAGGTTTCTTTTCAATCCGTCTTCTTGGATAAGTATCATTCAAGAGGACGATGCATGACGAGGATAGGAGACTATAAGCCTCCTCATGCAGTTTTTCAAGCATGTTCGAAATCCCTCCTATTAGAAACTTACAATTGCAAAACCAGGGTAATATTTTGCTCTTGCACCAATCTATAAACTTCATTTATTGCTCTTAGGTTCTTATCAACTCCATCTTCATTTTTAGACAAGACAAATTTTGTTAACACGACATATTTCTCATGACATCCTAAGCTAAGATACATTTGCAGTATTGTCAAAAACACAAATATAAACCATTAGGAAAATAATATCCGGGCATCAAACGCATTCCAAGTCCTTCAGTGAATCATCAATTTGCGAGTCAAGTTTGGAACAATGGATACCCTCCAAGGACCAACTTGTAGTTGATTTCACTTAAAATATGTGAAAATGAATGTGCACATTTAGCCCAAGGAAGATGCATAAACTTGAACAAGTCAATTGTGAAACCTAATTAGTTTCTCTAAGGAATATAGAACTTAACCAAAGGAAGGCAAATAATTTGTAGGCAAATTAATACGATACAACTTTATACCGGTAACCAGCTTGATAGAAAATGTGTGTTGAGTAGATCAAATATTGTTAAGTGTTCTATGTTGTAGCAAATTTTAATAAATAAATAATTGCCTTCCTTAGAAACCACTGCTATTTCAGGAAGTCCATTGAGAAAGATTTTGATCCACAGTACACGTGATATCACTGTAACTTCTGACGTAGCCTACGCCGAAGCTCCAATGTTAGGAGCCAAAGGAATCGTACATACATACAGTTCTCTGGAATAAACAGATAGTCGTTTTACAGAAGGTGAAAGTTTTATTGGAATAATATATAGCAAATACATCAGACAGTTCTCACAAATTTCAAGTTGTATTCAGAAAAGAAATATTACTTAGGAAGGGATCGGGTTTTAAGAACATGATTTTTCCAATGAACACATCGACACCCATCAGACCGCTTTGAAGAAAAAGAAAAGATGGCCATAAATACAACAATTATAAGTTGGATGGTAGGTAAGAACTACGGTGGTTATTACTTTGGACCCAATATTTCAACACACTACAAGTAAAAACTATTCGTTTCTTCATGCATACAACTAGGAATTTAAACACCTTGCACCCACCACAATTCAAAACATTTTAATGCATAGTAGAATCAAAACTAAGAAGTACACTTGAGCAAGTTATATTCAGATGAAAACTTTTACTTGTCTTCTACTTACCAGAAACATAACCACAGCTTGTCGTCAGTGCTCCTTTACAGAGATTACTTAATTGTAATTCTATGTTGCTCAAGAAGGTGGTCGCCTCGTTGAACGGCTTGGATATCTCTTCTTTGTATCTATGAAGAACCTCACAGTATGATTCCTGACAAAGTTACAGCAGAAACTCATCCTTATTTGATATCATAAAAAGATAGAAGATAAAGATATTATATTACTTTTCCTTCTCTTGATTTGGCCCAAGTAAAAGTTGTTTCTTTAATCAACCTTCTTGATTTGTTTGAAACTTTGAATAAAGAACCGGAAACAACATGAAGCACAAATATTATAATAAATACTATTAAATTTTGGAAGTACCATGAACTCGTCCAGTTCCGGGTCTGTTCCTATCGCACTAAGGCAAGTGTTCAGTGGGCAGTTTGCATTGCCTATCTCTTCAAGTAAAGACGCTATTTCTGGCGGTGCACCAACCTTGAGAAACGAAAAGAGCAGCACAATAAATTAATTTTTTGACTCACCTTTATCAGTAACTCAACTCCTTTTCGACTTTTGATAACAGTATTTTCTTGCTTTTTGAGAACAAATCAATGGAGAATCAGCTTTAAAAAGCAATAGTAAGCAGTTTTGAAGATTGAATACAAACATACAACAAAGCATTAATTATAACCTTTTGACACTCAATGTGTGCAGATACTAGGTCTGGGTACCGAGGGTGACTTGCGATTTGGGTCTTGATTAGATCACACATATCCGATCCAGTGATCCGATTACAATGATCACCAGCTTCAAATTCAAAGAGATTATTCACCGGACTATGGAATTCGATACTTGTACAAGCAGCGAAGTTATTAGGCAAGCTTTCAACTCCAACTATATCATTTGAACAAGATATTGTAGGATCAATCCTGTAAAAGTCCTCCATGAAATTTTTGGTGCCCAGAAAATAGAAAAACACCAATCTTGAGAAGAGATGACAACACCAGACCAGTCAAAAGACAGGAGTTTCTATAAAGGCGACATCAAGTGATCAGATGAAGCAAGCACATTCTTAATATGGGCACATCTAAATAGGTTTATGGACAAGTGAGCAATCTTTAAACTTCTTCAAGCACTAAAGAAATCGAACCGCCATTAGAGGCTGTCCAAGTTCAAAAACCCCTAAAGAGAGAGAACAGCAACAATAAAAACAGTAGGTAGTTTTATGTATGGCTCGACTTTTCATTTCTTCCAAGGCGGTACATAAAAACTAAAAGGGCACATATACGCATATGATCAGGAATTACACTGAGAGTAATAAAAAGTGTAGGATAGGAAGTCAGGTTTCAACTTTGAAGTAACCAGAACCAATCCCCATCATAGAAAAGCCGCATGTTCTAGGGGATATCGTAATAAAAGAACCAGAACCCAAATGAGCTTTCAAGCAGAGAAATGTAAAAGCCCCATTACACAAACTCGAAGTTCAAGAATCTTAGTGAAGCAGAACCCACGGAGAGAGAGGAAGGGAGAGAGGCAAGTACAGATAACTGTGAGTAACCTTAGCTTCAGGACTCGGGAGCGGAAAGAGACCAGACGTTACTTACTTTTCCAATAAGAACTCAGATAAAAGCATACAGAGACGGAGAGAGAACTCTAAGCGAGTGTGACCTCCGTAGATTGGTTAATATCCGAAAAAGTTCCCCTATATACCACCGCATAATAAAGACAGCGAGACAGAGAGATGAAAGGTATGGTTTGCACGTTCTTGCACGCTGAGTAACAGTATAATCACATCATGGGCGCGGTGTAGCCCGTATTTATAGAGGATATGCCTCTTTTATGTGGCCAGTTTAACTGTGACATGACATTCTGCCACTTTTCACATTCTCGTTGGCTTATACATGCAGACCTTTGTTGGACCCCGTCATAAACCGCAGTAATTTGGTACTGTACAACAATAACATCCTGTTCTTTTACCTCGCTGGCTTCCTCGTTCGTCGACCCACGTTATGATATTATGGTTACTCACCACACCTGAGCTGACTAGCCAGGTTAAGGTACAGACTAAGACTATGATGGTTTAGACAAAAGTTTTGTTTTCATTGTCAATCTTCATTAGGGTTCATGCTTTTAGTTTTAGGTTTTGGATCAATGACCCACTATAGCACATCTGCATTTGCTCGTTTTAATCGAGTACTCTCTCTCTTTTGTACTGCTTAATGAAAAAAGAAACCCACATGAGAACATGATAGCACGTATTTTCTGTTCACGAACATTTAGTGAGGCAAAAGGTGAGGTTTGATCCTAAATCCTAATATGTCATATGTTGCCAGGGTACTTTTGAATTAATAGGAAAAAGAATTCAGATAGATAATGCCTGCCACTGCTTTGTGTATTAGGTTTGAAGGCAAATTTAGATAATGCCTGCTACCGCTAAGTGTATTAGGCTTAATTTGGAGGAGTGGTAACGGTTGATAACTTGCTGAAATAATGGCCCTGTTTGGCAATCAGCTGATTGAATTAGCTGTTAGCTGATTTTATCAGCTGTTAGGTGATAGCTGATTCTATTAGCTGATTTGACCAGCAGATTGCATTAGCTGTTTGTTAGAGATGTTTGGTAAAATTAAATGTTTAGTATTAGCTGTTTATGTGTAAAATGACTTATAAGGACATAACTTTAAAAAAATTATAAGAGTATGAATATTATATATCTTAATATTTCGTTTAATATTTTTATAGGAATTTAGATTTTAGAAATTTAATTCTGCAAAAATTAAGTTTATAACTTTAATAGAAAACATAGAACATATGATGAT
>JANIIA010000008.1:29343277-29360715 GCA_027478495.1 Erythroxylum alaternifolium
TAGTAAATAAAATATTTCACCTTACTTAAATACTATTGGCAAAAACTTCCTTCTATTAATTAAGTAAGGGTATAATGAAAAATACTAAAATATCATGAAGTTATTATTGGAATGTAAAATTTCCACCGCATAAGTAGTTTCCTACCGCAGCCTCCTTTCTGCTTATCTATTTCTACGGTGGTACCGCAGTTTTTTCCAACCTGCGGTTGTCTGCCGCAAATCTAAACCCGTGACTACGTTAGAAAACTGCAATGGATAAGTACTTATCCTCGCCTGCAGATCCAAAACGCACCCTTAGACTTGACAACAAATTAAGTCATTCTTGCAACGATGGCAGGTATCATAATGGCTTAGTAAAATGGTTCCGTTCCTGCACCTTTGGAGAACATCTGTTGACATTACCCGCTATTAATTAAAAGCACTCCAATAGTCCTTTTCTGCTTCGGTAAATAAGAAGATACTATATCGAAATGATTAGTTGTCACTAAATTCTATTGCGTATCAGTATAATGTATTTTGTACCGTATTAATTGAAAAACAGTATGAAACTAAATATAATAGCACCGATCATCGATATCAATTGGTACCGGCAATTTCACGTAGTACCAGCTAGTATCGGTCAGTACTTGCTATCTAGGGTGAGGGGTAGTTAAGTAATTTTCTTTTTTGCATATTGGTCTTTCAAGTTTTTAAAATTTACTGTACTGATAAATATTTGACCGATATTTATTGGAAGACTAATTTACAAAAAAGAACATTACTTAAGTGCCCCACCCTGACACTGTCTGCTACTCTCTCACTCTCTCTCTCACTTTTCTCTCTCATTCAGTCACTCTCTTTCTCTCAGTTCTCCTTTCCATCGACTCTCCTTTCTGCTGACTCTCCTCTCCGATGACTCTCCACCATCGCCTCTTCCTCGTGGTCATGGCCAATTTTGTCTCTCTCTCTCTTGGGCAACTCTCCACTCTTTTGTGCACACCACGCTAACCATCCGTCCATTAACGTGCCCAGTGCATGTAGAGTGTAGAGTGTAGTAGAATCTGCAGATCTAGAATTTCAATATTCCAAATATAAATCCAAACTCAACCGACCTGAACTGCACTGAACTGACCTGACTTTTAATTGCATTTTCTAATTGTTTGGATGTGTTTTTTACTCTGAATAGCAATTGCATTATTTTTGGTTGTGTATTTGTGTGTTTTGTAATGGTTGGAATTGCTAGAATTCTTGGAATTCTTGGAATTGTTTATTTGAGTTTGAAAGTTGGAATTATTTGTGTGAGTTGATTCAATTTCAATATAATTTAGGCGTTGCCAATTTATGAAAAAAATTAATGCATTGGAAAATTTGGATTTGAAACTTGAAATTGTTTGTGTGAGTTAATTAAATTTCGATGCAATTTAGACATTGTCAATTTATGAAGAAAATTAATGCATTAAAAAATTTCAGGAAGAAACTAAGCACTGTTGATTAAAATTGGTGAATAAAAGATTGTTAAATTAAAGTTGGGAATTAGGATTTTAGTAACAATATTGATTAAAACTAGTTAAGAAAACAAACTAATTATAAGCATTATAAATTGAATTGTATAAGTAAACAAAATATATTAGTTGATAGTTAAATTATGAGATTACATAAATTAAGTTGTAAACTTATAGTTGTGAGTTATGGTTAAAGTTAGATATGTTATAGTTGTGAGTGTATGTCTTTAGTTTATGGTTGACTAATGTAATCGTACAAAATAAGTTATATTATATAAGATAGACATGTGTATTGTGTAATTGTGTGTGTTAAATACTTGAATTGTTAGTTTTTGACTTATTAGTACTGTTAGATAAAATTGAATTTTGTAAGACGCAATCATATAAAATGAGTTATATTATATAAGATGTATATGCGTATTGTGTAATTATCTGTGTTGAATACTTGAATTGTTTGTTTTTGACTTATTGTTAAATTGTGTTGGATGAAATTGAATTGTGTATGATGTAATCATACAAAATAAGTTATATTATATAAGTTGTATATGTGTATTGTGTAATTGTTATGTTGAATACTTGAATTGTTGGTTTATGATTTATTGGTAAATCATGTTGGATGAAATTGAAATGTGTATGATATAATCGATTAATCATATAAAATGAGTTATATTATATAAGATGTAATTATGTATATTGTTGTTAGTTTTTGACTTATTAGTGAATCATTTTAGATGAAATTGAATCGTTTATGATCTAATAATATAAAATGAGTTATATTATATAAGATGTATATATGTATTGTGTAATTGTGTTAGTTTGAACTTTTAAGTTAAACAATAAATATTTTGTAATAGTAGTTGATAATAAAATTGTGTTTTTTATTTTAATATATGTCTTCAATTATTTTTACAGATAAATGGAAGGCAGTTTAAATACAAATGATAATTCAACTACTTCAGAAAGATAAAATGATCTAATTTAGGCTCATGTTGCATTGGTCTTTGGTATGAATAACTATACTATTTGCTTGTTTTGTAACAAGCATTTGAAAGTTGGAGGAATCACCAGATTAAAGAAGAATTTAGTTGGGGTTAAAGGAAATGTGGAAGCTTGTAAAAAAGTGAGTCATGATCTAAAATGACAAATGAAGACTTTACTTGAAGAGTATCAGCGTGAGAAAGATAAAAGGGAGAGATTGAATTATGAAATTGGTAGTGGAAGTATGTTTGACGGTGTTTAAGATGATAGTAGAAACGTTGAAGGTGGTAGTATTTCATCCTAGTAAGAAGTAAATGTTACATCTTAACCTAATGTTAGGAAAAGAAGGCAGGTGTCGAATTTTTTTACAACATGAACAACTCCTAAAGCTCAGCCTTCAATTCGTAATATCCTACAATCAAGAGAAGTGACTCATAATATGGATATGGCAATGGCTAGATGGTGGAATGATTCATATATAGCATTTACTGCTTCCCAGTGTTATTATTATTAGTCTATGGTGGATATTATAGCCTTTTACGGTCTGAGATACAAATCTTCTTCTATTGATGACTATAAAGGTAAACTTTTGAATAACTCTGTTTATGAAATTAAAAATTATTTGGAAGAAAGAATAATAACTTGAGTTACTTATTGATGTTCAATCATGTGTGATAGTTGAACAAGTAAAAGACATGAGTTTATTATTAATTTTTTGGTTTATTCTGAAACGGGCTAAATGTTTTTTAAATTTATTGATGCATCTGAATTTATTTGTCATGTTGATACTTTATTTGGAATATTCTATGAAGTTGTGAATGAAGTAGGGCCAGAAAAATATTGTTCAATTCATTACAGACAATGATTTCACTTATAAAGTGATTGGAAGAAGATTACAAAGCAAGTATAGTTCTTCTTTTTGGACTCCTTATGCTACACATATTGCATTAAATTAATACTAGAAAATATAGGGGATGTCCTGTATTTTCTTATTATTGAAGAGATTGTGCAAAAAGTTAGAAAGGTGACAAAGTTTATCTACAATAGTGTATGGGTCTTGAATTTAATGATAAAGGATTTCACCAATAGTAGGAATTTGTGTTTTCTTACTATTATAAGATTTACAACAAATTTCTTACCACTTCAATGTTTTATTATAATGAAGAAAGAGTTGAGATAGATGTTTATAAGTTAAAAGTGGGTTACATCTCAGTATGTCATGTCTAACGCTAGATTGGAGGTTTTCAGAATTATACTTGAAGATAATAAATTTTGGTCCTAATGTCAATTTATCATCCAAGTTTGTGAGTCTTTGGAGAGGGTGCTTTGTTTAGCTAATAGTGGGGAAAAGGTAAAAATTAGTTGTTTTTATGATGTCATGGAGAGGGTGAAAGAAGTAATCAAGGCTAATATGAAAAATAGGCCTTCTTTGTACACACCTTATCTTACACTCTTCAATGAGAGATAGGAAAGATAAATTTACTGTTTATTTTTTGTAATTAGGGCGTTTTTGAATCCTAATGTCTATTTCATATTAGGTTTTACAAAGAAAGTTGAAGTTAATAGGGAATGTTATTAACTATTTCAATAGTTGTTGCCCATAAGATGATGCAAGATCTCCTAAACTCACAAATAGAGATTTATAAAGAGGGTTTTAGGGATTTTAGGATGTCAATTGCTATTTGTCAAAGCGCAAAACTTAATCCAAGTGTAATCATCACTTTATTTTGTTTAAATTTTTACTTTTGTTGTATTACGACTTACAATTTTTTAGGAGGACCAATTTAGAAGTGGTGTTTCAGAATTGCAAAGGTTTGCAATTCAAATTTTAAGCTAATGTATGAGGTCAACAAGCTGTTAAAAGAATTGAAGCACATTTGAATTCATCCATTCTAAGAAAATGAATAGATTAGAGTACAAAAGATTGACTGATTTGGTCTTTTTTTATACAATTTAAAGTTTCGAGAAAGGTATATTTTTATCATTATTAAGATAGATATAATTTCTTATAATTTTTAATTATTTTATTTTATTTTTTACTAGGACAAAAAATATAACAAATAGTTTAATAGATCCAACTTGCATTGATAATATCAATCTTTTGGTATATTAGGTTTTTGAAGAACCAAGTTTGATAGATGAGAGAAACTTGGAAGATAATCTTGGATGGAAAAGCATTGACATGTCATTTGGTGTAATGAATTTGAATGATGGTGATGATGAGGCTCCTCTCAATGATGAGAATTTTGTACCAATTAAGAATTGAGGTCAATACAGTTATAACGAGTATCCCGTATGCGATTGAATGAAGTTCAAGGTTTTTATTTCCTCTCTTTTTTTAACTTTATGTATATTTGATTTATATGTTAAATTCTATATATGCAATATAATTGTAAATATTTATGTTTTAGGTTTCATTTCTAGTTGGTTCTTCAACATGAACTCTTGTTGTAAATTGTAATTGTAATTGTAAGGGAGTAACATATATTTATTATTCTTTTTATTTGATGTTTTTAATGTAATTATTTTTATTATATGATGAAATTGTAATATTTTAAATACTTTGTATTGTTCTTAATATTATATTTGTATGATGATTAAACAATCTTTTTCATATTAATATTGGTTATTATTATATGTGAAATATATAAAAATTAATGTTAATAAAAATAAACGAATTGTTGTTATTTTAAATTTCTATTATTATGATTTTTGGATACATAGTTGATGTAAAATTATAAAGTATACGGTACAATATACTAATGGACTATTTTGCAATTTTAAAAAGTCAGAGATTATTTCATAAATTTAAAAATTACTTAAAATGATATCTGGTATTGACTAGTATCAATACAATACCATACAAAACCAAATCTAATACTAATATCGGTACAGTTAAAATATTCATAACGATGATACAAACGGATTTCCATTTGCAGTTTTAAAGTAATTTTTTAAAAAATTTCCATATTTTGTCAACAAACCAAAATTCTTCTTATTAATTAATATTAAATAATTAATTTTAATAACAGTAGAAAACTAAAAACAATTATTTTTAGTTTAATTAAATTAATTTAATAGCTATTTAATAAATATATTTTAATTTAAAACATCTTTAAAATATATTTTAAATATATTATCTATTAAATATAAAATTAACTTATCTTTATTTTTATTTAATATTTAATTATTTTCAATAATAAAAATGTAATTATAATGATACTAATAATTAATATTTGTTGAAAAATAAAAATTATAATAATATCAATTTTTAAAAATTGGGAATGAAACTAAACAGGTAAAACAAGATGTTTAAGGTTTAAGATTTAAAATGTTCAACCGGTATTAGTGCATCATAAAACTGGCATATGATTAAATATAATTAAAGAATTTAAAATATAATTGTCAGAAAGTATTTTTACCTATGGAAGAAATTAATATTTAATTAAAAAAGAGATTATTAGATAAAAATTAATTAATTAATTTGAGTTTATAAGAATTCATTAATTTAAAAAAATCGAGTAATTGTTAAGTTAGCCATGGATTCATGCATCACATGCATGACAATATAGCGGAAGAGTCGGAATCTGAATTCCAACCTATGACTTCCCCGAAATTCCAGAAACACAGATGCATGCATAGACAGATCATAAGAACATGAAATTTAAATACTTTTGTACCTTTTAATTATCCTCTTTCTTGATTCTTCTCCTTGTTTGGGTTGTTATAAATACCAAACACTTCCTTGATTACCCAAGAACACGTAAAGATGAAGAAGAACCAGTATGTAAGGGTAGTTAGAACACCAAACTTGATGAGCTCAAGTAGATGCTCAAATAGAGAGATAGATCAAGAATATCGTGCATGCAATTAGATTCATGCAACAATTGCATAAATTACATGAAGAAGACTCAAGATCACTTCTTTCACTCTAGAACTCTTTTAGACCCTTTATCCTCTCAGTTTAGTGTGTTAGAACTTGTTAGACTTCTCTTTAGTATATAAGTGAAGAACTCAATTATGTACATCTGTCGAGCCTTAGGCCACGATCGTGGCTCATTAAAAAATAGCCATACACACTTTTTTTTCAATCCGATCTTTTATGCGCGTGACTCTTAGGTTCCTGGTAATTTTAAGCACTTGAATTAACTCTTAATTCGGGCAAATTATGGATGGTTTTATATCACTTGAATTAACTCTTAATTCAAGCAAATCATAAAGGGTTTCATGATGCTAATTTTTCGGAATATAAGTGGATTAACACACGAACTCTTCGATAGTTAATTATCATACTTACGAACCTTTCCATAGATAATTATTGTACAATTCACTGTTTCACCATACTATACCCCACTTGATTCGGAGTATGGGCTATGTGTCAACTCCCACTAGACTGACTATGTCACATCTAGTAGTTCTTATCCTGGGATCTTATTACTCTATGTGTGATTGAAGACTCTCTTCATATCACATAACTGCTCTGGCCAGAGACTCCTAAGTAATGAACCCGACAAGAGACCGTGGGTATCATCTCCTTCTATCAGGAGTGGTGAATCATTTATTAGCTACCCAATTGCCTTTGAATACCAATAGCTGTACCCAATCACCACCTTATAAGCGACCTCGTCTTGAGACAACAAGAAATGAAATCAAAGCACAAAATTAGTATCCAAGATATCCTTGAGTACCTCAATTCTAAGAATATTTGCACCATTGCTATAATAAGATTAATCATTGACATTTGATATATCATCTATATGATAATCTCATAGCGGGTCATCTGATGTACGTACTACTCTTAGTAAGCATCCACAAGTTAATTCTAAACATCTCATGCTTACAGTTTGTGAGATCCACTGCTTGATCAAATCAAAGAGTATAACATGTGCTAGTCTATCCAAATTAATAATGTCCTTCCTTATCAATCCTAAGACTAGGGATAATTTAGACAGTAACATAATTGCACATGATAGGAATCTCATTATCATGATCCATCATGATTTCCTTCATGCTATGTATTGTATTATAGACTTTATTAATTCAATTTAAGATCGACATCAATTCATAAATAAACGAACATCAAATTAATGAAAATTGCCTTTCGCTTTATTAATTAAAATAAAGTTTGTACAAAAGTGCTAAAGATGATTACCTTTAGAGCACTACTCTATCAATCTCCTGCTTGTGCTAAAGTCAATGGCCTTTGTATTTAATACCATAAGCTAGTACACTAGAATCAAATTTCATTTGATGAAGTGGCTTAGTCAAAGGATCAACGATATTCTGATCTGTGGGTACTCTCTCTATCTTCATATCACCTCTATCAACAATCTGCCTGATCAGGTGATATCTCCTAAGTACGTGCTTGGACCTGTGATAAGACCTTGGTTCCTTAGCTTGCGCAATAGCCCTATTGTTGTCACAATACAACAATATCGGGCCTATTATGCTCAGAACTGCTCCAAGTTCCATAACGAGCTTTTTGATCCAAACAACTTTTTTTGCCACTTTGGCAGCTGCAATGCACTATAACTTGGTCGTCGAATCTGCAGTCATCTCCTATTTGGAACTCTTTTAACTGACTGCTCTACAGTTCAGTGTGAAAACATAACCTGACTGGGATTTGGAGTCATCCTAGTCAGATTGAAATCTGACATCCATATGTCTGCTCACTATGAGATCTCCATTTCCATATATCAAGAATACATCCTTAGTCCTTCTCAAGTACTTTAGGATATTCTTGACAGCCACTCAGTGACACTCACTAAGATCCAATTGATATCTGCTCATAATAGTTAGAGCATACGATATATCGAGTCTTGTACATAACATAGCATATATGATTGATCCTATTGCCGAAGCATATGGGACCATACTCACGCGAGTCCTCTGATCTTACGTCATAGGAAACATAGATTTTGAGAGTTTTATCCCATGAGTCATGGGAAGAAACCCTCTCTTGGACTGTTCCATGCTAAACCTCTTTAGCACTTTATCTATGTATGTCTACTGTGAAAGACCTAGCAATTTTCTTGATCTATCTTTATAGATCTTTATTTCCAATATATAAGTTGCTTCTCCAAGGTCTTTCGTGGAAAAATTCTAGGACAAACAAATTTTGACTTATTGTAAACTTGAGACATCATTTCCTATTAGTAATATGTCATCCATATATAACACAAGGAGTATGATAGCACTCTTATTAACTTTTTTGTACACACAAGGTTCATCAGAATTTTGTGAGAAACCAAACTCTTTGATTGTCTCATCAAATCAGATGTTCTAACTCTTAGATGCTTGCTTCAATCCATAAATGGATTTCTGAAGCTTAAATACCTTTTTTTCATCTTTGGCCATGAAGGCCCTCAAGTTGTATCATATGCACATCCTCAACTAGGTTTCCATTCAGGAAAGCCATCTTCACATCCATTTTTCATATCTCTTAATCATAATGAGTAGCAATGGCTAGGAGTATTCTAATGGATTTACGTATGGCTACGAGACTAAATGTCTCGTCATAGTCAATTCCTTGTCTTTGACGATAACCTTTAGCGACTAGCCTCAATTTATAAGTAATCATATTACCATCCATGTCGATTTTCTCCTTGAAAATCCACTTGCATCCAATGAGTTTTAGCCCTTCGGGTGGGTCAACCAAAGTCCATATTAAGTTGTCTAACATGGAATCTATTTCGGACTTCATGACTTGAAGCCATTTTTCAGATTCTAAACTCTTTAGAGCCTCTTTATAGGTTATAGGCTCATCATCTTCTATGAGTAATATGTCATTTTGTTCACTTATGAGAAATCCATATCTCTCTGGAACATTACGTATCCTACTTTACCTATGAACATTTTATGTGTCAGAAGGTTCAACTATTATCTTGTTTCCGTGAACAACAATTTTAAGCTCAAGCAATTGATCTGCATCTGTTCGAGCACCATGAACTTCATCATGTTCAACTTAGCTCCCACTGTCTTCTTTTAGAAGAAACTCTTTCTCTGGAAAGATAGCATGCTTTGAGACAAACACCTTTTGCTCTAAAGCATTATAGAACTGATATCTGATTGTTTCCTTAGGATATCTTATAAACAGACATTTATCATATTTCACTTCAAGCTTGTCTGATTGAATCCGCTTCATGTAAGCCAGACAACCCCAGACTTTCATATAAGAAAGATATGACTTTTTGTTAGTCCATATCTCATATAGAGTAACTTCAATTACTTTTAAAAGGACTCTATTTGTCATATAAATAGCAGTCTCGAGTGTATAACCCCAAAAGGATTTTGGTAGATTTGTTAAGCCCATCACTGACCTTGCCATGGCCAACAAGGTTCAGTTTATTCTTTCAGCCACACCATTATATTGTGGTGTGTAAGGTGGAGTCCTCGGAATACTATCTCATTATTTTTGAGATAAGTTAAAAACTCCTCGTTCAAGTATTCACCACCTCGATCTGATCGAAGTGTTTTGATACTTCTATCGAGCTGTTTCTCTACTTCATGTCTAAATTGTTTAAACATTTCAAATGCTTCAGACTTGTATCTCATTAGATATACATACCCATATCGTAAAGAATCATCAATAAAGGTAATGAAGTACATAAAACCACCTTTGGCATGAATGGACATCGGACCACATACATCAGAATGTATTACGTCTAATAACCCATTTGCTAGTTCACCCTTTCCTTGAAAAGGTAATTTAGTCATATTGCCTAACAAGTAAGATTCACATGTGTCATATGATTCATAATCAAATGACCCTAAGCTACCACTCTTGTGTAGCTTAGTCATGTGTTTCTCATTTATATGGCCAAGTCGACAATGCCATAAGTAAGATGATTTTAAGTTATCTCATCTTTGTCTTTTATTATCATTGATATTCAAAATTGGATTATACATATTAATATGAAAATACTATTGCATAATCTAGCAGTACCATTACAACATTTCATTCAACTTAATTGAACAGCCATTGCTTGAACAAGTTTAATGAAATCCCACTTTATTAAGACATAAAACAAATACAATGTTCGTTGTCACAATGGGTACATAATAGCAATTATCCAAAATAAGCCCTAGCGCACTAGGAAGATACAAAACATATGTTCCTACAGTTAATGCTGCTACTTTTGCTCCATTTTCCACACGTAGGTCCATCTCTTCCTTCTTGAGTGATCTACTATCCTTAATACCCTGCATATCAACACATATGTGTGAGTCACGTCCGGCATCTAATACCTAAATGTTATGATCAGAAATACTATTAACATCAATGACAAATAATATACCTGAAGTAGACGGTGGGGCATCTAATGCCTTCTTCTGCTTCAGCGACTTTAGATAAGCTTTACAGTTCCTCTTCCAATGTCCTTCCTTGTTGCAATGGAAGCATATCCCCTCTGATGTTGTCTCCTTTGCCTTCTTCTGGGCTACACCTCCTACTGGCTTCTTGGACTTTTTCTTCTTCTTTTGGTTTTTCTTGCGAGAACCAGAAGAAGAGTCCATCAGCATCACAGCCTTACTGTCTTTCTTGACAGTTTGCTCAGCTGTTTTGAGCAGATTAATCAACTCATGTATCAATGTAGATATTTGATTCATTCGATAGTTAAGCACAAACTGTGAATAGCTATTGGTTAAACCAGTCAGAATTAAGTCTATACTTAATTCATGATCCATTATGAAACCCAAACTGGTAAACCTCTCAATGTATCCATACATCTTTAGTGCATACTGCACTGGAGATGATCCCTCAGCCATCTTAGAGTAGAAAGCAACCTCGAGGCCTTGAACCTTTCAGACCGAGCTTGCTCATCAAACAGTTCCCTTAGATAGTAGACTATGGTATGTGCATCTATAACCTCATGCTACTTTTGCAGTTCTGGTGACATAAAGGCTAGCATTATATAGCTAGCCAGCTCACTATCATCCAGTAGCTTCTTGTAAGATTTCTAATCCTCATCAGTTGCATTAGTAGTAGGGGGATCAGGAAGTCGTTCATCTAGGACTTATTCTAGTTTCTCATATTTGAGAACAATTCTCAAATTTCATAGCCAATCTAAGAAGTTAGGTCCTGTGAGTTTGTTGAAGTCTAATAGAGAGCGTAGGTTCACACTAGACAAAGACATCATGGCGATTCAATAGCCTAGAAGAACGAGATAAAGTTTTAGAATGTACACTAATGCATATCGATAAGGACTTTAATCACATGTATTATGGGTCCAACTATTCTTGTTCAAATTTATAGCCCTCACTACGAATTCGAGAAAACTTATAGTTTTCTTAATAGGTCGATATCCAATATCACCAAGAATAACCTTGGGTTTGCCCAACAGCCACCTTAAGTCAATCGGTAGGTATCATTCATACCAATTGCATTCAGTTATGCAACTATTGACTTATGCCATCAACTGTTGATTTAGCACACTCATTGGGTTATCAACTCTTGATTTGTATACATCCCATGTATATGACCCAACTTTGCATTTATCTATGTTGACCTTGGGTTTGGACAACAAATCAACGCTTCCACTTAGGACCAATCTATTAATCCAAAAATCTAGTTTCCATGGTTTGAACATATTCGTGTAGAGCGGGCTTGGGTTTGCCTAACAACTCAACTCTAAAAGACCTCTGGTTCTTACCATATCAATGAAAGGTGTAAGTCCTAATATTTCAGTTGAGGGATTTATTCTTAGATCTTATCAATACTTGGATGATATTATATCTATATCACATATATATATTTAGATTATGGACAACTCAATTAAATTGAGTCTATGTTCATAACCACTCTTAAAAAGCATCTAATGCATGTATCACACAAAGGAGGTTTAATTGAGGTTGTGACTTGACAATGCAACAAAAGTTTATGATTCGATTCAACTCTTTAACCTAATCAGGTACTAGTGTTCGTCTCGGATAATTCAAATTATGAATGTAATTCGATTAGGAACCCTAAAATTAAATTATTTTGATGTCCATATTAAACACTTTAATTCTAGTACACATGCCTTTTTCTAGTCACACTAGAAATGTTATACTCTACTTGGTTTAATTCTAAATTAACCCTTAGAGTTTTCAAAATTTCCGCACATCAATAAGTCATCTATAATATCTCTAGGTCATCTTAAATTTATCTAGACAATTTCGGCATAAGCCAAACATATCTTGACGGCCAAAATCATCAAGATAAATAAGTTAACCTATTAGACACTAAAAAAGACCGATTCGATGTTCGAAAAACTTATGGAACCCTAATTTCAAGCATATGCACTAAGCATGCTACTACCATAAAAATAATATATTTCTTATCACATAAAAATTTTATTAAGGTCTTATACGGAAAACAAATACACATAAGTCATTAAATAAGCCCACTCTATCAGTTTTCAAAAAACTTACCAATGTTGACTTTGACTTGATTTATTAATTAAATAAAATTTAATTAATTCTGGAAAATTTCCAAAAACTTATGCACATTCTAAATGTGCCTAATAAAAAATTCTAGAGACTAATTCCTAGGAATTATTTATTAAGTAAGTGGAATTAGCCAGCTCATCGCATATCTGTGACATTTGTCATATTACTTCTAGCACTAGTCATACTCTACATCATGCATGAATAAGATAATCACTTTAACAACAAGTGTCATGCATCTCATACATGCGGCAACATCTTATCTTGCATATGCATGTAGAAAATTCATAAAAACAATTTTTATAAAAATTAATATGGAATTTACAAGCATGCATGTTCATCAGATTTCCAAAATTTCTCATAATTTCATACATGCATTAGGCTGAAACTAAATTCGAAATAAAATAGCAAATGACATTCAATTGCATCGTCTTTTGACAGAAACATAACATAACACCTTATAAACATTTATGTGAAAGAAAATCAAAAAAATAATTTTTCTAGAATTATTACAAAAATTTCAAAATTAGCATATGCATTCAGTTTTCTAAAAATTCCCAGAAATAAACATATGAATAGTATAGATATTAATTCGAAATAAAATAGCAAATGACATTCAACTGCAATTTTCTTTGACAGAAACATGATATAACACCTTATAAACATTTTTGTGAAAGAAAATTAGAAAATTTTTTTACTACAATTTATACGAAGTTTTTCAGATCAAAATGCATGTCAGTCACAACCCAACAAATACTTTGCACATGTTCAATACATCATCTAATACATGCATAAACTTGCTCGGGTGCCACTGTTAGGTTAGGTATGGATTCATGCATCACATGCATGACAATGCAGTGGAAGAGTCTGAATCTGAATTCTGACCCATGACTTCCCCGAAATTCCAAAAACACAAATGCATGCATAGACAGATCATAAGAACATGAAATTTAAATACTTTTGTACCTTTTAATTCTCCAACTTTCTTGATTCTTCTCCTTGTTTGGGTTGGTGCAAACACCAAACCTTTCCTTGATCACCCAAGAACATGCAAAGATGAAGAAGAAGCAGTGTGTAAGGGTGGTTAGAACACCAAACTTGATGGGTTCAAGTAGATGCTCAAATGGAGAGATAGATCAAGAATATCTTGCATGCAATTAGATTCATGCAATAATTGCATAAATTAAATCAAGAAGACTCAAAACCACTTTTCTCTTACTCTAGAACTCTTCTAGACTCCTTATCCTCTCACTTGAGTGTGTTAGAATTTGTTAGACCTCTCTTTAGTCTATAAGTGAAGAACTCACTTATGTACATCTGTTGAGCTTTGGCCTATTTAAAAAAACAGCCATATACACTTTGTTTTTCATCCGATCTTTTATGCGTGTGACCTTTAGGTTCTCGATTATTTTAGGCATTTTAATTAACTCTTAATTCGGGCAAATCATGGATGGTTTCATGCCACTTGAATTAACTCTTAATTCAAGCAAATCATAAAGGATTTTATTATGCCAATTTACCGAAATATAGGTGGATTAACATACGAAATCTTTGATAGTTAATTATCTGACTTACAAATATTTTCATAGACAATTACCGTGCAATTTGTCGTTTCACCATACTATACCCTACTTGGTTCAGAGTTTGAGCTACGTGTCAACTCACACTAGACTGACTACGTCACACTGGTCGAAGTAATGTTAGTTCTTGTCCTGAGATCTTCTTACTCTATGTGCCATTGAAGACTCTTCTCATAACACATAACTGTTCTGGCCAGAAACTCCTGAGTAATGACTCCAACAAGAGGTCATGGATATAACCTCCTTCTATCAGGAGTGATTAGACTTTTTAATCATTAATAAAAACATAAATAGAATCAAATGCTCCTTAAATTAAAAACTTATATTTTTTTAGTGAATTTTAAATAAATTAACAATGTTACTTTATGTTTATTTTAGGTGTTACGTACTTACAGCAGGGTGATTAGTGAATCATTCTTATTTTTAAAATTCATTCAACGTGTCCCGAAATTTTGGTTACATGTAATTCTAACTCATCATTTCATCCACTAATAAGGCTCGTTTGTTTTTTTTCTTATATTGTAAAATTTAATAAAAATATGCTTACTTGAATTTTAAATTTAAATTTTCTAGTTCTTAAAATTTATGAAAACAAAAAAAGTAGATTTACTATTAACTAAATATATTATTTAATTATTTAATATATTAATTATTAATAATAATTATGAATAATTTAAATTAATATTATATAATTAATTATTAATTAAAATTTTGAACAATTTAATTTAATTTAATTAATTAAATAATTATTAATAAATATAGTTTAATTTTAAAATATTCATTAAATAAAATTTGATTTAATAGCTAAAATATATTTAAAATAAATATTATTTTTAATTTTTTAAATAAATAATTTTTATTAATAATTTATTAATAAGTATTATATAATAGATTAAAATAAATTTAATTAATTAAAATAATTTATTTTTAAATTTTATCTAATATATAATTATTATCAAAAATTATGTTGGCATTAAACATATTTTTATTTTTATTTTTATTTAAAAACAGAAAATAAGAACTAAAAGAAGATAGTGAAAAAACAGAGTTGGAAGTTGGAACACTAATAAGTTACCAATATCATACGCGGCAAACATATTAGCCTTGGATACTCAAGCCGAGTAGTTGGTAACTTGGTATACTGAATTAAATGTAAAGTAGGTGCTAAATCATAACTCAACTTTATGGAAAACTGGAATTTAGGTCCATTGATATGGACAGACAAAATAAAAAGCGTTATAAGTTGTACCACTTACTTGGTATTCGTGGATCAGTAGTGATGTTTTATAACACGAATTCACAATACCATGGATACAGTGAGATGAAAGAAAATAGGAAGACAGTGTTCGTTTGTGTCTGAAGTTAAAATGTTTGGCACCTGATCTTCTGCTGGAGAGTATCTCTGCAGGAAAGTAATCAAATCATTAATGATTATTGATAATAGTGGATGTGTATCCCTAAACACCAACACTAGAATCCTAATTAATTCAGCAGATGTGATTAGTAAATCTGTAAAGTGGAAAAGGCTATCAAGCCAAATCTTTGACTTGAAAGCCCTTCAGGCTTCAACAAAACGTTCTCTTTCTTTCCGTGACTATACAAGGGAAAAGATCATACATGGTATGTTCAAACGATCATGCATGGTCTGTTCCTACATCTTTTTTTTTTTAGATCTCGCCAAACACATTTGTGTGATTCTACGTATATACGTGAATCACATTTAATAAAACGTATTAACAACTGATTTATTAAAATAGATGATATGTTTCCAATCACACAGGTTAATGTTTTTATTTTTATTTTTATTCTTATTTATTTTTGTCGTTGTTGTTTAGAGATTATTAAATAAAAATTTAAGTAGATAATATTCCTAAATTATAGTTAAATTAAATTATTCAAACAATCAACATATGTGGATCTAAAGATGATTCAATTTAAATAATCATTAGATATTCAAATTTCTCTAATATCTTAACATTTTAAATAATTTAAAAATAAAATGAAAATATCACTATTTAAAAGACACTACTTATACAGTCAAAGAGCCATTAATCTTTTTATTTTTAATACAATTTTTTTAGAGATTTGATCTCAGTATATGCTGTTCATATTATTTATAGACTCAAAATTTTAATAGGAGTTTTCTAATTTTTAATTTTTATTAAACTCAAAAAGATAAATTATTTGTTTATATTTGATGTAAATAATTAGGGTAATAAATTTAAAGCTTTTGATGAGGGCAATTTCCCTACACAAGTGTACGAATAGACATGTCATGTGGGCAAAAAGGACACTCGTGCTATTCACTAGCACGCCGTTTCCTGTAGATGTATAAACAGTAACATTGAAGGATAGCTCAATGTTATAAATATCATATCTAATTTGGCGTCAGATTAAGTTTTAATACGGCGTTATATTAATATCGGTCAATACTGATTATTATTTTAGATAATTTTTTAAATTTATAAAATAGTCCATAATTTTTTTAAAAAAATTACAAAATAGTCTATTGTCATATTGCACAGTTATACTATATATTTTTAATCTTGTCTCTAAAAATTAAAATAATAAATAATAATCAAAATTAATATGAGATAATAATAATTTTCAGATATTTCACATATAAATAATAACTACAATTTATATAAAAAAATACAATCATTATCATACAAATATAAAATTAAGAACAATACAAAGTATTTAAAATATTACAATTTCAGTTTTCATTATATAATAAATAATAATTACATCAAAACATTTTATAAAAAGAACAATAAATATCCTTAACTATCAAATTATTATAATTTACAATGAGGGTTCGTAATAAGAAAACAACCAAGTAGAATTGAAATATGAAACAAAAAAATATTATTTGATTTACTATCAATTAAATATATTATATTTAATTAATTAAAATTAATTATTACTAAAATTATAAATATCTTAATTTAATTTATAAAATTAATTTAATAAT
>JANIIA010000008.1:29366568-29377360 GCA_027478495.1 Erythroxylum alaternifolium
TGCTAACATTATGCATGAGCAAGAAAATGCATTTCCTTAATCTCTCTTTGAGCTCCTATGTACTGAAATTTTGGGTCCTAACTCTTAATATGAGAACGGGATGTTACAGTAAGTCTAAGAACCAATCAAAGTCTAGAGGTGACAAAGACATGAAGACATGCCACTATTGCACACATAAAGAGGTTCTACTATAATTGAAGTGGGATTAGAAAAAACAAGAACATCAAAATGATAGAGATGATAAGAGTACAACTACAACTGCTTCAAGCACAGATGATGAGGTGTCCCTAGTTTGTGCAACAAGTGATTGCTTTCACGTCAGTAATTTGAGTTCTGATTGCTTGATTGACACAAGAGCTTCATATCATTGTGCTGCAAAGGTAGAGTACTTCTCAAACTATAAGAGCAAAGACTTTGGGAGCATAAAAATGAGTAATCAAAGTTTTACCAAGATTATCGGTATGGGGTGATATCTAAGTTCAAATAAATGTCAGATTTTTGATGACCTTGAGAGATGTATGACACATTCTCGATTTAAGGCTAAATTTGTTATCGACAAATGTGTTTGATCGAGAAGGATTCAAGCACGTTTTATAAGATAGGAAGTGGAAACTGTCTAAGAGAGCAATGATTATTGCTGAAGGAGAGCCATGTTGCACATTGTACAATACATATTTAAAGGTGTGTGATGGTGGAGAAGGATACACGGTTGAAGAGGAAACTTCTCCAAATTTGTAACATCGATAATTAAGGCATATGAGCGAGAAAGGAATAAAGTTGTTGGATGGTAAGTCCCTTATCCTAGTCAAAAACATTTTATCACTGAATCCTTATAATCATTATTTGGTATGAAAGTAGCATGGAGTCTCTTTCAAGAGACAATTTATAAAGAAGAAGGAATTAATGGTGTTGGTGCATTTAAATTTGTATGGCCTTATTAAGGAGGAGTCACTAAGAGGTGAAAAATATTTTGTTGCATTCACTGATGATGCTTCGAGGAAGACATAGGTATATATGTTGAAAGCCAAAAGTCAAGTGATTGAAACTTCTAGAAGTTTTATATCATGGTAGAAAAGGCTAAGAGGAAGCTGAAGTGTCTGCAAATAGATAATGGAGGGGAGTATAGTTCTAAGTTATTTGAAGAATACTATACAACACATGACATTAGACATGAGAAGACTGAACTTGATACTCCATAACATAATGATGTTGCTAAGAGGATGAACATAACAATTGTAGAGAATGTTTATTGCATGCTCAGAATGTAAAAGATGCCAAAGACATTTTGGGGTAAAGTAATTTGAACTATAGTCTATTTGATTAACCAAGTGCATAAATTGGTAGAGATCCTACATATCATCATCTAAGAGTTTTTAGCTACAAGGTATTTAGACATATACCAAAGGATCAAAGATAGAAGCTTGACTTAAAGGCAATACCTTGAGTCTTTGTTGGCTACAGTGATAAACAATTTAACTGTAAACTTTATGACTCAAAGAAGCAAAAAGTGGTCAGGAGTAAATGTGGTATTTCAGGAGCACGAGAGAGGTGTTGATCTTTTGAGAGGAGATAAGATTACTTAAGGTAGCTCATTTTACGACGTAGTTAACTTTTCTCCAATTTCTCCTACTATTAAGTAGTCTATAGAAGGAGAAGAACTATTTAAACAAACACACATTGATAATGATCAAATACAACCTGATATTAATAAGCTATATGAAGCACGTTCGGATAGTGCTGAAGATGAAATTTAATTTGGCCTTAGGATTGATAAATGAGGAATGTGTTAATTCAACTCGATACAAAGAATATGTTTTGGACCATGGTGATTTTGATTCTTTTAGAGTGTGGAAATCAATATCTTTGGACTAGTTGGTTTATGATTCAAGTAAACATAAAGGTGGTGATCTTAGTGTGCTTGAATGGATTTATATGTAGCATTTCTTGGCTTTTAATTATTTACGAAGGAAGGCCATGACGTGTACTTATGCTAAAGCTGAGTTGTTTTTTATTTTATGTATGATACACAGAACATACGTCACATTGTTGTTTGGTTGGCTACATAGTTTAAAACTATTATTTGGTTGGCTACATAGTTTAAAACTGTTATCTCTTCTGACAAGAACTTATGTCTTGGTCCCTTTATTATTCATCTGGTTATTAATATCTTTTTTTTATATTACTGACACTAATATACACATAGACAGTGAGATGGAACTATTAGATAGGGCTTGTTTGAGTAGGATGAGATTGCTCGAGCAACAAAAGAAAACATTTTGTTTTGTATCATGTTATCTCCTCTGACGAGGTTCATCATCAAATCAATAAGAGGATCGTAATGTTCTACAACCTCTGTATCTTCCATGTATACAAATTCGACATAAACATCATTTTTTGCTGGAGATCTTAGAATGTAAGATTTGTAAACAGGAGAGGAATTTGGATGTTCTGCTCCAATTCATAGGGGTGATACCTTTTTGTCCACCGACACCATGATGAATCTAGCTTCAGATGCTCACAACTTAGAGGAGTATTATACTATGTGCTTTATTTTATGTTGACTATTTCTGTGTCATGCGAGCTTCTTGTGCATACATTAGGAATAATGTATAATTTAGGTGTGAGGGAGCGAAATATTTTATGATTTATGTTTGAAATTACGAATATTATGATTCATATATTATTCTGATTGTTGTTTACAGATAGTCCTTAAGTTAAGATACATTTTTGGTATAAGTTATAATGCCTAAGAGAGACAAAAATGATTAGTGTTTTTCATTAAATTACTTCAAGTATCTTATTTGTTTTGTTGAATGAAAGTATGCAAGACTTGACGCATTTTGATACTTATTTGAGCTTTGAGTTTATGAGCATTCATCACATTTGGGTTCGTACATTTCTTTTTGTTATATGTTATCAAACATTTTTGACCTTGATAAACCTACCTTAATTTTTATCCCTAGAAAACCAATGAGAGCCTTAACCTTTTTTTTTTCTTACATACTAACTTTGGTACAAGCCACTTTTACCCTTCTTTTTAATGATGTCCTTAATAATTTTGAGCCCTTAAATTGAAGGAATTGTATCAAGCTTATTTACATAGAATTTGGACTACTTCGATGAAAAGTAAATTAGTTGATTCAAGTTGCATTATTTTGATTTTTAAAAATATTTTTAACAAAAATGGAGGCAACTATAAAAAAAGAAGAGAAATCTCCTCTTTGATGTTCTAGTTAAAAAAAGAAAAAAAAGAAAAAAGAAAAAAAGATGACGTGATTGAAAATGATGCTATTTAAATCAAGTGAGTTTTGGACGAAATTGAGTTAAAACTTATGTGTATAATTTTAATAATTTCCTTTAATTATTTAACCTAAAAAAATTCTTTTTGTCAATTAAGTTATGTTATAAACCTTATTAAGTCCCTTTAATTTATGAATTAATTTCATTTTTGGTTAGTTGTGGATATATAATTTATGAGCAAGTTTATGGAAATAACTCCTATGCTTTGATTTGAGAGCTTAATAAACCTTAAGCACTTTGAGTGTATAGAGCGAAATCTGTGAGAGGGTGTCAATCTTATTTCATTTGGTTTTGATGGAATTGATGAGATGCTATATTTTCATTCTAAAAATTATCCTATGAATGCTATATTTTATCTTAAAGCTTAATTTATATTGGCTTGTGGGATATTAGAGGTTTTTATAAGGATAATTGATAAATGATTGAGGACAAGCGTGTCTTGTGTGGGAGAATTTGTTAAGATGTTATCTAATTATGTTAATTGAACTTATCACTTTTTTTTGAATTAATTTTAGTGCTTAAATGAGAAAATTAATATTTATTTTGTTTTAAAAGATGACAATTGGAGATTGCGTCAAATTGAAGCATTATTAGTTAAAATCAAATATATTGAAAAAGTGGACAAATTTCTGTAGTGAGTAAGGTGAGATCACACATAATGCTAGATTCACCTTAAGTGTTTGAATTCAATTAGGAAATTTATTTCCAACCTTATTATGTAAGGATTTGAATTTGTTTAGATAGAAATCTTGACAAGATAGGAGAAGGGTAGATCTTGAGTAGGAATAGAGGAGAAAAATGTCCAACACTTCTACACGTTAATTTTTTTTTTAAAAGCACTTCTTCACATCATTTTATTTTGTTTCATTGTAGTTTTCTCTCTATCTTTCATCATTTTTTTTCTATTTTTGGTATTGAACTATAGTCATGAGTGACCAAATTCGAATACTCTAAGTTAAGGGGATTCAAAGTTCTAATTGTAACCTTGTGATGTTTTGATACAAACTTAGAGTCTTGTTTTAATTCAATCATTTTTTATTTTGTGTTCTTATATTTCATGAATAATTGATATTGATTAGTTTTACAAATTAATTTCATATTGATTATTCTACAGTTATTCATGAATTCAGTGATCCGTAATTGTCATGAAAGATTGGTACAAGTAACAAATAGGTTATTTATGAATTTGTATATTTAACTAATGAGAAACAAGAAAACTAAATTGAATAGTTGTAGCTATTTCAATTATTTAATTTATGGTTTGATCTTTTTTACTAAGTTTATTGCTATCATTTAATTGATATGAAATCCTATCATATTCAATTAATTTATGGTAAGTTCTAGTTTGAATGTTAATTTTGAACTAATTAATTTAGAAAAATTTGAAACTTATTATGACTATCTAATAGGTTTCAGACTAATTGTTTGAATTGTGAAAAGTATTGTTTTTAAATTAAATGTCAATGTCACAATTAAATGAGATTTTCTCTTGAATGAGAGTTAAATACTATTGAATTTCTCATTTTTAATACTTTTGGTAACCTAAAATAATTTGACTATAGAAATTAAACATTACGATAATGAAATAATAATATTTCCTTGTTTATTAAAATTAAAGTTCTAATATATGCATCCAGGGACTGATTTTATATATTTTCAATTTCTTTTAAGGGCTGGAGGGACTCCCGATTGGGCCACCCTTCGGGGCTGAGCGCTAGTTTCCTAAACGGAATGGTGGTGTCTCTGTGTAACTGTGTATTCTCCCCCACCACGAGTTCACAGGGAGAGGAAGAGTATCGCTCGTAAAATATCAATATGTCTGGTACTTTGAACGGACAAGAAACTTGTCGAAAGTGAATGCAGACAAGTTGTGAATATTTATAAGGATAAAACTTTTACAAAGAGGGTCTCATCTTTTCTGTTCTGATTTGACTATACGCTTCTTTTTGTTTGTGGGGTTGGCCTGTCTTTGCTTTTTCTTTCCACCACCAACAAACAAACCATCATACAAAAGACACGCAAAAGAAAACAACACTAGAAAAGGTATACATGAATATGTAATTATGTGATTTTATGAAGCTAAGTTGTTGAAATGGAGAACTTGAATACAGAAAGTGTGCTATTAAAACAGGATACCTATATCAGAGGCTACAGGGATGATCAGGAACCTCCCAAAATAAATGATAGAATAAAATATAGTATTGAACGTGGACTTGGAAGTTCTCATCCTCTACCATTAATCAGCCAACATAATCACATGTATTGTATGGATAATAATTGCAGCTGGAATTCCTTTCTGAGGTACCAAAAGAGAAGCTTCAGGTCAAATAAGAAGCTGCTACACAGCTAGAGCTTTTTTCATCATGTTGAGTTCCCAAGGCCCACGTCTCAGACTTTCTGATAGCTAATAACTTCAACAATGGTTTCGGGATATGCATGGATGGAGACCGTAAATTCTCCCGTACGAATATTAAAAGCACAGGCCATAGATTCAGAACACGATCTAGACACAAGAAGAATTTGATATTGCCATTATCATTCAGAACAAGATCTAGACATAAGAAGAATTTGGTATTGCCATTATCATTCAGAACAAGATCTAGACATAAGAAGAATTTGGTATTGCAATCATCATCTATCTTATTGTAATCGAGAGTACTAGGGTAAATCATGCTTTGGTTCCTACCTTCCAACTTCACGAGGGTTAATTGTAATTCAAGTCTTCCCTTCGTCGTTATGATTTATAATTAATGAGATTTCTAATGTTATTCCAATTTTTTATAATTAAATTAAAATTTGCACGCTTTTATTAGAATTTTGTTTGAAAATATATACAAACTATAATGTTAAGTTATTAAAAAATGTTTTTGAGTTGGTATACATTTACATTCTTATAAAAACATAATTTATAGCTCAAAATTATTTTGCTTAGTTATCAAACTGTAGAACCTTTAGAAGAAAAAAGGAACTACACAACTTCGTTATTCAACGCATCATCCCTATACGTATTAATCAGTAAATAATGGAACTTTTCTTTTGTCATTTCTGTCATCTCATCAGATAAACAGAAAATATACATTATAGTTTTCTCCCTGAGTATTTGGGTAGCCTTTAAATGATTAGTATCTTTGTTTTTTATCAGAAAAAATACGACTAGCTACAGTCAAGCTAGCAACGAATGAATTACAGAGGAACTAAGTATCGTGGCATACGCTTCAAAACTGCCCACCAAGAAGGCCGTAAAAGAGAAGTGGAGCATGTGAATACACAAACAAAAAGAATTCTTGTTGGAGATGTACATGGGAATAGATATGTTCATTAGCAAAAAGTATTAGTTCATAACAGATAATGTTATTATTTCAGGAAGTATCTGTATCGTAGGTTATCAAGGACTTCTGCATACTCAATAGGTGTTGCTTCACTACAGAAAGTGCAATCCCATATCTTGGCCAGTTCTGCTCAAAATGAAAATAGTCAGCACACTTGTATGCCAGTAATTGAAATTTCAAACAAATAATTTGCACAAAAAAATCAATTTCAGCATATACCTCGGACTAAATCTAATGTAAGCCATCAACTGAATAAATAGCTAAAATCATATTATGAATAGAAAATGGCAGGATAGAAAACGTAACAAATGACAGAGATGTTAAATACTCTACAAACTTTACATTCATAAATAGTGTAAGAAACACACAGGCCTTAGATACTCTCTACAAGCTTTACATCCACAAATAGTCTGAGAAAAGAAACATACCCGCCTTATCAACAGATGAAAGACACATAACAAGCATGTTGAATCTTGGGACTTTGGTTAAATTTTCCAGGTATTTGACTGCCAAATCCATATCATCACTGCTAAAGATCAGACAGCATAAGCAAAGGGCGCAAACAACACCAGCAGACAATCCCATTTAAATAAATGAGTAGGGACTTACATGAAAAAAGTGGCAACACACTTGATGATATCAATTAGTATAGGAGTAGTCAATGCATGTTTAAATGTCTCTGGCAAAGCACTTGGAGACATATCCTAACAATTCAAGCAAAGGAAAAGCATAGATGCTAAGTGAACTGAAAGAACAAAATTATTTGCCGGAAGTAGCACACAGACAGTATCATGCACACATAAAATGTCACCGGGTTTCACTTAATTTTCAAGGCTTTCTTTGTCTAACAACAGGCTCATCAAAAGAAAGAGTTGATTCATAGCCATAAAACAAACCTTCAAGAGGCGAGTTTGCAATAAATGATCACCAGCAAAACCTCGCCAGTATACTTCAAATTCATAAGCTGAATTAGGGGATCTTATGTTTCTTGCAGCTTCAGCCCTGGCACGAGAAGCTGCTCGAGATGCAAGCTCTTGCACTGAGGCCTTCAGCTCTTGCCTTCCATTTCTGTGATTTCTCTAGGAAAAAAGAACAATAAATAATAGATATAAGGAATACAAATAGAATGAGAAGCCAATATGAAAATTCACCAGATTGACAATTCAGAACAACCCATCAAGGTAAATACCCTCTCAAAAAGCACTAAAGAAACTAGAAGTTAGATCGATCCGTCTAAAAGCATGTTTCTAACAGAAGGATCCCGTGCCACACCCAATATGAAAATTTACCAGATCAACAATTCAGAACAACCCATCAAGGTAAATACCCTCTCAAAAAGCACTAAAGAAACTAGAAGTTAGATCGATAAATCTAAAAGCATGTTTCTAACAGAAGGATCCCGTGCCACACCTGGTTACCTTCCACATGGGAACTACTAGTCTCTGCATGAGAATTGACTTCAGCGTCAGTTGTACTGCCAGCCATTGGACTTCTGTTTCCTATTTCTTGAACAGATGTAAATTTCTTGATAGGGACCTCTTCACCATTCTCCTGCCAACATAATTCAAATAAACTCTATCGCTCATTGCAGCCAAAAAGTGCAGCTTATGCACTATATATGCCAATATTTTGCAAAGCTTCTAATTCAACTGTTAGGTTGAGAGAGAAAGTGAGGGGGGAAGTTACCAGAATCTTCCAAACTATAAATATACTAATTGAAATAAAAAGGCAGGTAACCTGTTATCGTAGTTACCTTGATCTTATCTTTTTTTCTTGTAGCTGCAGCAGTACTCTTTATGTTGCTGGAGATAGAACGAACCTGTTCTCCGTTCTCTTTAGCCTCCAATTTAACTCCCTTGTGTGCTCCCTGTAGAGACCTTAGTGCTCCAGATGCCTTTTGGACAACCTCCTGAAAGAATTAACGGTGATGACTAAAAACAAATGAGCTCATCAATCTAACCACAAGAATAACAAAGTATGAGTACTATACTTGCCTTCTGATACAATGATTTGACTTCAGCATGCAGTTTTTTGATTTCCTGGTTATTAGGTTCCAACCTCAAAGCAAATTCAGAATCTGCAGTCAGCTATATTTGTTAACTATGACAGATCAATCATAAAGGAAGTATGAAGTTGATTCACTTCGCAGAACATAAACCAAGGTAAACCGCAAAAATATACCCTCAATGCTTTCTTTGAATTTTCCCAATTCCTTTCTAGCTGTCGCTCTGCGGGAATATGCTTTTATGTAGCGGTCATCAAAATTTAAGGCCTCTGTACAGTCATCCTCAGCTTCTTGAAATCTAATTAGCAATTTGTTAGAAAATTACAAGACTCATTGTTAGACAAATATCCATAACCCTCTCAGGCCATCAATTATACAAAAAAGAGGAAATCACTGAACATGGGGATCTACACGAAGCAACGAGGAAAACATGAAATCTGCACCTATATTCTGTGGTATGATATGACATGGAAAATTCACCTTCTAATTTTAAGATAGGCCATCGCCCTATTTGCATAAGCTACGGCTGTAGGTGTCAATGCTATGCTTCTAGAATAGCAATCAATAGCTTCCTTAAACTTCTTCTGCTTAAAAAACTCATTACCCTGAAAAATTTTCATGTTTGAAATCATCAATCATGAATAGTAGTCAAAGGATCAGAATTCTTGAATTGGTTCTCACAGGACGAGATAAACCCCACCAGTTCTTTCTCTGAAGCAGCATCGACAGTAGTCTCCTCTGAAACAGAACCTCTTCCTACATTATTGATAGCATCAAAGTTTCTATAGAAGTCAAAATGTCTTGAACCAATTGTTGAAGAATCCACAGTTGGCTTTCTTCCTCTTGATCTTTCATCTTGGTCAAACTTCTGTTAAGAAAATATGAAGCATTACCCACCAATGGACTAATTATGGTAATGCAAACACTTCGCCATACTTGTGTTAACCATACATCAAGATATGCAATGACTTGATATCTGAAGTGAGAATGCTAATGCACCTTAGGACAGTTTCCTATGCTATTTAACTTGATAAACTCTTATCAAAAATTCTAAAACCACTAGAATACAATTAGCTTTTTTCATCTACTTAGGAAAAGGGTTCGAGGCTTTATGAAATGAGGAAAGTGGATTACCTTCTCAGACGACTGCGGCTTCATCTTTTTGTCCTTGTCCTTAAGGGAAAGCTCCCAATCCTGCAAATCATTCAAAAATCCCTGGAAATCCTGGAAAAGAAGCAAAGAAGAACAACCAATACCAAAATAAATAAACGTATATCATTCCTCGTCAGTGAAAAATCTTTTCTTTGACATGCAAATATGAGTAGTTCATGTAAGAACCAAATACACTTAATTTAATATCATAAACAAGAAGAAAGAGAAACAAATTTCGAAGTAAATATAGTCAAGACATTAGCTTTCCTTTTGAAAAGATTGTTTTCTCACAAATCGAACACAATTTAGGAAAAAAAAAAAAACAGAAGAAGAAGAAGAAGCAACCAGAGTCTGGTCGCGGCCGTGCTTGCTCGTAACTCTAGCCATAGCTAGACGCCAATGGTGCAAGATTGTTTGCTTAGGGCTTGAGAGGCCAGGTGGGTGATTGGTGCGAGAAGATTAGATGTCTCTAGAAGACAAAGCCGGAGTGAGGGAGTTTACAGGCAGGGATGTCAACGGGTTAGGCCGGCCTATTGAAAATTTCTTTCGGACCATTTCAGCCTATGCCTGGGCAGATCCTAGAGGGCTGACCGGTGGCCTAGCTCATGGGGGCCGAAATAACCCGCCGAAGTGGCAGCCCGCGGAGAAGCCCATGACCTGGGCTGCCTAGCTTACCTAGGCCAAGGGCCGCCCGCGGGTTATTTTAGCTCAAAATTTTTAAAAATAAATTTAAAAAGTTGTTGTTTTATTTTTTAAAATTAATAAATTATAATTTTTTATTTTATTTTTCATATTTACAACATATGTATATTATACATATATGTATTTATGCTTTTTAAAACTTTTTATTTTATTTTTCTTATTTACATAATATATGCATTATGCATATATATATTTATATTAATCTTAAAATGAATTAATCACTTTATTAATCCTAATGTATCAATTTCAAAATAATATATAAGTAATTTAGTTATAAAAATAAATAATTACAGTTTATTACATT
>JANIIA010000008.1:29391147-29401478 GCA_027478495.1 Erythroxylum alaternifolium
ATGTATGTACAGACTGTACAGTGTGATGTTGTATAAACTTTTGGTTGTGATCAATGAAAAGAGGAAGAGTTTGATTTTAAAAATCTTGTGGTTTACAATTGATGTTTTATTATTCACATTGATGTGATGCCATGTGGAGTGAACTGTAGTGATTACACGTAGCACTGCCTTACCATAGGATATGTATCGGAATGACCTGCGGGCGTCCCGGTACGTACCCTACGGTGAGGGGGTGTTACATAACCGTTTGGATCAACCTTTAAACATGATACACAAAAAGAGTGAGGTAAGCTCGTCTGAGATATTTTGGATTTCATTGTCATAGTACATATTGAGTAACCCTTTAATGAATGTAATAACTTATAAACCATGTACTCAAAATATCTTAGTATTTGTGGGACTCCCAACACCTCCAACACATAGAGGCACTTAAGGAGCCTATAGTAACCAGTTACACCATTCCAAAATTTTAGGATGCATAATGTAATAAAATGTGAATCATATACTTCAGTTTAGTTATTTAGGGCGCTAATAGGTCTAAAAATAGCCACAAACTTAACCCACTTAGTTATTTAAGGGCTCAAACTCAAAATGCCTATGTCTTATAGAACTTTATAGACTTTTGGAGCTTTGGGGACTTAAACCTAGGGCCTTTGAAGAGCTCCTTCTAGCCATTTAGATCAGTATTTAAACATGATGCACAATGAAGAGTTAGGTGAACTACGCCAAGATGTTTTGTATTTCATCAACTCATGATGCAGACTGAGTAAACATTTAAATGTATATAGTAACTTGTAAAACATATACTCAATATATATTAGTAGTTATGGGGACTCCTAACACCTAGCTTATAGATGCATTTGGGGAGTTCACACTAATCACTTGCACCACTTTAAAATTGTAGTGTGCATTGAAGGATACAATATCTTGTAAATCACAAATTAAAAGAAAGTGAAAAACTTGATCCAATTAGTCATTTGGGAACTCAATCTCAAAAGTCTAAAAAACTGCTAAAACTTTATGAACTTTTGAAGCCTTAGGGACTTGAACCTAGGAGTTAATATCAAGTTTGATCTAAGTAACCATTCGGGGATCTAAACTAAAAATACCTAAGATCAATAGGAATCAAGTGACTTTTGATCCTTTTAGTTTGCTAAGTGGACCAATTACATAAACAAAGAAGACAAGGCCTTAAGATTTGCTTAATGATTTTATAAAAGAAGTGACTAAATGTTGGCCCCAGGTCTCAATACTTATTTCGAGGCAACAAGGTGCCAAAATTGAGGGACCTTTAAAATAAAATAAATAAATAAAAAACTATGATAAAGATAAAAATAAATTGGAATGGGAGTCGGAAAAAATACAAACGAATGAATAAGGAAATTAAAAAGAAGAAACAGAAGTGAAGAAGTCACGGCTATGAGTTATTCTCACGGCCGTGCGTTTTAAAATATGTGGCTTAAAACAAAGAAGAGTCGAGATCGTTCATAGGAACAATCGCGACTTTTAGTGAACAGTCGCAGTTTGTCGTGATTGTGATTGTGCACGATTGCAACTTTCATGACAAATTTGGATTGTCGCGATCGTGCATGTGCACGATGGCGACATCCCTGCTGCATACACCAACTTCAATTTATCATAACTTTCTACTCCGAATTCCAAAAATTATGAACTTTATGTTGCTGGAAAGCTAAGAGAAAGGTCTACAACTTTTATGAAGACAAATTCAAATTTCTGCCTAGATCAATACAATTTATTGATTAAAGTTTCAGAACACATTTTCATTCCTTTATTCTCTTATTTCTGTCATCTGTCAACATTCACCTTACACAAATTCACAAGACCTGAATCCAACAATCATAAACTATGCATACAAAAATACCATTAAACAATTTACTTTAGAAAAATATATTCAAAAGTCTTCAAAAACTATTAAGTTTATTTCCAACACAATTGACGGTTAACAAAGAAGAAATTTCTATACATATACAGAAGAGAAGTTATTCACCTCTTACAGCCATTTCTCAATCAACATAACTTTTATATATAATTTAAATTACATAATGAGAGCCAAAAAAGTAGAATAATCTAAAAAGACAATCATGTATGCTCATGCTTGTTATGCTTCTAAAGCTACCAAAAATGATCTAAACTAACTTATTTACAAAAGATGGAAATTCTTGGATATTTGTCGAAGTTTTGCAAGGTTCACTATTGATCTGCTGATTCTTGCACCTAAGAAGTGGAAAATGATGGGGTGAGTTGGGAAGCTCAGTGGCTAATATGTTTATATTCATTGGTGATGAGCCACAAACACACACATAATCAAACATATTTATACACATAAAATCCAATTCACAGAACACATACTTAAAAATTTCAGTCACACAAATCATATAATATATTTATGTTTTCAATCATCATAACGAAACATTTAATCATGTATCATGCTCAGCAAATCACAATGAAATGCACAAACAATATGGCTCGAGAGAATCCTATGAAACAGAATGACAAAACTGAAGTTTACACTATGAATAGAATGAGTCCATTTTTTGGAGTGTATATGTTATAAGCGGGCAGCCGGGAGAAGGCTTTAGGTCAATGTGCATGTGACGAACAGAATGATATCTCTCTTGCCCATACAAGCAGATTATCCGAAGCTTACATATTCCATATCATACTCACACTTTCATGCTTTTTAAATTTTCTATTTTTCATCAATACAAAAGCAGCAAAATAAGGCAAACATGATTTCAATCACAGATTATTTTCCCCACATTCACAATAAATAAAAGCAAGAAATTAAGTACACATACAAGCAAATAATTTAGCTCATCATCACAAAAACTATAAACATATTACCCACCTCTTTATTTATAACTTCAAACTTAAGCTTGTCTTTCCTCTTGCTCTTGCCTTCAATTTTTCTTGATTTCCTTCAAACAAACAAACTTCTATTCAAATTAATATGCAAATAGCAAATCCTTAAAGTTCTAATATCCAAGAGTGAGCTTAGACTTAATCCACTCTTAGTTTAAGCTAAAAGAACTAAGATTTAGTTAAAAATTCATGAAAATCTAAGAAAATGAATTCCTTATTCCTCTTCTTTCTCTCTTAATTTTTAGAACACAAAAACTTGTTTTCTCTACTTCCTTCTTTTATCAAAATAAGAAGAAAAGATAGAAGTTATCTAAAAAAAACTCAGATGAATCTTCTTCTTCTTCTTCTTCTGTTTCAGATTATGCTTCTCTTCTTCTTCTTCCTATGTTTTTTCTTCTCTCTTTTTCTTATTTACATGACTCCCTCTCTTTTTCCTAACCTCTCACACTCGTCTCGCCCTTTTTTTTCTTATTGTTACATGACTCTCTTCCTCCTTCTCTAGTTTCTTCTAGGTTCTTCTTTTCTTTCTTCCTTACTTCTACATGTCTCTTTCTTTCTTCACTCACACACGCACCTTTTATTTACTTCTTCTCTTATTAATTCAAGACAAACTCTAATCTTCCAAACTTACCCTTCCATTTTTTATTTAATATCTTCTAACTCCTTAACTTATTCTAACACTTCCATTTAATCCATGCAACCATATGTAATAAAAAATTCATAAAAAACTCCATAAATTTCTCATTCAAAATTTAGATTTTTTGCATGACTAAATGCCAATAAATTCCCATTTAATAATTATAACTTTCAAGAAAAGTTCGAGGTCCAACGCTAAACATGTAAAATCAAACCAAATTAAAGGACGAGCATAGGTTAGCTTAGTTAAAGCTAAAGTTAAAGCTTAGATGAGAACTTGACCTTCAACATGATCATATACTAGTTAATATAACTTTTTAAATAACTCAATTATAAGATACAGTCTCAAAAGCAAGCATGTTCCAAATTGTGCCTAACTTTACAAAATTACAAGACGATCCACAGTCTCAACCACAAGCATGTCCTATACTATTTCCAACTTAATAAAGTTACAAAGAGATTTATGATCTCAAACATAGGTGTGTCCCATATCATTCCCATCAATGTTAGAAAAGTCTATAACCCACATAACTTGATCCTAGTCTTTTATTATTTCGTATTTAACACATTTTTTGTTAATTAGAACAACTTTAAACATATTTGTTATTTGAAAGCTATGAGAGCTCTTTTACTTTTTTAATTAAAATTTGAACTTATCAAATAAATATATATTTTTTGTGGCATTCAAACACTTAATTAATTTGATTTTTATTCTTTATAATCAAGGGTTAATTGAAAAAAAGTATAAATTTTACTCAATTTTGTAATATAGCCTAAATGTTAAGAAATGACGTTAAAATACCCCAACTTTCAATTTTTAACAAAAATAGTCTGATGTTAAGTTCTCTGTTAATGTGAATGACGTGGCAAGACATGTTATAGTAGTATTTTTGTCTGTGACTACCACATATTATTTTTGTGCAACATATAAATTTTATTATTTAATAAATTAAAAATATCAAAAATGCTAAAATAATTATACATTCCTTCATACGTTTTTCTTCATAATTATTGTAGGGTGTTTGATATGTTTAATTTATTCAAAAATAAAAATCATAATGGCATATAATATAATATATAACAAACATGTATTAAAAATACTAATCTTACATGGATTGCCACGCCATCCATATATTCTTACAAAACTCCCTTTTCTTCATCCTTTTTAGTCACTATAATCCATATCAATAGATTATGATGACAAGCCTGAACACTAATGAAATAGTCTTAGAAGTGGCCCAGAGATGAAACATGTAGCAACCATTATTCACAAGCACTTAATAGGAATCCTAGAGAAGCTTTAAACAATGACTAGTAAGCTTTAAACAACAAGTGCTCCTTTAGAGGTCTTTTAGCTAGATGCCTTATTAAGCTTTTAGTTTATATTGGATCACTATTGGGATGATCATGACTCTCTTCCTGCATAGAACATGAAGGAAAACAAAAATTAATAGGACCTATATAAGTATCTCTTAAGTTTACAAAATGCTAATGAGAAGGTAAAGACTTTAGCTTTAGTTCATATGTTTCTTTGGTATAAGGTAAACGATTCAACTCCCTTTTTATCCTATAAACAATATAACTCTTATTATGCTCCTCCTCTTGATTATTAAGTCCTAAAAATTTCATAATTTTCACCAAATTATCCCACTAGTGTAATGAATTCTATACAAACTACGGTCATGTATATTTATCCTACGACAATCTCCACCTAGGGTCAGGTTATTTTTATTATCTGAAAGATGTGAAACTCTACTCTCTCTTTTTCCCATCCTAAGTTTAAACTTTCACTTAGTAGCATTAATAACACTTTGCTAGAAGTCAAAAAAAGTCTCCCTAATAAGATAGGAACCCCAAGATCGTACTTTATAATTATCATTAAAAAGTTAGTTGGAAAGATGAATTTTCCAACTTTAACAAGCTTGTCTTCCATAACCTTACAGACACTTAATGGAACAATCCACTATTTGGAGTTATAAGTTTGTTGGTTTTAGTTCTCCTATCTTTAGCTTTTAAAAATAGAAAAAACACATTACATTTATACTAGCACCAAAGTCACAAATAATTTATAGGTTTTGAATCACCAGTTTTACAAGGGATAGAGAAACTCTCTAGATCATTTAAATTTAGAGGTAACTTATTATATAAGATAGTGTTACACTCCTCAATCAATGACACTATACGATACTCCTATAATTTCTTCTTGTTAGAGATGATCTCCTTTAAAAACCTCACATATGATGGCATATGAGCTAATGCTTTAGTGAAGGATATATTGATGTTTAATTTCTTGAAGAGTTCAAAAATTTATTGAATCCATCATATTTAATCTTCATCTTTAGCCTTAAAGAGTGTGAAATTAAGGATTTATATGGCTTCATGTAGGTAGTTCTTTTTTGTGATCAATGTTGGATTATAGATGAAATTGATGTCAATTTTGTTTTGCTCCCTTTATTCACATTCTTTATAATAGCACAGGTGCCAGATGTACGTGAGATTACTGTTGGTTATCTTTTGCTTTCTTATTTTTTGAAATGCTCCTCAACTTTTCCTAACTTCAACACTTCCATGTCTTTTGCAACATTATATCTAAGTTTTTTTTCCAATCCTTAATATCACGAGACACACTTGGTCTTTAAAGTTAACCTTGGTATTACTTAGAAGCTGTCCTTGAACTCTTTCTCCTACCACTTTAGCTAATTGGACAATTTCTCACTAAAGTTATGTAGGCTTGCTCTTTTATTTGTATTACCTGTTTCAACTAAGCATTTATAGAAGACATAAATTGCTTTAACATATCCTCCAACACTTTGTCTTCTGAAAATTATTATTGAAATTAAGGTCTGTTTTGAAACCTAGGTGGTCCCTTAAGTTTTCCTGCTCCAGTTGCTCCCTGATCCTTCTATAAAATTTTGGGTGATTCCTCAATCTTGGATTATATATGTTAGAGAAGGGGTCATTTCTCATGTCCCATTTTCGTTCATAGGCAGCCATGTATTTTGCTTCTTTATTGTAATTTGAGGATGGCTCAACATTCATGCATATGTAGGCTGGGTGCTCATATATGCCACAATGATAGGACGCCTCCATATTGTCCATGTCATAGTTTAAAATCATTTTTATAAGGTTTGATAAATTTGCAATTCATGTTGCTATATTAGAAGATGCTTGCACTTTATAAAGGGTGCCTTAGATTTCCCTCTCACCACTTTGGTTTATGAATTTTTTGCAAAGGTCTCTATGATCTCCTTTATCTCTTTAGCAATATTTGTTTAGATAATTTCTTAAACCAAAATTTGCTCCAAATTTTGACATATTAATGCTATGCCTATGTAGATTAATTACATCACCACTTGTAAGGAACACTTATGATGAGGGAACTGACTAAGTAGAGCTTATATCACCCCTAAGCTTTATGAAATAATTCCTTTTCCTTCTATGTGAAGCTTTGTATTTGTAACTTTAATTTATTGGTCAAATATGGTAGGAAAAATCTTAATGTAAATAGACCTGGTCATAATCCTCAAAAGAGTCCACCTTTATAGAGATTAACCATATCCTTACTCGATCTCTCATATAGTATAAGAAGCACCTCATTCCCAACTTGTCTTTTGTGAGGCCATTAAATGGAAATGTTTAGATCACATAATAAAAATCTTTCATGAATGGCATCGTGTCTTCACTAGATGATCTAATAAAAATCATGATCTAATAAAAATCATGTGTACGTGTAGATGTGCTCTCTTAAGCTCATAATTCCTCACTCTTTAACTTAATTTAACTTATGAGGGACTGATATTAATCACTGGTAATTTGTATATCCTTATGTGAATCCTTTATGATTGCTTCTCTATATCCATACTAAGTTATCTTGTGCAACCATCTCTTTTCTTCTCATAGCTTGGTCCTTTCTACAAGTTCATTTTGTCTTAGGATCAAATTAAACTAGGAAATCCAAGTTGTCACTGTTAAATCTTCTATCTTGCATCGATAACCTAAAACAAACGAAAGAAATCAAATTAAAAGAAAATAAAAATAAAATAAAATGAACTAAGATTAATAAAAATATTAAAATTATTTTCCCTGCAATAATGCCAAATAGTCTGCAAGTTTAAATAGTCAATCGTAGATAGCTAAATAAAAATTAGAGATATTCCAAATTATCGATCTGACAGAGAATTAGTACTAATCCTATTAATCTTAGATAAACAAGAAAATGAAATAAAATAATATAGTTGATTTTAAGATAATGAAACTAATAAATTAACTAAAACAAAGAAAATAAACTAATGAAATAATCAAATAAACAAACATTAGGTATTCGAGGTTCACTTATATGGATGTCAAATTATCATATACAATTGATTATGTAAGTTGAAATAACAATTAACCTAATATATCTATGCCCTTCATCGAGGCACATAAGTATATCTAACTAGGCAACTATTATTCATTGATGCGTAACTTAACCTAAACAAAATTATTAAACATAGTTAATATGTACAGATATCACTAAAGTCTATTATTCTCTAACATTAATGTGCTTATTCTCTTAGTGCAAAAATCATACTCCATATGTGAGTCTATTGTATATTTCTTATAATTGAATATATGGTAGCGAACCATAAATCCAACAATTAGGATCAAGGAGAATAAATTTAACCAACTATATATATATATATATATATATATATCCTTATAAGCTACACTTCTAACCCTAGCTAAGGTTTTTAGCTACTAAACATAATAAAAATAAAAGAAAAAAATAAATCCCATTAGAGAAGAAAATAGTAAAAGAAAGAGTTAAGAGAAGTTGTCAATGGCTCTTTAATCCTCGATCCAAATCTTCCTCCTTGATGTATTGCTCTTTAATCCTTGATCCAAATCTTCCTCCTTGATGTATATAGAACAAAAACTATAAAAATGAACTAAAAACTAAGAATAATATTAATTCATGAGTCTGCCTATGTAACAAGTATCAGTGTATCATTATGAAAATCATTATAAAAATAAAAGAGTATCATAGTGATATTATTATCCAAATGAAAAAAATATGAAAGTTAAAATAGGATTTATCACTTATAGCTAGTCATAACACCTACCTTTAGATAGTTTTCTAACTCCATAATACTATAAGAACTCTTAGCCTTTTTTTATTAATAAATTATGCAAAATTGGGATTCGTTGTATTTTTATGAACTAAAGCTAAAGCTAAACTATTACCATCATGATTTTTTTCCAATCTTAGTTGATAATTATTAAACAAATCATACCATAATTGTTTAATGATATCAACATATTCTTCAACCTAATCACCAGACAAATTTTGATAATAAAAATAAACCACCTCCATCTTGTATCTCAGGCCTAACATAAAAATGATTGTCATAGTTTGTCTAACCATATACTAATAAGAATTGAGTTTCTCCATTGGATCACTTTATTATAATCAAATATCTAACTAAATAAAACTTTTTTAATGTTGTATATACTACTAAAGCAAATGTGTGAAGTTAGATATTTTTTTCTTGAGAATAACTCAATAGCATTATAAAATATTTCCAGCTTTGCATAAAATGCTTTAGCTAACTCCCATTGCTCTTCTATCAATAGGTAAGTATATTGAGAATCTTTTTATCTCAGCCTACTGAAGACTTCAACATACTTAGTTGCTGACTCCAACATCTTGAATGTTAAATTTCTTTTTGTAGGACAATCTAAAACTAACTTTTTTATGCACAGAATGTGTGATTATTGTGTAGTTTCTTCAAAATATTCCACTCATTTGGGTGTTCACTCCAATACACTACACTATAGATCAATGATTACTTTCTCTATCACCTCTATCCTGTCCTTCTTAATCAAATTCATGATATGTAATGCCGGACTCTCTAAGCTTTTTGTATTGTGATATATTTGGAGGTACTACTATATATTAATATATACATGGTTATGATGAGTTCAAAGATGTATTTGAATCCTTTTGGTACATATGCTAGTGATATAAAATTTCCGACATATAAGCTTTTAAGTGTGAAAAATCGGGTCCATTGGATGGATATGACCATGATGGTCGAATTAAATGTGTTCGAATGCCTTAGAGCTGATTAGACATGATTCATAGACTTATTGGACACTTAGAAAGCTTAATTGGAAAAGTTGATGTATATAAGGGCTTATTTGCAAATTGTTAAAAGTTAAGGGACTTAAATGTAATTTTTAAATTCTTGGAGGACCAATGTGTAATGTTATAAAGTTAAGGGGCTTATTTATAATTTTTAAAAGTCTGAGGACCAAAATGAAAATAAAAGTTTTAGTTATTCTTACATTTTGGGCTCAATTGCAAATTTAGGAAAAGTTTTGAAGATATTGTGGTAATTTCATATAACCTAAGGGTAAAGGATAATTTTACCATATTTTGGTCAAAGAAGAGTCAAAATTTTAGACTCTTCTTATGTGTGGCCGTGCACTTCATGTTCTTTAGACTTAAACCATCTTGTTTTAATTAAAAGAGAGAGGAAGAAAGGAGATGAGAGGAAAAAGAGAGGGTGTTGGACCCCGATCCTCTTCTCACTAGTAAGCATGTGTTTAGTTTTTGTTGAGGTTTAATTTGATTAAATTGTTGTGGTTAGGTATTAATTCTAATGTCTTTGGGGGGTAAAAAATTTTTTTTTAGATTGATGGATTAAAAGGAGAAATTTAGATTAAGTTAGAAAAGCTTATGGAGTTAGTTAGAATTGAAAGAACATGATCTTGTGGGGTTATTTTAGGAAGATCACTTAAGTTATTAATAGTTAAGTCTTATAAGGAGG
>JANIIA010000008.1:29401578-29416007 GCA_027478495.1 Erythroxylum alaternifolium
TTTTATCATTGTAAAAGACCTAATGTATGAACTTTGATACTGTTGTTGAGGTTGCTTTGAGTGGACTTTAAAGTCCTGCAGTTGTGGTAAAATTTTTGGTGTGAATATAGAAGTGTGTTTAAAGTTGTTTGCAGGTTTTTGGGATTTTTAAAATACAACTGTTGTGCTGCCCAATTTTTTAAATAAAATAAAAAGGAAAAGACATTCAGTTAGCTTTGCATAGTCGGATTAAGGACATCGTCAGTGTCCTTAGCCCGGGTATGTGGCAGTTGTCATAGGCCCGATGTAGTACCTGGTTATGACATGATATACATAAAACAATGCATATGAAATAACCTCTCCCCATTTAACAAGCTCCCAACCTATAACTTGTTCTTTAACTTTTTGATCATCTCATCTTTTGTGCTAAAATTATGGAAATTTATGCTAAAGAGTTTGGTGTTGCTCATCCAATCCATTAAGCAATTTACTAACATGGTTGTCAACCTTTCACTTGTATGTAGTGCCAGAACATAAATAAACCCACCATTTGAAAACATAAACAAATATTAATTATAGAATACTAAATAAATAAATAAATGATAACAATATTAAAAAAATATAATTTACCTTAGTGTACGACTGTATAGAGTCTATACATTGTCAACATAATGTAATGTCATTATTTTATGACCTTTTTGGTGGATGTCAGTTGTCCACATATATGATGTGATGGCTACCTGTTGATGAATACTTGACAAAATATTCCACGTTTCTTTCTTTTAATCATCATAAATCTTGAAAATATCTTTCTACATAGTATTCCTAATTGATATCTTAAAGGTTGATTAAAGTGAGGTACGCAACATCTTATTATTATCGATAATAGATAGTAGTTGTTTTTCACCAATGATCATCTTAACTATCAAAAACTCTGATTTATTGCTATCACAACTTGTATTAGTCATTTCATTCTTCCCTTTTATTAGGTTTGGCTAAAAAATGTTTGACCTCGTGATACAATCTTCTTTTTGTTACACAACTCCATATGTCTATTCAATTGAGAGGTTTCACCTTTAAAAATGGACAATATCTTGTGACAATATTTAACATTCAGCCTTTTCGACTATATCTCTTGATCTAGTCTTGTTAAAGTGATTTTAAACATCACTTCTTAATGAACCTGATTTTTTTAACCTAAATCATTTCTTCACTTAGTGCCAGATTAGACCTCTCTGTCGGTATACTGTATAGTATTGAATTAAAACTCTCTAGTGAAGGAATATACTTATCCATCTAAAACAATCAACATATATAAGCATATACTTTAATATAAATGTATATATAGATAGGCTTTGATATATATATATATATATATATATTTACACACACATATATATGTGTAGACATCAAAGCCACAGTAGAGAAATAAACTCACATCATTTATATATAACTATAAATATGAAACAAAAGGAAGACATACAATCAAACACTTCAATCTTTATAATATATAAGCAAGTAACCACAAGTATATATAAGTAAAAAAAGAATATGTAATAAGAAATTAAAAGCTAATGGCAAATGTCTTCATTCATGTTGCTCGTCAATACTATTTATCCTCCTCACTTGTTATTGTTCTCATTTTCTATTTTACTTTTCCAGATATCAGGAGCATTTATACAGATTTCTAATGTAAGGGGTGATTGGATTGCTCAGATATTTGGTACACTATATCAAAAGCAAGCCAAAAAAAACTTGATCCAGGTTTTTATAATGGAAACCAAAATATTGTAATGTTTTTGATGTTTTAGTTCATTAGTAAAGATCTTAAAATATGTCTTCAAATAATTTTTTAGTTCTTTAGGGGTTGTTTTCTAAAGACTTGACTCTTAGGTTTCTATAATTAGACTACTCTTATTCCATATATCTTGTTGCCAACGAAGAACATACCAGAAGATTTATGCCTGAATTAAGCCTCATAGATATAACTTTTTGCTATTTTTTCCTTTCTCGTTTTCAATAGATTTATATATTCTTAAGAACCTAAGTCTCGTATGTTTGTTCTTGTTAGAAAATGTAGTTTATGATAAGAATGAAAATGTGCTTTTATGTAAAAAAACCATCAATGTTGCTACTTTAAAATAGGAACAATAAGATAATTATATGAGCACACTCTATATGCATTATATTACTCATTCATTCACTTGCTCTAATTTATCAGTTTTTTAATTGTTTTCTTCGTTAGCTATAAAATGAATATGTTTATTCACTTAATAACACACTTCGAGTTTGAAGTTCTGTACGTAAAATTTTGTAATTGGTTCAATAATAAGACAAAATTCATGAAGTTATGAATTATTAGTTGTTACCTCATAGATTTTATATGATAAATTCAACAGGGAATTTTCTTTTTATAAACATACTTATTTTCTTTGACACATAATGTAAAAAGAAATAAACAAAAGTAGGAAATTTATATTGTCATTTTCTTATTTTAGACACTAAAAAATCTTTATAGGCTTACTTGAAAATGTTTCTATACAGTACAGTCAATTACTTATTAACAATGATTCCAAATGCTTATTGCACTCTTTTGACAAACATGGAGTGAATTGACCACTGACTCAAGAAAAACGAGGAGAGTTAAGGGAATAGAGGAAACTTGGTAAAGCAAATAGATGGAGTATTAGAGGAGTTGTGTGACTGTCCAAAGAGGGATTAGGGGAGCGAGGTCTGGAAGGTTGGAGCAAAAAATAGGTGGAGAGCACTATAGATTAATTGTTAATTTGTAGTATCTCTTCAAAACCTAAGAGAAGAAGAGTGTCCATTGCTAGTCATTGGAAAAAATGATATCATTTTATATAACATAAAATGATAATGATATCATTTCACATTAAAATAGGTGATGGATTGGGTTTTGAGATCAACTCAACCTAGTCTATAGCCCCAAATTTGAAAAAAGCCAAAACTTAGCCCAAAGCATTGTCAAATTGGGTCGAGTTGGCTTGAGTTGGGCTATTTTTTCCATTCCTACTTACATGATAGAGTCTTAAGTTTAGTGAAAGGTATGTTTCTGTGCATCCTTAGATTATATGTAATGAGATCAACGTTAGACTAGATTCCACTTTATTATTGTTTAGCTTCTAAAACTTTATATATTCAAATATTGACGAGTTTGATGTTGGTCATATACCACTCTGATAGTAGTTTGCTTTTGCTTCTCAAACTTGTTTGCCCAACAACACATCGATATCTGTTTCATTTATGATACCAATAATGGTTATATTTTATTTCTAGATTCTCTAGTCTTTTTAAGTTTTTGAAAATTTGATTTTAAATTAATTTTTGATGCCTTTTACTAAGTTATTTTTCATCTTGTCATCTTCTAATTGACTTTAGTATCTTTTTTATTTAATAACTATAGAGAATAATACACTTAAACCTGGGATTTTATCTCAAATAATCACCTTTAAGAGAACCAAACATAGGAAAAAATCATATAATTCCATAAAATATTTAATAATAGTGCTAAATTACAAACTTATTTAGCCTTTATATTTATCAAATTATCTACACATTTAAATCATTATTTGTCCTCAAGTAATCAATAGAAAAAAAACTAACTAAACTATACAAACTAAAATAAAAAATAATTCCATTCATAGTTTTATGGTGACATTTAACATATAGCCTAAGCCTTTAAGCCTATGGATCTCCCTAGTGGAGGAATTATAATCTTCTAAGGGTTTACTAGAATGATACCCACAAACATTGACATAAATATAATAGTTAACTTAATACATGGTAACATAAGATATATATATTCAAGTCTCATTTGAATTGAAAAACTTAAAACATATAATATTTCTTAAATATATTGCTATACAACGAAGATAATGTAGTTACTATTCTAGCACTTTCATCAATTTCAAATACTTCAATTTGATATATTCCTCATAAGATATCACTCATTCACACAAATGCTTGAAATTTTGGGTAAGGTACACTCATAATCTTGTTATGAAATTAAAATTTCTATAGGCTTGGAAATTATCTAATTTCCACCACAAGTGAAAACCAATAGGTCTTTGAATTTGGTTGTAATGAGGCCTTCATTCTTTTCAAGTGTAAGAAAATTATGTCAATTGATTTTGAACAACTTTCTTTTTCTTGTTTTTAACCCAATTGGCATGAATTTCAATTTTTTTTATATTGCCACCTCTATACACGTCACCATATGTCCCAAACTTTTTCATTACACACCATATCCAACCATATGAAATCACAAGCAAAAACTTTAGTAATCTTGAATTAGGGTGTAACAACTTATTTTTCTTTTAGGCTCAATTTTTTTAGAAAGGTTATAAAGAAAAATGCCAAAATTTTATATAAGGCTTAACGGTTTCACTAATGTTACAATATACACAAGGTTGGCAGTTTGGCTCCAATATAAATCCTAAATGCCTATGTCATTTTAATACTCGTATATATCTTACTTGTAATCTCGAAAGATGAAATGCAATTTTTAGAAGTCTACATTTAAAGAAGATATCCACATTTGAAAGAAACAAATTTTATACGCTAGCTCAATTTCTCATAGGATAACTCAAGTTAAATTAAGGTACCATTATCCAATGAATTTGGTTTCCAAACTTTCACAAAGTCAAGTTTGCATACTAGTCACTTAACCTTATTTTTCACTTAATTTTTAACAACTAATATTAACTAAGAATTATGTATAACTAATGTCATTAACCTAAAGTAACTAATGAGATCCTAAATATAAAAGAAAAAGAAAGCTAAAAATAAAATTCAAACTTAAAGCATGAAAACACGCAACTCAAAAGAATTATTAATTGTAACATAAAACTTAAAAACAAGATTTTCTAGGAATTTGCCCCTACACTTAAATATGATATTATCCTTAATGTTAGAAAAGTAAGATAATAAAAGCACTCATGAAAGAAATTTACAGTAAAGAAAATTTTTGTAAGTCTATGCAAAGTTGGTAAGGTAAAATCTAATAAATTTTATACAAGAATTACCTATGAAAGTAATAAAAATTGAGTGAAAAACTAGAACTAATAAACTCAAACAAAAGTAAAGTAAAATTAGAATGTTTGGTTGGCTCCCAATAAGCCTTATTTAGAAGTCTTTCAATTTAGACTTCCTAGTAAAGCTCTTTCACTCATCTAGGATCTTAAATTGGATGAGGAAATATTAATAGGATGAATATTATTGTCTTTTAATTTTGCACAACACAAGTGAGGAGGCAATTTCTTTAGTTCTAGGTTAGGTCCTTCTTTAGTACATGGTAAGAGTTTAGAATTTCATCCTCCTAGGTCCTAAAAAATTTGAGAACATCAAGTTTATAGCCCTTTCCTTCTAAACTAAACGCACAATTAATAAGTTTTGTCCTCGTTTACTTCATTAGATCATCAAATTCTAACAAATCATTATAAGTAACTTTATCTAAATTATTATACATAATAGAGTTAATCACATCCATCATGTAGCACTTTTCATCAAGGATAGGTCCTTTCAAAACCTTGAAGATGTCAAACTCCACCATCTCCTTGCTCTTTAAGTGTCAACTTACCCTCATCCGCATTAATTAATGACCCTTTAGTAGTGAAAAATGGTCTTTTTAAGATGATAAGAACCTTAGTGCCATACTCCATATTCATTACTAAGAAATGTGCAAGAAAAAAATAATTTTCCTACTTTAAATAATAGGTCTTCCACTAACCTAATTGGGTGCCAAAGGACCTATCAGTTAATTAGACTAACATCTTTGTTGGTTTGAGTTCTTTTATTCTAAGCTTCCTAAAAAGGGATAAAGGCATTAAATTTATACTAGAACTTAAATCATAAAAACAATTATGAAGACTAGAAGCACCAAAATGGAAAATAATAACAAAATTCCTAGATCCTTTAAATTTAGAGACAATTTATTTTGTAAAATTACACTACAATCTTCTGTTAAAGTTACCATAGTATAATCCTCAAGTATATATTTTTTTAGAGATGATCTCCTTTAAAAGCTTCATATATGATGGCATCTATCTTAAACTTTTAATAAAGGTGATGTTGATGTTCAAATTCTTGAAAATTTATAGGAATTACTTAAAGTTGTCCTCATCCTTCCTTCTTTTCAGCCTTTCAAGGTATGAAATCGGTGGCATATAACACTTGATAATGGAATCTGGCTTCATTTTGAAATTGATACTTGTAGAAGATAAGACTTGTATCAATTTAATTTTATTCACTTCATCCTATTTTCTAGATTTGTCTAATTTTTGCACTTTTGTTACGCAATTTCAACACGGAGTATTTTAACACTCCTAAATATGATGACTAACATTTAACCTTTAGGTTTCACCTTAATATTACCATTTTTTCTTGACCTTTTTTACTTACTACCTTGGATAATTGAATCATTTGCATCTCCAAGTTATGAATGAATGCATAAATAGATTGCACCATCTTTTCAAGTTTTGATCTTCTTAACCTCCTCAATAGTTTTTGCAGAAATTTCCCTCTTGCCATAGTGTCAACCAAGGTCTAACAATGAGTGTAAGGATAGAAGAACTGTATAACCAATTGTAAATAGTACTGATGGCATTGGCACTAGCTAAATAAAGGTTTGTATCATTCCGATGCTTTATAGAAGGCTTCTCCATCTTTTTATATAAAACGATAAATTCGTGTCCTTAATTTGTTGGTTTTATATGGAGGGAAGAATCCTAGTATAAAATCATCATTAATTTGGTCTTACTTTGTAAAGAATCTTCCTCAATTGAGAGCAACCGTGTCCTTGCTTGATCTCATATAAGTATGGAAAGAATCTTGTATGAAGCTCATCTTATATAAAGGCATTCAATAGAAGTGTTTGGATCACAGACTAAAATTATTTGATGAATGTGATGGTATCTTCCCTAGGTGATCAATTAAATATCAGTAGTAAGTGGAGATGGACTTGATCAACCTTATAGTTCCTTTCCCTTTACCTTTATATTTGTGGCTTATACTTATCACGAAAATATGAATGCCTCCATACAAATTTGTGGTGGTTGCTACTGGTCCATATAAAAAATGATGTTTTCCTAATTTGTAGCCATCTTTTCTCTCCTTGTTTTACTTTTTCTGATAGTTTATTTGATTTCAAGGATAAATTAAAATAGGATGTCCTAGTTTTTAGTCCTAGATTTCCTATCTTACATCAAGTACCTAAAAGCAAGTGGAGAAGATGAGCATAAATTCAAGCTAATATTAAGAATATAGTAGTTAAATATATTCTTGATAATAAAACAGGAGTTTATCTGTAAACATTTAGAATCGATTGTAACGAGTTGTAAAGTTTGGATTATTCCATAATATTGATCAATAAGGAATATAATTACTAAATTTTATTAATCCTAGCCAAACGATAAAATTAGATAAAATCAATATTTATGAAAAGTAATTAGATTACTAAACTAATGAAATCAAGATAATTAACTAGCAAGAAAATACCAAAATAATGAAACATTAGGGTTTTGAGTTTTACTTATGAGGAATTTTAATTATCTTGCAATGATTTTTGAGTTTTAATTATGAGAAATTCTAATTATCATGCAATGATAGATTATCAAGTTGAAATACCAATTAACCTAATGTCTTTATGCCCTCCCTCAAGGCATTCAAGTATATTTAATTTAAGTAGTCACCTCCTCTCGATTTTCAAATCAACCCTATCAAACTCATTAAGCATAATCTCTTTTATTATCACACTAGTCTAGAAATCTCTTTGTCTGGATCTACAATGTTTATTCCTCTAATGCATGAATTATTATTTACATCATAGTCCTTCATATAATCTATAAGATTGAATATGTGATGATTAAGCATAATTCAATAGTTAATATCCAAGAGGATAAACTTAATTAAACGATAATAACTTATAAATCAATAATTGAAATATCCAAAATAAAATATATTCTTAATCCTAATTTGGGATTTAGTTACTAAACATAATGAAGAAAACAATCTTAACATCAAAGAAAGTAAAAAAGAAAAAGATAGAACGTGATGTTCCCAACTACATCTAAGTTGAGGGTAATCTCCTTCCAATTCTTACTTTCAAGCTATCCACAATGTTAAGAAACCCGAAACAATAACTAAAGACAAAGTGGTTGCTAAAAGTTTCCTAAAAAGACTCAAGAAGGTTCCCTTCATTAATCCTCTTAAAGTATGTATAGATAAGGTTACGACTTAGAATTATAATTTTGGTCAAATTATGTTTTTTTAAATCCTCGAATTACATGTTATGAGACTAAAACTAGACAAAATTTTATATAGGTACCAATTATCCTTTAAATTTTTTTATTGTAAACATTAAGGAGTTCAACATCTATCACAAGTACCACTTCGATGCTAGTTTGCTTCAACTTGTTAAACTTGTATGTCTAGTAGCATTGAATCAAATTTTGATGTTTTTTACCAAGTTGTTCATCTTGTCAACTTCCATTTAAATTCAATATCCTTTTGGTCAAAAAATTATGGAGCATAATGCACTCAAATCTAGGGTTTTGCCTTAAATAATCACCTATAAGATAATGAACTGAATATAGGAAAACATCATACAATTCCACATAAATCATGCCATAAAAATGCTTAATAATAAACTAATTTATCCTTTATAAACATATAAATATAGACTTATCAATGAGGAGAAAGTTAAGTCTATTATTTAAGAGTGATCTACACCTAAATCTATAATTGATGTGATAGTTTTTCATAGTTACCTAGTTTTTGTACGAGGTTTATAAAAGACTTTATTACACTAGCTACTCCACTCACTATTGTCAAAAAGTCTGTTAGTTTTAGGTGAGCTAACGAACAAGTGCATGCTTTGGATGTTATTAAAGAAAGGTTATGCTCTGCTTCTTTATATTTACATAACTTACTTAAAATATTTTAGATTTAATATGATGAATCAGGAATCAGTATTTGTGTTGTTTTATGTAAGAAAGTCAGCTAAGTGCATACTTTAGCCATAAATCAATTGAGATACTCTCAACTACCTGACCTTTGATAAAGAGTTGTATACATTAATGAGGACTTTGGAGATTTTGCTACATTATTTATAGTCCAAACACATTGACTATAAGTTCTTGAAACATTTAAAAGGCTATAGGAAATTTTATCAATGATATGCTAAGTGGATGAAATTTATTAAGATGTTTAGTCAGTGATCAAGAATAAGTAAGGTAATAAAAATATTGTGGTTGATGTATTGTCCCGAAGGTATGCCCTAATTTCTACATTGAAAGCAAAATTATTAGGATTTAAACGTGTTAAGAAATTATATAAGAATAAAGTTAATTTTATATCTATTTTTAAGTTTTATGAGAAAACTACTTTTAAAAACTCCTTTAGGCATGATATATTTGATTTAAGAAAAATAAATTGCATTTTCTTAAGAGTTCTTTGAGGGAGTTGCCAATGTGTTATGCATATGGACACCATTTACCATTTTGGCATTAAAAAGACTTTAGATATTTTTCTTAAATATTTCTTTTTCCCTCATATGCATCGTCATCTTGGAAGAATTTGTGCTAACTGCATCACATATAAACAAGCTAAGTTTAAGGTTATAGAATTGTTATTTCTATAGATTTTTTCAAGTTTGCCCAGGTTAAAATAGGGCAAAGATTTTATCTGTGTTGTTGTTAATATGATTTCTAATATGACTTATTTCATTTTATGTAGTAAAATTGACCATGTAACCAATATAGTTAATTTGTTCCTTAGGCATATAGTACAAATTTGTGGTGTTTTAAGGAGTATTATGTTTGATAGAGACATTAAATTTCTTAGCTATTTTTGGAAGGTTTTGTTGGAAAAGTTAGGAACTAAATTATTATTTTCAACTACTTGTGATCCTCAAATATATGGTCAAATTGAATTAGTAAACAATATTTTGACTACTTTATTTCATACTTTCATTTAAATCAAAAAATTAGGAAGATTGTTTATGGTTGTTTATCATTCATTGAATTTGTATATGATAAAATTGTTTTTAGCACTATAGGTTATTAACCTTTTAAGATTTTTTATGGATTTAACTCACTAACTCTATTGAATTTGTCTCCTTTAGCAATTCATGATAGGAAAAGCCTGGATGGGAAAAGGAAAAAAGAAATGGTGAAATAACTATAGAAAAATGTTTGACAACACACTGAAAGAAAAAAACAAGAATATCCATCTAAAGCGAACAAAGGGAGAAAGAGAATTATCTTTAAACCTGGTGATTATGGGTTTATATGAGATAGAAAGGGATCCTAGATCAAAGAATAAGAATATCCAATTTTAAACAAAAGGAGATGGTCCATTTCAATTTTTTAATAGATTAAATGTAATGCTTATGAATTATATCTTTTCTAAGAAAAGACCTTTGATCCTTTGAGTTTATTAAGTGAACCAATTACATGAACAATAAAGAAAAGGCTTAAATATACACTTCAGGGTGTTAAACAAGAACTATCTACATGTGTATAACTAAATAAGGTCAATCATTGGTTATTTTAATTTAAGTTAATGTTGAAGACTTAGATGTGAACATGATCTATAACATAATTATGTACTATCTTCTTTAACTTTCCAAAAAACTCAGTTGAAATACACAATCTCAACCATGATTGTGTTCTAGGCCATACTTAACTTCACAAAAGTTATTAGAGGATCCACATTCTCAACCAAAAACATATCTTACATTATGTCTAACTTTGTAAAATTATATACAGATCTATTGTCTTAAACACGGTCTTATCCTTGACAAATGTTTATAATCAATATAGTCTAGGTTATGATCATGTGCTAAGTTTTGCTCATTGGAAACTATCTTTTGTTGATTAGTATTTGAGAGATACCAGAGCTTCTTTCTGTATGGTTTTGAAACATTTAATGAATTTGGTTTTTGATTCTTTATAATTAATGAGTCAATTCTTTTATCAATATGTTTTAGCTTTCTTAGGTTTCATTTAAACTTGTTCATGGGTTCTATAAAGCTTATTATTAGGCGATTTTGTATCATAAAAAACTTAAAATTTTGGGAGTTCTGGGAACTTAAATCCATGAACCTAATAAACGGACTTGATCCAAGTGTTCACGTGAGGATGTAAAGTTAAATGACCTAAAACCTTTAACACTTAAGAATCTTGTAAGTTTTAAGGGCCTCAAACTTAAGACCATAAAACATAAGGATGCTTCAAAAATATATACTAATCCTTAGATTAACTTGTAAGGGAAATATGTAATATAGATTGAATTAACTCCTCTAAGATGATTTATATTTCATTAATTCGTGACATGCATTAAATAAAACCTTTAGTGAACATAATAACTTTGTAAACTATATGTTCTAGGTATTTGAGGAGATTTAAGGAATGGAACCAAGATCTTAGAATTTGGAGAAGTTTAAGGAGTATACTCTACCACTTGGACCGCACTTTAAAAGGAAGTATGCATTAAAGAATAAGGTAAACTCCTTCAAGATGTTTTGAATTTCAATAATTCTTTATGCACATTGGTAAAACCTTAGGTACATATATTAACTCACAAATCATATGCTTTGAATAATCCATTCAATAAAATAATATGTTCAACCCAAATGACGAGCTCGATTTATATTGTTATTTAGAAAAAAACTCAAAATACTCAGCTTTTTAACATTTGAGAATTTAGGGATTTTTGGGGCCTCGAACCCAAGACTTAACAATGAGCTCAATCAAGTGATTGTTTTATGAACTTCAACTCAAAAGACAAAACATCTAGCACTTGAAGATTTAAGGAGTTCTAAAACTTGAAAAAAAAAACCTTAACGCCTTGATGCACTTGAGGAGTCTCTTTTGACCATTTTGAGCACCCCTTTAGCAGTGATATGCACTAAAGAATAAGGTAAAATCTTTTAATATATTTTAAATTTTATTAATTTATAATGCATATTAAACAACTCTCAGTCCACAAAATAGCTTAGAGATCATATATTCTTAATGTTTGGAAATTTTTGGGCACTTGAACTCATAACCTCAATAGTTAAAGGAACTTAAGGATTCTCCTCTAATTTTTTGGACTACTTTTAGGATTTGGTGAGTTCAAGGAACTCAAAACTCAAGACCTAAATAGTTAGAGGTAATTAAGGATTCCTCTATAATCAGTTATATCACACCTTAGTGGATAATATGTATAAAGAGTGAGGTAGATTACTCTAAGGTGTTTTGGATTTCATTAATTTATAATGCATACTAAGTAAATCATTAGTTGGATAACTCATAAACAAGGTGCTCTGGACAAGCCACTTAATGAACTAACAAATTCAAGTGAAGTAATGAAATATATTTAAACGACTATTTACTTATCCAAACTCAACAGACATAAGACCTCTAGCATATGAGGATATAATTTAACGCACCACCTTCACGAGGCACATGCTCGAATATCTGGCAGACATCCAAGAACATACCTTATGAAAGTGGCATGTTAGAGCAATCACATTCACTTAATATGGCATCATATATATAACACAAATTATTCAAAAGATCAACTCCTCATTCCATTCATAAAACATAATTTACATTGTAGCATTTCATTACATAATACATATTTACAGTATCAAAAATAGATGAGAATTTACTACTCTTTATAGCAGTTCTACATGAAATGAGGACTATACAAAAGTACCCTAACTAAACTCCTCAGTATTAACTAACCGACCTTTGAGCCATTCTTGATTTCTAAATGGGCAGAACTAGACCTATACTAGTTTGCCTTAGGGACTATATCTCTCCCATACCTGAAAATCAACATTGCAATTTTGATTAGTTTTGCAAACTCAGTGAGTGAACCATCATCGATGTGCTCACTTATATCAAACCACATATATCATATATCAAAACTAATTTCATAATATACCTCATCTTAAATATACACAATGAACATCACACATTTTATATACTCATTTCATAATAATCCGATCGTTTTCTCAATCATTCATAACATTACAATTTAGTAAATTCAATACATGTATGTGTACAAATACAAATGCACATATGACTCCCTTTCATTGTTACTTTATTCTGACCTATTGCCTTTTTAACTGTCTTGTATTCGTTGTAGATACCAAGCTCATTAATAACTGTCTCATATCTATTGTAGATACCAGGCTCAGTTTATGTGCATTTCTGAGCTTTAAGCTCTTTTTCACTGGTCACTCTGATCACAACTCCTTTATCTGATCATGCATTTCAATGTAATGAGATGCATCAATTCATATTATATGCAATCAATCACTTTCATTCATTATATACAGTCACTTTCACATTTTCATCGGATTGAAGTCTGGCATTCAATATTTTTATTGAGTACACTTATTTTCCTGATTCACATTCAATTATGAACACTTCCAATACAATCTCAATTATCAAACTCCTCAAACCAATAATGTCAAGAATTATCACATTCACATAAATATCAGTTCAATAATTAAAATTTAAGCAAATATAATCAATACTAGTGAGAAACATCTAAGTTACCCATAGTAAGCTCCAGATAGCTATTGCCTCAACTGACTGATAATGTTGAGATTCTGGCGTTCAACTTGAGCATCTAAATCATACAATACATATAATTTTACACATTACTAAGTTGATCATTCACATAAGTATTCGATCATACCATATATATATATGTTATGTTCAATGCACACTTAATGACTTTCCTGGGTATATGTCCTTAATCATAAGTCTTGATCATTCAAACCATTATAACTTGTATATGTCTAATTTGTACTTAGTTTTACACCTCAAGATCACTTGATTATTCTAATTCATCAATCATACATTTCTCATTCCTTTTCTAACATTATATATTCACACAATATTCAAATTCTAATTCATTCATACCTAATATACCTTACTCATCTCCTTTAAATCACATTTACAATCATAAGAACACTTTCATTCCTATAACTCTCATAAATTTCCAGATTTTGATTAATTGATATCAAAAGTCCATTTTTATGTTATAGCCTTAATTAACAACCTAAACATTCTAACACTTTAATCAATTATTCAAGCATCAAACTAGGTTCATTTCAAGCCTTAATCAAGTCCAAATACACTAATTTAGAGTGATTTTTTTCTTAGTTGGTTCAACATGTACACAAAATAGAAATTATCATTCCTAAACTAGGCCCACGATCGTGGGGAACCTTGCCATAATCGTGACAGAAGCTAGTGTAATAGGGCATGGTCTTGGGATAAGTGCCATTATTCTCCATGAATTTCATATACTTAGAAACATCATTAACACTTGAATTTTTCCAGAATTCATGTCCTATAAAGCTACTTCATTTCATGCTAGTCTAGCTTCCATATTGGTTACATTAAATCCCATAAAAATCTACTCAT
>JANIIA010000008.1:29440381-29454804 GCA_027478495.1 Erythroxylum alaternifolium
GCAAAAACTCAATTATGCCAAGCATACCATGCATTGAAATTCCTTAATATTCTAACCCCTAATATGGGGCGTTACAAGTTCTTTTGTAACTGTCCTGTATCTGTTGTGGATACCGAGCTCATTAATAACTGGCCCATTTCTGTTGTAGATACTGAACTTATTTTATATACTGAGCTTGTGGCTCCTTATACGCATTTATGAGCTTTAAGCTCTTTTTCACTGGTCACTCTGATCATAACTCCTTTATCTTATCATGCATTTCATTGTAATGAGATGCATCAATTCACATTATATGCAATGAAACATTGCCTCTGATGTTAGAGGCAATTTAGTTATGAGGTCTTCCATGCTTGGCTCCTTTTCTTGTGGTAGGTGTTGCTAACATCCTAGTAGAGGGTTATTCCTTGGCTGTCCTTGATTACCTAAAATAAATTTAGGTGATTCCTCTATTTTGGATTGTATATATTATTGTAGAGATTATTTTGGAGTCTATAAACTTTCCTTATTTAATCCATATGCTCAGGATTTACCATCACCTATAATTCTTGAAATTTTTGACCTAAACATCCCAGCTTGTGTAATTGATATTACATCTCTTGGAATAACCGAGGATTCATTTTCAACCCATCGATTTTCTTATTCAGAGCTTCGACTTGGCCTACCAATTTTATAATGCATATATGTTGTATACTCTTACTGGCTTGCTAAATTATGCTTAAGAAAATCACCACTAATGCTTATTCACCCCCATATGTTTAAAGAGGCCTTAAGATGCTTATGGTTTTTTGTTGTTCAGAGTACCCGCAGTTGCTACTTCTATCACCTGCCTCATCATTTGATTTAGCATATTGTAGAAGGTCAATATTTGTACACCATAATATGGGCACTTCCTTAATATCTCCTTAAATCTCCCATACGTATCATACAAATTATTTGAATTCATCTAACCATAGGAAGATATGTCTTTCCTCAGTTTGGCAATCTTAGATGGCATAAAGTAATTCAAAGAAACCTCTCTACCATTTGGTACCATATAGCAATGGATCCCTTTGGGAGACAATTTAGTCTTTGCTTTGCCCAATTCCTCAATGAGAATGTAAATAACTTGAGTCTAATTATGTTTTTAGTGGCACAATTGACCTCAAATGTATCACAAATCTCCATAAAATTGGTTATATGTGTATTGAGATCCTTATCTCGAAGCTGGTCGAATTGGAAATACTACTGCACTATTTGAATAATGCTCAATTTAATCTCAAACTTGTTGGCAGAGACATTAGATCTCAAATGCTAGATTTCGTCCTAGTTATGTTCAACTTAGTATAGTCAAATATAGTCCTTGATTAGTCTGCCATGGTTTTTAATCCTTTAGTCTCAAGCTGACCTTCTATGTCCTTTTCTATCGATCTAACTGGAGCTCTCTTAGTAAGGTCCTTCAAAGATTTCTATAAGTTGTCCTCTCAATTTCTAGATCTTTATTAACTAAGTGCGATGGATTTCCTTGGGTCATAAACTAACCTAAAGTCCTATAGAAGTGACAAAACTAAAGAGTCAATAAAATAATTTAACAATTTAAAAATAAAAAGTAAAAAATAAATTAAGAAATAATGATGCGAGTAACAAAAATTGGGTGTTCTTAATATTCTAGTCCTTGACAAAGATACCACAAACTTGATATGTTGGCTAATCTTTACTCTATAGATCTCACAAGCAAGTACACCTATCGAACTATAGTATAATGTTAACAAATATTTAATTTCAACGAAAGAATCCATCCCAAAGTTCCCTTTCTAGAACTCGAGTGGAGCACTTATGGTGACCCTATAGTAGCCCTCCAATCGATATCTAACTCAACCGAAGGGTTCCCGCAAAATCAAGTCGTTCAACTATTAAAAACCTTTTATACTCTGAAAGTTAAAAGTGTGGAAAATAGTGGGATTTTTTAATCATTTTACTAAAAATTTCGGCAGCATTACGGTTGCTTTTATAATATATCAAAAACTTGCATAATATTATTTAAAACACTTCAAATATTTCATATCTATCTCAACTTCTACAATAGGACCTCAGGTCCACATCACAAACAACCACAACTATATAATTATCAACATTTTAGAAAAACATCATTGAGGATGAAAGCCCTTATAGTTCACTAAGCAAAAGAGATTTACAATCCCAAAGATGTTTACAAGATCACACTTTTAAACCCTTTTCAAAATAATTTACAACCTATATACAAGTAACTATGCCAATTTTAAGAAAACACATACATAACAAAGATAACACAAGCATAACAGCACCTGACAATACAATTACTCCTGTGGAGGAGTCCCAATTACTGTAACACTTGCATACATACCTGGGGTGGTTTGTTTAAAAACATAAAAATAAGGGTGAACTAAATGAGCTCAATGAGTGTTAATTAGTTTCCTAAAATTTTAAACTTTTTATAAAAAAATTACTGAAATATTCTGATATAGTAGTAAAGCTCATGGTAAAATACTTGTCATGACAATTCTTTCATGCATTATAACAATTGATACTCAAATAATATTTCTTTAAACACAATTTCAAATTTTCTAAAATACTATTTTGAAAGGCTTTTTTGAAATTAAACTCATTATATAAAAGTTTTTATTTTCCTTTTTCCTTTTTTCTTTAACCAATAAATAATGGTGGCAATAAGTTTTTTGAAAACTTTTATACTGAAAAAAAGTCACCTCTAGAATTGGTACCATACGGTGCCTTATAGATTACTTTTAAAAATAAATATTGGTGGAATTATTATTTCATGACTTTTCTTACTCAACGTAGCCCACCATTGGTTTCTTTACCATATGGAACACCAGCCCTAAAGTCATGGAGTTGATTATGCATTGCTTACACGTGATCGGTTAGCCAGTAGTTACGAAATTGGTTCAACATTGCTTACCCACAATAGGTTAACCGCTATAGATTGGTAGTTACGAAGCTAGTTTTGCATTGCTTACTTGTAACAAGTCACGGAGCTGGTTCTACATCACTTACTTGTGACTAGTTAACTACTATTTATAGAGTTGGTTCTTTATCACTTACCCATAATAGGTTAATAGCCATAAATATACCCTTATAATAACATATATAAAGCTTAGCAGTGTATCATAGGCAAAAGCAACTCTTACATTTACGTCTCATCTTATTTTCTAAATCAAGTATAGGAGGATTCATAATTGAATTGTTTCAATGTAAATCCCAATCATATAAAATTGAACTTTCAAATTAAAACTCTTGTATTGCCAAAGAATACACTTATGCTAGCAATATTCACTTGCAAAATATCATTTGCATAAAACTCAGCATAAATATTCATTTCATGATTAAATGAAAACCATTTGCGTAAACTCAATTTAAAGTACACTCACAACTTGTTAGTCTCTATAAATAGAAACCATTTGCATAAAATCAATTTTAAGAACCCTCCAACCTTGCTAGTCTCCATAAATAGAAACCATTCACATAAAATCAATTTAAAGAACACTTACAACTTTCTAGTCTCCATAAATAGAAACTATTTGCATAAAATCAATTAAAATACATTGACAGTTTTGTAAGCTTATCGCCAAGCACATTCATGTGTTCAGTGCATCTCTTTTACCTAAAATAAATAAATTTCTCTTAGGCATTTATTTTCAAAATTGGAAATAAGACATTAAAACTATAGTTTGGTTTAACCAAATTTAAGATTAGTATTTAATCGCGTAACATGTACGCTAATCATATTTTTTTCTTACTTTCGTAAGCTAACCTATTGATCTTTGTTTCCAAATATAACTTTGAAAGTCACTGAAATACCATATTTTACCCATTCTAACTTACTAATTTCTTCAAAACACAATCTCAACCAATTTAATTCACCATATCACAATTATGCATGATGAGTCATGATTATGACCCATGTCCAAAATCCATACCTCCACTTATTCCTTAATTTTCACATATCAAAAGTTCAAATTAGATTTTAAATTCTTCTGGACATTTATTCCCCTATGTCTCTAGTTTCCATAACATCAAAACTCATGCCATTTCAACTTATAAGCATGAAACATGTACCAAATGTCATTAGCTGTTTCAACACAAGGATAGTATCAGGTTACCATAATCAATGTCAATTTTCAATATCATTCAGATAGAATTAGGTCTAGGTCTCTTTTAGAGATTTTTATTAATGTCTTAGATTTTAGCTCCAATTAGAATCACCCAATTTAGAGGTTTGTATGCCAAGTTATGGTCAAAACAATAGGACAGGTTCAAGTGAACTGAGAACTAAAGACAAAATTTCACTAAACATAACTCTTTCTCTTGTCATATTCAACCCTTAAATGCTTCCAAACTTATTATCTACTCAATGGAAATTCAAAAATCATCGTTTATCTTACATAAATCTATCACACTCAAAAGCCCCAAAACTAGAAATTTAGGTTAGGAAAACTTACCAATTTATCTTCCAATCTCATAGGTATTTTATGAGTACCTCTATTTGATAAAGATCTCTCCATTTTATGCTCCAAAACCATGAAAAATGGTAGCTGCCCTCTTCTTCTCCCTCCTTGGCTGAATGCCCCTCTTCTTTCTTCTTTTCTCCCTTTTGTTTGGTCTCTCACTTTTTTATTGAAAGAATGAAGCAAATTGTCTTACTTAGGCCCTTTTATACCCTTTAGTGCATTACATATGTCAATCCCAATTGGTCCTATTTTAATGATTCATTAATCCACTCACCTCTTGTCAAAAGACCAAATTACCCTTAATGATATGTAAAAAGACCAAATTGCCCTTTATTGAATTTAATTCATCAACTAACTGATTTAAATTCCAAAAATATTACGCAACCATCTTACCATTAAATTGATTATGAAATACTTTAACTAGGGTCAATATTAATTGATTGGATGCTTTTAAAACAAATCGATTTTAATCATTAATACCCATTCTTTTCCAAAAAGGGTATTTTAACCTTAAACTTTCGGAGTTCCCAAAATTCATCCAATCGGGCTTATTTTTCATCTATTTCAGTATCATTAAACTCTAATACCTATTCCGAGTATATTTCAAATTTTTAGAGTTGGATCCCCAAAATGACTATTCAAGTAAAAATACCTTCACATGGATTCACTATTCATTCACAAATATTATTCATTGAAATCATCTGGATTCCATTCAAAAGTGTCACTTAAATCATTAGAGCACATTTTAGGGCTTTTAAAGTTCGTTCGGACTCATTCTTTAACTTTTTGTAGTTTTTGGAAAATTTTTAAGAAATTTTCGTTCGAGTCCAAAACTATCTCTGGTCTATCTGTGATCTCCGTTATAACCTCAATAATACATTTAAACACTTAAATTACTCTAGTACACCATAAATAAAGCATACTTTATAAAATGCATGTATAACACATTACACAGTATAATAATTAAACTAGGATATTACAGTCAATCCCACTAGGATTATAAGTACAAGTAATAACCTGTTTTTTATTATTTAATAAAAAATAGGATGAAGACTTAATTAAAACTAAAATAAACTGAAATTCAACATAATAATAAACCAGAACACATATGATACTAATATTAATCAGTATCAAATAACTGGTACCTAGGTAATGAATCCCTTAAGATTTCATAAGTAGTAACCCTTTTATCATGCAATTCAATTATTGATCATTAGACTAAGGAAATTCCTATCTTAGGTTGATATCTTTCTTAAGACTATTAAAAAGTAATCATCGGTTGGTTAACTAAAATCTCTTTCTAATTAACACCCCTAAGATTGCATCACTCGATTCATACATTTTACTATTAGGTTTGACCCTAATCCAGAGGATTTATGTTGACCTATCTCTAAGTTTGCATGCAATTCCTTTCAACTATAGTTAGTTCTATTCATTCAAAAGGATTTCTCAATCTCATTCATGTGAATTCATACATTAAACTAATATCCTGAATATATTAATTCAAGACTTAAAACATATAATTAAATCACAATGAATTATTAAATCAAATTGTATTATAAAAACAATCAAATCACAATGTCCATCTCATATTAAAGTTCATCATACTTAGGCGCTATAAAAACTCAAATCATAAACATAGAAAACAAAACACACATCAAAAGTTTAGAAGAATCATTAAAAAGAAAAGAATCTATAAGATATATATCCCCCTTTTTCTCTAATGTAATCCTTTTGAACCTTGATAGGAAGATGTTCTCTATCAGATCTCTAAAGTAATCTCTATTTTTTTAGTCGCCCTAGGTTCAAAATTTTGCCTCAAACTCTAACTTTGCCTCGAACTCTTACTATAGTTGTTACTCTTCATAATTTCCTCTTAAGGTGTAAAATTATGGTTTCTGAAATATACATGGTCAGTCAAATGATTGTATGAGTGACCATATCTATCAAAAACACTACAGAATTACACATTTGTATGTTCTCTAAGAGCTTACATGGGTATTAGAGAAGGCCGTGTACATTACTTAGATGGGTGTGTATCTTCACACCAGCAAAACAATGTCTTTAAAGCTTTACACATTCACCTTTAAAAAATGTTATTTGGACTTTAAAACTCTGCTTTTATTGAGTGTTTATGTCTAATGCAACTTCTGCCTCTTAATAAGCCTTTTCGATTTCAAAAGATAATGTTCCTATACCACACATGCTTACCTATATGGTTATGTATGGTAACCATGCTTGAATTTTAAGAATGAAAACTTGAAGTCACTAAGATACACGATTCTAGTGACTTACATAACTGGAAAACATGATCATATCCACCAATGACACGAGCATATCTGACTCCACATGAACATAATTATAGAGACTATAAGGTCATCCATACAGTCATGTCCACCATTAATGCAGGTGTGTGCAACCTAAACACAGGCATGTACTCTAGAAACATCTTCCAATGATTAGTTTATGCTTTAAACCTACCTGATTTTTTTCTTTTTGATCTATAAGGTAGTTAAGACCTCCGTAGATCAAATTTAATGGTATTAGATAAAAAAACATATAAAATAGGACTAGACCCATAACAATCTAAACCTCTAGCCCATTTTGGAGGAGAAATCAACCACGTCATTGATCACTGGAAAACCATCTTAACAAGCTTACTATAAAGCTCAATCTTGCTCCTAGGAGCCACCGTCATTAACATGTCAGCATCATTCTTATCTGTGTGAATCTTCTTCAATTTCATTAATTTCTCATCTACCATTGATTGCAACTGATGATATCTTACATTAATATACTTTGTGTGGGAATGATACATGGAATTTTTGCTGAATTCCATGATTGTTGCAAAAATCCATGTACTCATCTTGTTCCACATCCAATTTTTAAAAAAATTGTTTCATCCAAAGCATCTCCTCACCTGTTTCCTCGACTGTAACATATTTCACATCAATAGTGGACAAATCTACACACTTTTGTAACTTGGATTGCTAAGAAATAACTCCGCTAACATATTTGAATAAGTAACCTAAGGTCAAATTTCTACTATCGGGATCACCAGCTATGTTTATATCACTAAACCCTTTCAGAATTGGTTCACTGCCTTCAAAATAGAAAAACGATCTATAAGCACCCTCACAAATACTTAAAATTCCTCTTCACTACTTCCTAGTGTACCTTTCTCAAAATTGGATAAAAATTTGCTCACCGGCCCAACAATATGTGCATACATCAAGGAGCCAATAGTAAAGGAATATGAAATTGAGGACATACCATCTTTCTCCTTTTCAATGGTAGGATAAGATCACTTGCTCATGTTGAAATAAGTTGCTAATGGCATACTAACAAGCTTGACATACTTTATATTGAACCTCTTAAGCTCCTGTTCAATATATTTTTCTTGTGACATCCATAGCTTTTCAACCTTCCTATCATAAATGATCTCTATACCCAAAATATGTTTTACATTATCCAAATCTTTTATATCAAAGGACTTATAATAATCATGTCAGTATTTTGTCCCACTATGAACATATCATCCATTTACAAGAGAAGGATGATGAAGTTACCACCAGCAAATTCTCTAAACTACCTATAAGGATTAGCTAACGTTTTCTTATAACCATTACTAGTTATAAACTAATCAAACTTCTTGTACCACTACCTTGGTGCTTGTTTAAGCTTATAAAGACTCTTCTTCAACTAGCACACTAAGTCCTCTTTGCTTTTGACCTTATGGCTACTCCTTGTATCTCCTCATTCAAGTTGCCATATAAGAAGGTAATTTTATAACAAGTTGTTTGATTTCAAGATTTTGACTTGTAACTAGACCAAATGTGTATGTATAAATGTCATCATAACCACTAGTGAAAAAATCTTATCAAAGTTAATACCTTTTTTTTGATTGTATCCCTTTACCACCAGTCTTGCCTTACATTTCACTAACTTTTCACCATCTTTATTAATCTTAAACAACTATCTATTTTTCAATGCCTTTTGCTTTTAAGAAGCTTTACTAAATTATAGGTCTCATTCTCCTTTAAATAATCCATTTTATCTTACATTGCCTTGACCTAAAATTCTTTGTCTTTGAGTGACTACACTTTTTGGAAATTCTCTAGCTCCCCCTTAATAGTAACTATGAAATATTCTAAAATAGAGTATTTTATAAAAGTTTTCTTTTCTTTAGTTAACCTTTGAATTTGGACATCTTCTAGCATTTGAGCAGGTTGCTCCCCCTACCGACGATGGTTATGGGCCTCCTCTACATCATCTATAGGATACGACTGATGTGGCTTATCTCCATCCTATTGCACTTAATCATTACCATCACGTGCCATCTCATATCTTTTTCCTTTTGCACCTATAAACTGATCAATAGAAGTAGAAACAAGGATAGAATCTGTAATACCAAAATAAAATTTGCTAGAAGTAGTCTTGTCTTCTTTAAAGAGATTTGCACTATCTTATGCTCATAAAAGACTATGTCCCTACTTCTGGCAATCTTCTACTTTTTGGGGTCATAAGGCCTATAGTCAAATTCTTCATCACCATATCTAATAAATATACAAGAAGTGGTCTTTGAATAAGGCTTTAATATCTACTCCTTTAGTACGTACATAAACGCTTTGCGTTTGAACACCCTCAAATGCATATAAGTTGGATTTTTTTCTTTCTATACTTTCTCAGGAACATCAAGATCCAAAGGGAGTTTTGTTGATCAAATATGCAGCGGTTTTGATCGACTCACCTTAAAAGGACTTTATTGAGTTGGACATTCAAAGCATTCACCAAACCTTCACTATAACAATTCTATTCATCCTCAACAACACCATTGTGTTATGGAGTGCCAAGTTCTATCTTCTTATATCTTATGCCATGTTTAGCACAATAGTCCTTAAGCTCATTGTAGGTGTGCTCGCCTCCATTATTTGTTCAAGACACTACAACTTTTTCTTTGTCTCCTCTTCCTCCATAACATGAAATTTTCAAAAAGTCTCAAACACCTAGCTTTGTTTTCAACGTAAAGACCTAATTCCTATGAATATCGTTATCGATAAAAGTAACAAAGTACTTGTTACTTTCTCAAAGACCCTTCTTCAATGGGATCACAAATTTTTTAGTGTACCAGCTCTAACTTAGCCTTCCTTCTGGGAGACCTTTTACGAAAAGACACTTAGTGCTACTTTTGAGCCATGCATGATCAAGAATGTTGAGAGAAACATTAGTTTTCGTAGAAAGTGTAATGTCCTAGTTCGATTATTGTACTGTGTAATTTGTTGTAAATGCATTTTATAGAGTATGCTCTATTTATGGTGTACTAGAGTAATTAAAGCATTTAAATGTATTATTAAGGTTATAACGGCGATCACAGATAGACCAAAGATGGTTATAGACTCGATTGGAAATTTCTCAAAAAAATTTCGAAAATTTTGTAAAGCTACAGAATGAGTCCGAACAAGCTTTAAAAGCCCCAAAATGTGTTTTGGTGATTTAGGTGACACTTTTGAATGAAATCCGGATGATTTCGGTGACATTCAACGATTTCTTATTTTAATCCAAAAATTCTTTCAGACAACCGAAAAGTTACCAAACAATTTTGAAATATGATGAAAAGCTCCCAAATTAGGATTGGAGTCCTTAGGAACTGAAACGGTTCAAAACGGAGGTTGTTTGAATAGAATTCGGGTAATCTGAAATTATTGGGCAAAATGCCCTTTTTGGAAAATAATGGGTATTGATGATTTTAAACCCATTCCAAAATTTTTAAAAGCATCCAATCAGTAAGTATTTACTCTAATTAGAATTTTTATAGTCAATTTGGTGATAAGATGATTGTGAAATATTTGCAGCTTTTAATTTGGTTAGTTGGTGAATTAAATGCATTGAAGGGCAATTTGGTATTTTTACTCATTAAGGGCAATTTGGTCTTTTTACATGATATTAATGGATTGATGAGTCATTAGAGATGACCAATGAGAAAATGACATGTGTGTGATGAGTCATTAGTGATGCCAAACAAGAAGGTCACATGTGTAATCCATTACATGAGTATAAAAGCAACATTTTGCTTCATTCTTTTAACATAGCTCTGAGAGTGAATGGAGAGCATTGTTAAAGAGCCCAAAAAAATAAAAGAAAATAAGAGAGAAGCAAGGTGGGTTCAGCCATTGTTGGAAAGAGGAGGAAAGAGAGAAAAAAAGAAAAGAAAAGAGAAAGGAGAAGAGAGGATTGGCTATGGCCATAGAGGAATGATCCAAACCATTTTTCATGCTCTTCTACCTCTAATCAAGCATCCAATAAAGTTCCATATCCATTCAAGTGAAGAAGAAGAAAATGGGTTGGCAAGCTTATTAATCTTGTTGAAAATTTTGATTTGTTGGATCATATGTAAGATTTGTTTTTGATGGTGTAAATTGCACCCTTTTTAATGAGATATCAAGGTTTCATTGCATTGGAAGCAATTCGGAGAAGAAAATCACGTGAATGTAAGGTATGGAACTTTGGTCAAACTTGGTCAAAGGTGAGATATATTGCCTAAAGTGTTTTATTTTTTCATTTGATGATTTAAGATTAATGAGTGGAATTGGGAAGTTAGTTTAATGTTGAAAGAATGAAAGAAACACTATGGAAATGATTGGATGAGTTTTTAGCCATGGATAGGGTTGTTAATGTGATATGATTCAAACTCCTATTTTGAAGTTTTATATGTTTATAGCATGATTTTGATGCTAATGAAGGAAAGAAATGAAAAGGAATTGATTTGGAATTCGTTTTAGTTGAAATTTGGTTTAGGGTACATGATTCTGTAAAAATTTGTTAATGAAATTTTATAGTTTAAATGTGTGTGATAAAATTTCATAGAAGTGAATTTATATTTGTTTTATGTGTTAGAAATCAAATGGAATTGAATTGGAAGAGTTTAATGTAAAATATGCTAAGTTTAGCCTTAAAGGCATTTTCGGTATAAAAGTATATGATGTAATGACCATGTGAATATGGTTAAAGATGGTCATTAAGCATATTTGTTGGATTGGAATGATTAAATAAAGTGTTATGTTATTATTTGGAGAAAAATTAGTAAATGGAGTGTATGTGGAAAGTAATGAAGTTGGCATGGTTTATGGTGTATTTGGAAAAAGTGTTAAGAAGTTGAATGTATTCATATTAGGTTTTTAAATCGGAAAACAAAACCAACTGAAGGATTTCGAAGTGGTGAAAAGGAAACTAGCAAGTTATGAGTGTATTTTAACTGTTTTATATGACTTAATTCTTTACAAAAGAATTAATGACATATGAGTGCTTTTTAAATTAATTTTATGTAAATGATTTTCATTTCATCATGAAATGAATATTTATGCTGAGTTTTATGTAAATGATATTTTACAAGTGAATGTTGCTAGCATAAGTCTATGCTTTGGCAATATATGATTTTAATTTGAAAGTTAAATTTTATATGATTGGGAGTTACACTAAAATAACTCAATTTTGAATCTTCTCATACTTGATTTAGAAAATAAGATGAGTCGTAAATGTAAGAATTGCTTTGCCTATGGTACACCGCTGGGCTTTATACATGTTATTATATCGATATATTTATAGTAGTTAACCTATTACAGCTAAGCGGTGTAGAACCAGCTCTGTAAATAGTGGCTAACCAGTCACAGGTAAAGGATGTAGAACCATCTCCGTGACTTGTTACAGGTAAATGGTGCAGAACAAGCTCCGTAACTACCAGTTTATAGCGTTTAACCTGTTATAGGTAAACGATGCAGAACCAGCTTCGTAAAGAATGGTTAACTAGTCACCAGTAAGCGATGCAAAACCAACTCTATGACTTTAGGCCTAACGTACCATATAGTAAAGCAACTAGTGGTGGGTTGTGTTGAGTAAGAAAAGTAATGTAATAGTAATGCCGCCATTATTTATTTTTAAAAGTGATTTGAGAGGTACCATATAATACCACTTCCAGTGATCAATTTATCTTCAGTATAAAAGTTTTTTGAAAAATTATTGCTACCACTAATTATTGCTTAAAAAAAAGGGAAAATGGAAAATGAAAACTTGTATATTATTTCGAAATAATGTTATGTTATTACTAGATTTGATAATGCACGAATAAATTATTATACAAATGCTTTACTATGAGTTTTATGATTGTATGGGAATGTTGCAGTTATGTTGTTATGAAAAGTTCAACTGTTTTAGTAAACTGATTAACACTCACTAAACTCGTTTAACTCACTCTTATTTTTATGTTTTTATACAAACCAACCCAGGTATGCATATGGGTGCTACAGTAATTGGGACTTCGCCGTAGGATTAGTTGTATTATCAGGTGCTTCTGTGCTGGTGTCATTTTGCTATGTACATTTATGTAAAGAATGGATGTTTATAAAGGCTTTTAAATGAAATGCATGAATATGTTTTAGCTTTTTAAAGTTTATTGTAGTGACTGTTGAGAATTATTTTTTTAGAGTTGCTTATGAGTGGACTTGAAGTCCAAAATTTGTAGTCGAGAAATTGGTGTGATTATAGAAGTGTTTTCAAACTTTGCAAGGCTTTTGGGAATGTCAAAATGCAATCATTGTGTTGCCAAAATTTTTGATAATAAAATGATTTAGAAAAAGAAAAATTTTCCACTACTTTCTGCGCTTTTAACTTTCAAAATATAAAAGGTTTTTAACAATTGAACGTCTTGGCTTTGCGGCAACCCTTCGGTTGAGTTATATATGGATTGGAGGGCTATCATAGGGTTTATAAGAGTGCTCCACTCGGATTTCAAAAAGGGAACTCTAAGATGGGTCCTTTCAAAAAGTGATTTGTTAGCTAGCAATTTGATTCCCTTATCATTAGCATGTCTCAATCTACAGTGCCACAAATCTAGAAAAGTATTCTCTTTAACAACATGTAATTCTCCAACATACACCTTCAAATGTGTCTTATATAGGGTATAGCACAATCCACCACAAGCAACTGTTAGTGCTCCTTTAAATAACTTCCATTAATCATCCCCAAAAGTCAAGCATATTTATAGACAAAAATTTGAGATGTAAGTAAAGAATATGTCATACTCCTCTTAAGGTTATTACGCACCCAACATCAATTTGAACTGGCATGTTACCCATGTCGATGATGCTAACAAAGAGCTGATTTCCCATCTGTATACTTCCAAAATTACCACTCTTGTAACTATTGAAGTATCCATTCTTTGAAACATAATAGTAAGGAGCCCTTGTATCAACAAACCACTTGAAATGTGAATAACTTATGTAGAGACACTCGTTGGTTGCATAAATAAAAAATACCTCAGCTTTTGTGCCTGATGATATTACTGTAGTGTTATTTTTGTCTCTATCTTTCTAGTTATCTTACTTCTTTCTCTCTTCCACTTATAACAAATATTCTTTATATGACCAAGTTGGGTGCAGTAGTGACATATCATGGTCTCTTTGCCATCTCTAGACTTGAACATGTTCTTAAACTTGCCCTACCCTTTGGAATCTCTACTCTTACTTCTTCCACTATTCTCTCCTACAAAAGCATGTACGATGTTGACATTTAAGGAGGGTAATTAAGCTTGGACATGGCCCAACTATTGTCCCCTAGTCTCGGTTCTTATTTCGTGGTGACAAGGCACCAAAATTGGGGGACTTTTTAAAATAAAAGTATATACATAAAACTAACATCAAGATAAAAAGAATTAAATTCTTGGTAGGAGTAATAACAAATAACAAACAAAGAAATAAAAAAATAAAATGAGAATTTCATGGCCATGACAACAAGGAATCATGGTCGTGAGAGGCAGGAAGTCGTGGCCGTGCTTATGCATGATCGCGAGCTTCCAACAGAACTTGCATTTGCAAGATCGTGCTTGTGCACAATCGTGCTTGTGCACAATCGTGCAATTCAATGAACAGTGCATCTTTTGCACTCCCATTT
>JANIIA010000008.1:29454904-29466932 GCA_027478495.1 Erythroxylum alaternifolium
AAAAAACAGAAAATTCTCTTGAAAACATATGGTACATTCTTCTACCCACCCAGAAATAAGGGTTACAGAAATAATTAAGTTTACACAACAGAAGACTGTAAGGATAAAAAGATTTGCGGAAAGAAGTTTTTTTTTTGTGGAAAGAAGATCTGTTATTGATTCCATGCTTCAACAGGTTTGTCTTGTTTCGATTTTTATGTTTGGTTTTCCTGTATGTGTATTTCTGTTCCTGGGTTGCTTCCGCTATGAATACTATTGATTCCTTCAGAAGAAAGATATTTTCAAAATATATGAAGATCAAAAGAAAGAAATATCTAAAACATTGTTGACTAGTAAAAGATAGGCTGTCATCATATTAGACATGTAGACAATTTATAAGTAAAAGAAAGGTTAATAAGGCAGTGAAGACACACTATATTGACAATGATTGGACTTCATGTAGTAGACTATCAAGGTAAAATATAATATTTAATAGTGTTATTATTTATTTTTGAATATGTTATTATTAATATGTGTTCATATTTATAAGTGGTATTTTATTTATGTGTTTGTACCACATATAAGCAAAAGATTGACAACCTTATTGGTCGAGTGTTTAATGGATTGGAATATTGACATCAAGTTATCTATCATAACACTCGATAATTATAGCACAAAGGATATGATGATCCAAAATTTAAAGAATAAATTATAGGCTAGGAGCTTGTTGGTTAATGGGAGGTTATTCCATATGCATTGTTTTGTGAATATTTTAAATTTGATTGTGAAAGACGGGTCATAGAGGATAAAGGAAGTGGTAGAGTTGATTTAGGATAATGTAGTATATTGAAGTGCAACACCCAAAAAGTTAAAATTTTTGAAGAAATTGATGATAACTATGCATTCTATGCATAAAGAAGTTAGTATCGGATTATCCTACTAGTTAGAATTCAACCTTTAAAAAGTTGGAGTTAGCAATCCAATATGTTGGGGTGTTCATTAGGTTGAAACAAAGAGATTCTCAATATACTTGTCTATCTACAGAAGAGCAATGAGTGTTGGCTAAAGAACTTTATGTAAAGTTGGAAATATTTTATACTACTATTGAATAATTCTCATGAGCAAAATATCAAACTTTGTATAGTTACTTTGGCAATATATGTGTGATCAAGAAAGCTATATTTGATTGGATATTTAAAGATAATTAGATGATTTGGGTTATAACAGACTAGATGACATAGAAGTTCAATTCATACTAATATATGGTAACACATATTGTGGCGGTCATTTCTGTGTTAAACCCCAAATAAAAGATGAAGGGGTATATTTTTATTATGACATGTTGTATGGTGATCGAGCCTTAAGAGCATATTGATGTCATTAAAAATTTTTGGAAGGATTTGTTTAATGATTATTAATTAAGCAATAAAAATTAGGATCATAGTAGTTCAAATCTAGCTTCAAGTTCAAGCTCAGGTTTAGGTTCGAATTCTTCTAAGACTAATGTGAAACACTCATTTACAATATTCTTAAAAGAAAAAAGGGCTAGTACTTCTTACAGTATAACGGAGTTAGACAAATATTTGACAGTAGATTGTATAATCGAAGTTGAATACGTGGACTTCGATGTATTACTATAATGAAAAAACCATGTAAATGAATTTTTGATCATACAAGTAATTACACAAGATCTCTTAGCAATTTCAACATCTACTGTTACTTTGAAATATGCCTTTAGTATTGATAGTTAGATAATAGTCCTTATCATGCTTGACTTCATCCTAATACTATGGAAGCTCTTATGTGTGCTTGAAATTAGTTAGATGATAAAAATATTGAGGGTAAGCTCCATTTTTAAGAAAAATCAATTTAGTCTTATATTCTTTATAATATTAACTTATTTTGTATTATCTTTTTATATTAATATATTTACTAGTATAAAGGAGATTAGTCATTCATCTAAAGAATTGTTTGAACACATATTCGATGGTGAAGGTATATTTAATTTGTATTATCATGTGTTTAATATTATTTAATACAATTATTGCATTATTAGGTATAATTTAGATAATAATTTTTCTATATGTAGATGAAGTAGTGAGAACTACCCCCGATTATGATTTTAACAATTAACTATGCTCTTTTCTTTACTACAGATTTGTTATCTCTAATCTTAGTTTATAGATTTACTTAACTTTCGTATGATTACTTTGGTTTTTTATAATTAAGGATATAATTATTTACTTATGAGTTTTTATTGTTATCTCTGCCTGTTTACTCAACTTCAATATCTACTCTCCAGTCTCCTCTCTTAGCAATAATTGATAATTCCATTTTGATATTTATAAATTGTATCATTAGACAATTTGCAAGATATTAACATTATGACACTCTTTTTGTATTTATAATAAAATAATTTTCATAAATATTATTGTTTTATTTATTACATAATAAGACTCATAAATTTCTAGTATGTATGCTTATTCAACGAGACTCCCACTAGTGTTGTTGTATTATATATATGCTTAAATTGTATATCCAACAAAAAAACATTTAAAGTCCAAACTAATATCAAAATAAATTTAGTTTGAACTTATTCATTTTAAAATTTAGTTTGCAATTATTCTTTAAAAATTTTATATATTTTTTATTTATACGTTTAAAAAACTCATTTTTATTAAGCAATTATATTAATAAAATGAATGCAACATTTCTCATATAAAATCTTTTAGTTGGTTTTATTTTATAATAAATTTAGTTTGAACTTATTCATTTCAAAATTTTATGTTATCTTAATTCATACATTTTTTAAAACTCAATTTTATTAAGCAATTATGTTAATCAAATAAATGTTGTATTTCTCATATAAAATCTTTTGATTCACTTTCTTTTTAAAAAAATTTAGTTTGAATTTATTCATTTCAAAATTTTATGTACACTTAATATATACACTTTTAAGTAATCCATTTTAAATAACATATTTTAAAAAATAAAAATATATTTAAATTTAAAGCCTAAGGTTCGATCGGGCTTAGGCAACCGAACCCTGAATTCACTGTTCGAGTTAGGCTTAGGCCTTATTGATACTGATCTCCTTCTTCCTAATCTCTTTATTAAACATGCTCTTTTTTTATCACATCTAAAGAAAGCACACTATTTGGAGTAGAGTTAATGATAGTCATAACTAAAGTTTATCAACTATCCAGCAAGGAACTCAATAAGAACAAAGTTTGTTACTCATAATCAAAGATGGTCTTCATGGTGATCAACTTGTTAATGATATCTTCAAAATTGTTGAGATGCTTAGACACTGATTTTCTAGCCTTCAACTTCCAAGTTTATAAGCTTTTGATCAAGGAAACCTTGTTATAAACGGTCTTCCTCTCATAAATCCCCTCCAATTTCTTCCACAACTCAAAAAGATCAATCTTTTGGGATACCAAGTTGGATATAATGATAATATTCCACAGTCCAATAGTTTCCAAGGTTTTTACTTCATCTTTTCCTATTCTATATCTATCATCTTTTTCGGTTTAAACGAGACATCATCTCTTACAATTTTTTTCACATTGATCAGATCATAAAGATATTTTTAATATAAAAAGATCTTCCAACATAGGTCTCTAAATTGAGTAGTTAGTCAACATCAACTAAATCATAGAGCTATTACCACTCTCCATACCTAAGGCTTTGATACCAATTGTTAGGCTTTAAGCAATAACATCCATAAGATTAACAAGAACACTCAACCAATATCAAACTGCTCAAGTGAAATAGATAAATGAAAAATAAATTGAATATATGATTTTAATGTGAAAAATCCTCCAATGTAGAGGTAAAATCACATTACAAAATGATAAGAAAGATCCACTAAATGAAAATAGCAAGATACAAGAGTTTAAAATTTTGAGCTATTAACTCTAACTTAAGAATACCTTACAAAACAACCACAACAAATCTCTCATCACCCTAGGATTGAGCACGAATTGATAAATATATATATTCAAAAGATAAGGTTCTTATATAGCATATGGTCATTTATATGATTGTTTATGGTGACCGTGTTCAACTTTTAAGTCTCAAAACTTGACATCATAGAAATTCACTGTTCTAGTGACTTACACAGTTAGCAAATATAGTTATGTGTCCACCAATAATATAAGCATGTCTAACTATACATGAACGTGTCTGTCCTTGAAGTGCTGCCTTTAAACATATACACGATTACAGAGACATACACGGTTATCCATAAAATCGTGTCCACCATTGATACAGATATATGCAATCAAAACATAAGCATATACTACAGAAACAGCTTCCAATTATTAGTTTTTATCCCGAATATGTCAGATCTTTATTCTTTTTGATTCATGAAGACAACTAAAATCTCCAAACTCAAATTTAGTGGTATTAAACAAACAAACATTTATAATATAAGACTGGACCCATAACATGTTTAACTACTCTCTCTTTTTATATTTTTTGTTATTCTCGTCCTCTTTATATCCTTTTCCCTCTCTTCATTTTTTATGGATATTCTCATTTTTTGGTTCTCTCTTTTTTCTTTATTTTACTAGTTTTGCTCTCTTTTCTCATTTCTTGTTAGGGTTAATCTTAAATTAAAATAATTATGATTAGTTAGGAATTTTATGATTAATTAAAAGTAACATAAAATTATGAAAATTTAAGTTAATTATAATTATATTTTAATTAAGTTAAATAAAATTCACGATATATACGATAATATGAATATCACATAATTAATAAAAATAAAAATATCATATTACTATTATTATAATACTTAATTAATAAAAATATTTTCGTTAATCTTTCGAAATTTGAAAATATTATCTACATTTTAATATAAATATCAAAATAAAAATATACTTTTCGTCTATCATTTTTTTCCTGACAAGATTTCAAGTTGTTTTGTTTTAACTCGTAAAATATATAACTAACAATACTAAGAATTGATTAACTATAGTGGCTCAAAACGCTTTGTTGCCTAAGAAAAAGCTAAGCTACCAGCATCAAATCACATGTTCCAGTAATTGTGTTCCTATTTTGTTCCACAACAAATACGACAACGTTTTAATAACTAATAGTGTCGACTATGCTCTCGCATAAGCCAAGTCGACCGATGCCCCCTCTCCCCTTTGATTTTGTTTCCTGCCTTTATCTGTGAATATACGGTTGTCATTTCCATTTTTGTTGTACAAAGAAAACGGAGCTGATTCATAAGTCCCTGTCTTTTTGTTTTAACTGTTTATGGAAAAAGAATGATGACCGTAAGTTGACATATAGAGAGCACTCTTGATTGCTCTTCTTACCCCAGGCCCTTGCCCAGTCCATATCCTCATAGTGTAACCTCCTCCGGTCAGCTTCCTGGAGGTATGACGCCATCTTTGGCGAAAGCTTCTACACCTAGGAGATTCTTCTGACGACCATTTTCTCCGCAAGTGTGAGCTATTGTTTGTATGTTCTTAAGATGGTATTATGTTGTTTGAAAGTTATTTCAAGATATGTCCATAATTCATTTTTATTTGTTTCCTTATATTTTCTTAATTTCATGCACATTGCATCTCAACATGGGGCCATGATTTCAAGTTTAGCATTGACCTTAACAATGAGACAACATGCCTTTAAATTGGCTAATGCCTAATATTTTTTCCTTCTGTTAAGTTGTTCTCACCGAATTCACTCTTTTTATGTTTTGCTTTAATTAGACCAGCCTACCGTAATCTTGCATCTTTGAGGAATCACATTCCTGATGTATCAATATTGTCTTTGACAGCAATTGTTGTTCTGAAGTGAGTCTAGAGATGTTTTTATTCAAGATGACTTGGTTTCTTATCTAGACTGACCTTCGATCCTTTAGCTCCTAGCATTAGAGTAATATTTCTTTATTAAAAACACTAGAGAATCGTAGCCACTTTTAGTTGCTCTTTCAATGGGCAGAGTTCAGAAGGATGTCATATAGTCCTTGTGCTTGCAAGATCTTTTAGTTCTGAAATCTTCTTTCAATCGTCCAAATATTTATTACGAAGGTAAGGTGTTTATCCAAAGAAGCTTTTGCTTTTTTCATATAAATTTAATATATCTAGGTGTAGCCTTCAACCCTTTCTTTTTAGGGATAATTACTATACAAAAAATGTTAATGAAATTGATTATGAGATGTTTTCAGGTTTACCTACTATGGGGAAAATCCTTTTACTAATTGAAATATGATAGAAAATGATAAAGATTTTGAAGGGTATAACATTTTACATTTAACTTTAGACCTTTTATTTAATGGCCTGAGACTCCCTTTTTATATTTCAAACATAGATGCATCAATTTTCACTGGTGTTTGTGCATCTGAGTGGATTTCTTAATAATGTAGTTTAGTAAAAAGATCTTCTAGATGATGCTTTTGCTAATTTGTCCTCTATTCTCAAATATAGTGGCAATTTGTGTGCAATTGTTTACATTATTTTCCAGATGTCCATGTATGTGTTTATATTAGGAAATCTCTATATCCAGGTATTCATTTAGTTATACACGCCAGATATGTTTCCTAATGAAGGTTTGTGTTTTGAATTTAGGTTAGGCAAGAATCATTCAGATTTATCACCAAATCTTATTACAGAGGAGCAGCTAGAGCACTTCTAGTTTATGACATAACTGGATCAGTTTGTGTAAAATTGTAGTTGATAAGTTAGATTGAAATCATAACTTATAGAAGTGTTTCAGTCATTGTTGTAGAATTATCATAGGAAATTTGAAACCATGCTATACTATCCACATCTGCGCCTATTGGACATCTTGCTGTTGAATTTATGGATAAACATAACGTGGACATATTGTGATGGGTTGTGATTTTTTTTTGCAAAATAAAGGCAATTCATTAACAATAGTAAAACTATTTACAAAATTGATATATATCATTACATTTAAGGTCAATTGACTTTGGCATAAGATTAGGAATTGCTCTGCTTTATATATGTTGTGAGAAAGGTTTCAATTTCAATAAACATTGCCAGTAAAACTGATTTTTACTTTGGATTGTGATTTTTTTATCAGTAAGTTTGAAATGTTCCAAGCAGTATCTGAAAACTCCAGGAGTCTTGACAATGAGAGTAGCATTATTCACGCAACTGTTAAGACTAAAGAAAATACCAGCTTCACTTCCACAGGCACTCTTTGTTTGTATGTATTCTCTCTAATTCTCTCCAAATAACAACAAAAGATCAACATTTAGAGAAACCCAATTCTTAAATTTTGTTTTGTTAAAAACTAGACCATATTCTTACCCCAAATTTTGGTTTTGTTCTAAAAAGAGCCAGTCTTTCTTAATTTAACGTATCAATCACTAAATTGTTTCAAACATGTCTACATTTTAGACTATAAGGTTTATGAATGATAAATATACTTTAAAAATATGGTATCAAGTGTGAAAAAGCTACATGTGGTCCTTTCTGGAGGTTGTGTTTGAACTTGAAGTCTATACTTCATGACAAAAAATCTACTTGTTCACTGTAGAGACAGATTTATTTTTTCTTTACTATACTTATCCCTTTTTGAAATTATGGAGCTTCCTCACAGACCTCCTGCTGAGAAAGAGTAGCTAATAGCTAAAATAAGGTCAGGGTCCAGTCTGTCTCTCCTCTCATTTGAAAATGCTAATTTTTTTTATTCACTTTAATTAGTTAATTGTTTTCATTTCCTTCTGCAACATCTGCAAAGACTTTAATGCTACCATATGCAACTGATAAATGTAAACTAATCCTTTTATTTCTACCTTTTGTATTGTCATATGCTTTTAGAAAACTGAATTAAATTCATTTGTAAGAGCTGTACGAGGATAGTTGAACACAAATCAGTATATAATGTTAAGTTCCTTGTTTATGGCAAGTTGGAAAACGTAAAATGCTTGAACTAGTTGCTCTTGCTCAATAGCTTTCGAGGTAAAATAAATTTGAAATTATAGTTGCATAACTTCAATGCTTCTCAATTGACAATTACTTTCGTGCTAATCTGATTCATTTTTCATTTTCATAACTTAAGCTACTTCATTAATCTGGTCACTTGAGAGCTTCTTCTAATTCTATTTAGCTTTGTTTTTTAATTACTGACAGCTTTGAGCAACCAATTCAGTTTTTAGTCCCCATGCTGTAGGATAAAGAACTGTGAAGATTACTCATAATTTTTGTGTGTGTTGGCATTTCTTTGATTGTTCGTTCGATCGTTGGTGTGTTTTAGTTGTCAAAAGGAATCAACCCTTTGACATTTGGTGGTAGTAGATTGTCTTAAAGGTACAATTCAAGTCTATATAATGGATTTTCTTTGTAGAGTGGGATAAGTGTTCCTTTATGAATAGGTTTGAGGTTCTTGCAACAGGTTCAAATCTTCTATATCAATTAGTCTGTTCCAACTCTGTGGAGCTTGATAGGAATAAAATGTTATCTCATGAGCACAGACATTAATGCTGCAAGCCAAGCCTACAATGTTACCATTGTCCATTGCTCATAAATGTAGTTATATTCCATATATTTTAATGTAATTTTAGTTCAACTACCAAACCAAAATACATGTTATTCTATAACAAATAGACCTTATGTTGTATAGCCTAATACTTTAATGAGCTGGGTTGAGTTTTTCATATAAATTCTTATGTGTTAAGTGATGTCTCTTCTATATCACATTCAAACTTGATTTACATACAATAACACTTAATTGATTGTGATGAAAAAAGGAAGTAGCTTTTATTTTAATTCTTTAAAAGAAATAGATTGTTTCAATAATTCTATTCCAAACTTGTTCCACCACAATATAACAATGTTTTAATAAAATCCAATTTTGTTGTGTATTAATCGGCTCTATTCTAGCTTTAGTGAGGTCGATGCCTTTTTGTTTTCCTTTCTTTTTGTTTGTAGTTTACCAATACGCGAGAACACCAAACAAAGAGACCAAACATTTTTTAAACAAATTGTTTGGCACCAGTTGTTAAATATTTATTTAAGTTTAATGTTAAAGGATTCATTTTTTTCTTCTTACTTAAATTGTGAATTTTACACTTAGTGTTTCTCTATATCATAAAAGTTAAGTATCCATTTTCATTTTTTTCATTTGGTTTTTAGGTTTTTACTTCAAGATCAAAGTTAATAGTTCAATGGCAGGTGTATCTTCGTCTTATCATTAGTTAAATTTTGAAGATGGTAATGAAGTTGGTAGGAGTGAAGGTGAAGATGAGCTTATAGCTATCATGAGTTTAAACACTAATAAGGATTTGTAGGCTACCGACTCAAGTCAAGTATCCAAAGAATTAATACCAAGAATTGGAATGGAGTTTGAGACAAAAGAATATGCTTACCAATTCTATCTGGCATATCCTAAAAAAGTCGAGTTTGGGATAAGGAGAAGTAGAAATCACAAAGATAAATCCAAAAACTTCATTGACTGGATGTTTTATTGTAGTGTTGAAGGTAAATGAGGAAAATACAAATGAGATATTTATGTGAGAGCAAAACGCCCCAAAAAAAGGTTTGATTGTGAAGCTAAAATGAGAGTTAGTCGTCGAAGAAGTAGAAAATTCTATGTAGTTCAGTTTATTGAGGAGCATAATCACTACCTCTCGAGTCCAAATAAAACGCACTTACACATATCTCACTGAAAGATAAGTTTATCTGCAGCAATGCAAATTGAAATGAAAAATGACATAGGAATCCCACCAAATGCATCTCATGATGTCATGGTTAGGCAAGTAGGTGGTCGAGAAAATTTAGGTTTCATACTAAATGACTACATAAATTATTTACGGTCTAAAAGGATGAGAGATGCGAAAAGAGGCAATACAGGAGGTGTTCTGGAATATTTTCATAAAATGCAATTTGATAATCTGAATTTTTTTATGTTATCCAAGTTGATGAAGATGATTTAATATCCAACATTTTCTGGTCAGATACAAAGATGAGAGCACATTACTTAAATTTTAGTGAAGTGGTATGTTTTAACACAACTTACAGGAAGAACAATGAAGGTCATCCCTTTGCATTGCTTGTAGGTGTAAATCACCACAAGTAGAGTGCAATCTTTGGTGTTGCATTGCTATATGATGAGACATCCCTCACATTTAAATGGTTATTTGATACTTTTGTGAAAGCTATGTGTGATAAAAAAATTAACACTACTCTTATAGACTAAGATGCAATAATGGCAAAGGCTTTAGTACTAAGATGACCTGAAACTCATCATCGTTTATGTATTTGGCACATTAATCAAAATACGGCCATCCATTTAAGTGATGTTTTCTCCCAATTCAAAGATTTTTTTAGAGATTTTAGCTCATGCATATATAATTTTGAAGAAGAGGAAGATTTTGTAAATGCATGGAATGAGATGATACGTAAATACAGACTTGAAGACAATGATTGGTTGAGGAATATGTTTATGATAAAGGAAAATTGGGCTTTAGTGTATGGAAGACAAATGTTTTATGGATATACGACGACAACACAAAGAAGTGAGAGCATGAATAGTTTTATGAAGAGGTATTTCAGTTATTAACATAAATTCTTGGAGTTTTTTCATCACTTTGAAAGACTCTTTAAAGATCGTAGATATGAAAAGTTAAAGGCTTATTTTAAATCAAGTACAAGTATTCCTTCATTATTGTATCTAATTGAAACTTTGAAATATGCAGTAAGTATTTCTTCTCTTAAGGTGTTCAAGTGTTTTCAAAATAAGTGGTGTAAGTCTCATAATTGTTGTATTGAAAGCTTTAGGGAGGTTGGATCAATCACAAAATATCAAGTTACCCCTTATAGGAAGAGTTATTACCATACAATTACTTATGATTCATCAAATGGAAAAGTTGATTGTAGTTGAAGAAAATTTGAGTTTGCTAGAATTTTATGTTCTCATGTTTTGAAAGTTTTTACTATGAAAAATATTATGGAGATCCTATGTAGCACCCCACTTCCACCGAGCACGTATCCTTATATTTTGAGGACATTTGGAGACACACCCTATGAAACTGGTGGGCTAGAACAGTCAAACAAAACTCATTGCAAGAAAATTTTTAAACAATTTCACACGTATTTTTTTCAAAAAACCAATAATCATTAATAGCCCATTTTATTTATAACAATTTTAATCACAATTGTCACAAACAATATACACATTGCAGAATTTCAGTAATCATTTGGGCCCTTTACAAATTCGAAACACTTTCAGTCATAAAGTCATTACATATAAGAATTATTCACATACAGTGGTACAGTATTGGCGGAATACATTCTTTACGACAAAATAACAGAAAAACATATGCAGACGCGAACTGATCCTGACCTCTTTCTCTTACTCAAAAGCAGTAGTTAGACTCTAGTTGATTTAATCGAGTGTCTCCTCTAAACCTGAAAAATATGTTGCAAATTGGGGTGAGTTTTGCGAACTCAGTAGGTGGACCATCCTCGATGGCTTACTCAATTCACATAACACATCAATTTATGTAATCACTTAATTCACACCATTGCACAATCAACATGTTAAATCACATACACTTCATATTCATTTAATTCTTCTTTCACATTTAGAAATCATGCAAACTATTTATTTCAATCATTTAAATCATACATATCAATTATATAAATGCAATGCTCATGAGACTCACTTCCAATTATTATTGTGGTGACGGAGTGCTTGTAACTATTCTGTATCCATTATGGATACTGGGCTCATTAATAACTGTCCCTTATTCAATGGAGATACAGAGCTCATTTTACATAGTGAGCCAGAGGCTCGTACCACATTATGAGCTTTAAGCTCTTTTTCGATGGCTACTCAGGTCACTACAGCCTTTATGTTATCATGCATTCATGTAATGAAATGCATCGCATGTATTTAGTCAATTAATCGTGCTCAATTATACACTTTCATATTCACATTCACATTTATCATCGGACCTTGGTCCGGCATTCAACATTTAAGTTGAAAATCACTTATTCAGTCAAATTCACATTCAAGGAGAACTTCTAATGATTTTTACATGCATCAAATGCCTCGAACATTT
>JANIIA010000008.1:29467032-29477402 GCA_027478495.1 Erythroxylum alaternifolium
TGTAAAAGATAGTAGATTTAATTTACTACAACTATTAACTTATTAACTTTTCATATAAATATTTTTGTATAATTTATAGATAATTTCATCTTACATTTTATTATAAATGATTATTTTATATTTTATAATTTACGAAAATTTAAAAATACAACAATTTTTTAATTTTTTAAAAGAATTTTAAAAATAAATTAAATGCTCGGGCCTACTCAAGCCCGATGGGCGGCCCGTGGCCTGGGTAGGCTTGACGGGCCTGGCCACGGGCCTAGCGGCAGGCCAATAAAACACAACCTGCCCAAGCCCCACGGGTCGTTTTTGGCTCATCGGGCCAGGCCACGGCCGGGGCCATGTGCTTGGGCCGACCGGCGTATTCATTGACATCTCTAATAACAACAACATGATGTGAGCGATGTGATGGTAAAAAACTCACGACAAAACGGTTATGTTAACTACGATAGTGCGGATATAGGTGGTTTCGTTGAGACATGTGATTGTCTAGTTCCATGTGTAAGAGACATGTTTTGTAAATACAAAGTGAAAAGAAAGTAGAGTGTTTAAGTTAATTTGTGCATCTTTATATAAGAAATGAAATAAAGATAAAGAGCAGAACAAGCTGTTAGAAGTAAATTCAGGCAACAATTTTTGTTTTTATTTTGTTTTGTCATGCAGGTATTAAGAGAACAATACACCTTATTTTGTTTCTTACTGAAAATTGGCAATTTATTTCTTATACTCTCATTATTATGTAATTTTTTATATACTCATTATTATATATTATCTATAAACGATGATTCCTTATGTTAAAAAATGTGTCAAAGTGCAAAATATTTAATTCTTAATATTGTCTTCTAATAATGATATGGAAAAAAAATAAACATCAAACTTCTATTTTTTATTGGGATGACATTGTGGGAGAAAATATTAATAAAAGCGAAAATGTAAACGAAGCCATAATGTAAATGAAACTATGAGAAACTCATGGTGGACTGGAGGAAAAAAAACCGAGTTGTATATAAATATGTCTTCATTGGTTTCAATCTTAAAAGTAGCATTATCAAAAATAAATCAACACTAGTCAGTTTTCATAATAAATCATAATCTACAAGTATAATCGCCACAAAGGATCTTTGGATTCATGAGCTAAACAATTCTAATATAAGTATTGGCTTTAACTCTAGCTTTCCTTGAATATACGCCAAAGCGAGCAAAGAGAAGCAAAAAGTTGAACCAGATGCATCTCCATTGCCAGAAAAAAAATGTTGGACTTGAAGTCGAGCTAGTCTGAGCATCCAAAGTTGCAAGAAGGCTCAAATTCTCTTAGGAAGAAAATTGGGCAACATTTTTTATCATTATCACGTCTAGTTGATTCTTAAACTTGTGGACCCAAGAGTGTGCTGTCTCAAACTCATAAATGAATCGGCCATCATCAAAACTACATATGTCACTGCACTCAGTATGTTGATCTTTGTGCTTAAAAACCATTGTAAGCATGTCAGTAATTATAAAAACTAAGCAAAAAATTTCGGGCTTAAATGTATGTAAGAATTGAAATAAGGATAAAGACCAGAATAAGCTGTTAAAAGCAAATTCAAGCAGCTACTTTTGTTTTTGTTTTATTTTGCCATGTGGGTATTAAGAGGCTATACAAATAAAACTCAACAAATTGTAGAGTCAGGGTCTCTACGTCAATATGTCAATCTAACATTATTTGTTTCATCTGTTCTTTTGATCAAATATAGTCTCTTAATTGATGAGAAGAAAATACTAAAACCTTAAATTTGTTTTTTGGTATCAATTAAAGTGTTTGATTAACATCAACAGTGTTTGAAAAGGAAACAAGAGGCTATGACACAGGAGTAAAGCTGTCTCCCAGCAGAACATGATTATCAAATTGGCCAGAATTTTGTTTTGCCCCATTCTAAAATCTGAATCACTACCACCACTCTTCAAGAGTCAATTACAAATAAAAAAACGAAAACCATCATTATTGAATAAGTAAGCAAAACAAAGAACGCACCTCTAAGAAACACTCTCCACTTTCAGTCCATTTGCAATTAGGCATATCAAAGGCAGGTATTTCCCAGCTATATTTCAATAAAAAACTCATACTTACACAAACATCTCCTTCCAAATATTCCAATGTGTAGGTTCTTGCAGGATGTTTTGGTGTACCTCTATGATCAATGCCAGATAGAGTATGCATAACAAGATAAAACAATTGTGAGAACACTCTTAATATGCTAATGGTGACCGTATACATACCAAGATCGAAGACACACTTATGGTTCTTGATGAAGCCTATCACTTTTTCATCAAAAGCAAATCCTGGGTTCTAGAACAAAGAACCATAACCAAAAACCCAGAGCACCATTATGGCCTAACACTGAAAATAAAGTTTTATTAGTAAATAATCCTTCATACTACAAGAATAGAAAGGCTAATCCGCAAAATAGAAGATACAATATGTAACTTGAAAGCAGGTCACATGCATGTAAAATTGTTGCAGCTGCAACCAACCAAGATAGTTGAGTGAGAGTTGTTGATATACCATAGTTAAGAATGGATAGTTCTACAACCTGAACTAGCTCCAAAACTACTCATGACTCTACATGAACTAACAACTAATCCCTTCATCCTTAGTCTGTGCCTCTAGGGAAACACTCAAACCTCAAATGCAAAGACTGCACATTATGTATTAACAGTAGCGGTAGCCCAGGGGGCAGGGGGGGCTACCACCACCCTTAATCAAATCATTTTGTAATTTTTGAATTGAATTTTTAAGTCTATAGAAATAGTTTTATGGTTGAGTTTTTTTTTTTTTTTTATTCGCCACCCCTTAAAAATTAACCAAACTTCGCCACTGTATCTTAAGTTGATAAAAGACTAATTGTATCTGAGAAATTTAAGAAATATAACAGCAAAGAGAGTGAACTCTTTGACATTTGCTTCTATGCATGGATTGCATGAAACTCAAGAAATATAAAGAATTTTCGAGAAAAGGAAGATTAAAAATGAGGAAATGAGGAAAGAAAGGACCTTGTCAACATGTCTTCAGAAAGAAAATGGAAGTTTTGCTAATTTGTGACTACAACAGCATCACAGTAAAAAGAAAATGAAGCTTCTACATAATGCACTTCAGACGTCACTACTGGATGATGATTCGTTGAACTCCATATGCTCACCAAATACTGAATTCCTTTCTTCTGAATTTACATTTCATCCTTTTCCTTGTACTAAGTCACTCATCAACATTTTATATCCTCACTTACATTTTATCTTCGATGACCGTCTTTGATCTAGTGTAACATGTATGTTATAATCAGCTTCGGAATCCATCAGAGTTCAAGATACCTTAGTTCAGAAAAGAAAATATTGTTTTCCTGCATACTAATTGCCAGAATAAGACGAAATGGGAACAATAGATAAAAGTTCAACTTCAGGCTTTTGGTTGAGGAACATATCAACAACAAAAAGATCTAAATGAAAACCAAACCACCAAAATCTTAATAGCAATTGATCAAAACTACAATATGGAAGACTAGTTTTAAAGGATAGAAGAGCATCCACATGCACTTGAAGCTGAAGCTGTTTCAAATACTCAATGGCCTCATCCAACATCAAAGCCTTATCCGTCTATTCCCACAAAGAGAAAGTAAATAACATCAAATTATTCACTCAATATACAGCTCAAATTAAACATAAAATCCATAAAAGATTTCTTCATCACACCTTGTTTGCATTCGGAATTAGGTTTTGCAACGCTTTCATTTTCTCGTTAATCCTACTCCACCGCCTCTGCTTCAATCACTATTCCATTAATGTCACTCCACACTTAGAAACAAGAATAGAAGGGCAAAAATGGAGTCTTTCGATTCCTAACCTTCTCAGACAGATTATGAACCCCTGCGGTCCTGCTTCTCTTAGAAGAACTCCTAGGCCTCACCATATCAAATGGCAACTCCGACCTCTCTGTAACCTTACAATTCAACCAATAAAAAAATGAACAAATTCTCAAACTAAACTCAAATAAGGAAGGAAAAGAAAATCTGATACCTCACTATCGCAACTGAAATCACCTACCTCATTCTCCACACAAACACCTCTTCCCTTTGAATTAACACAACTTGAGCTAAATTATTGTTGTCAATAGCAAGTCCTAAAATCTGCCACAAGTGTTACACTATTTCTGTCCCAATTAAAACTAATCCAAGCAAATGATATGTGGCATATTTTTTCATTTGTACCTAGTTAAATAGCTAAACAACCTCTAGTACCAAACTTGGTTTTTTCATAGTGTAAATGAAAGGAATAAAGAGTGTACGCATAGCAATTCTGCAAACATGCCCCCAGTTTTTCAAGCACTTCTTAAAAGCATTCTAGTTTTCTAGATTTAACAAATAAGGACTGTTAGAATGAATTTCAACTTGTGAGTAAACTATACAAATTAGAGCGTGTATCTGCATCTTTTTTTATTGTGGAATCCCTAACATTAAAATGTCCTAAAAAGGCAGATGTCTAATAAAGCAGAACAATTTTCTCAAGAAGTAAACAAATATCAAGACAAGAGACAAAACCATCAACAATGAAAACTTGTCAGAACTGAAGCTGAACCTTGAGAATTGATTCTTCACCATCAACAACAATCTTGTCAGGTTGAAGTACTTGTCTTCATCCAATACAAAAACTACAAGTGCGTCACGCAAATCATCAACCCTGAAACTAAATTCCTCACTCCAACTTTAATTCAAGCATTTCTTCATTACTTTGGTCTTGAACTTCTGCTTTCCCAGCTTCAATTTTGCGTACGAATCGCTCAGCCCGTTAGTGTTCATTGGTAGCAAATTCCTTGCCTCTATCACACGAACTACAAGATTCATTTCTCATACCCCTAACCAAACACCAAAAAGAAATTTGAAAGCCTAAATTCCCTCCAAAATCAAATGAAACCCAGAAGAAAGTAACGAAAAGAACAGTTACTTGTAAGAAAGAAGAAAGTAACGAAAAGAAGAACAATTCCTCGTTAGAAAGAAGTAAAGCAGATGTAGAAAGAGGATGGTAAAGAGCGTTACTAAACGCATGAAGGAGACGTTCCATGAACTAAGACAAAAGGAGGATGGACAGAGTTGAGAAGATCTACGGAAGATCGAAGTAGTAAGGCGGGAAGCAAAATCAAAAGAATGAGGGGCATTGGCTAGGCTTGGGCAAGCGTAAAGCCGAAACGTTGGGTTCAATTAAAACGACGACGTTTTAATTATGGAACAAAATAGGACCAGCGTTAATCTCATAGGTTATCTGGTGCCCAAGCCACCATCCAGCCCAAGTACCGAGTCAACTCTCTGAGCTTAACCCTCTGCTTCTGTTTCCGTTGCCAACAGAAAGTGACACATTGCCACGGCGGCGTCAAGTCTTGAAAGACAATGGACGAAGAGGAGAATCTTAAAACAGGAACTGTTGGATTGAAATTGAAGTCAGAGTCAGATGTTCCAGATCTTACTGCTCATGTCCATTTACTGCCTTGCTCCGTCAAGTACGATGGCCCTTGTGCCGTTTCCGACTACTTCAAGCCCAAAGTCACCGGTGAGCCCCACATTTTCGCTATTTCTCAGTTGCCCTTATCTCAATCTTAGGCTCTATGCACTTATATCTGGATAAAGTTTTGTTTTCTATTTTATTTGTGGGCATTCACTTTTTTGTAGGGGTAGAGGTTGATGGTTTGAAGGTGGAAGAGGCATACTTCAGAGGAAGGAAGTTGGAAGGTGCTACCTTTCCACTCCCACAGGGTTATTGTGGTAATGCTATATCTTTTATTGCATTTTTGTGTTTAGATTATCAACCTGGGTATCTTGTAAGATGAAGAATTTGATGCAGATACAAGTTGGTCTTCTTAGTTTTAGTGTCAAATGTGCTCCGAGCATTGACTTATAGATGACAGATTATTTCATATTAGGACCTCTGGTGATAATTGTGACTGTTGTATGGAAAAGAAAACTAGGAAATTCTCCACTGGGTTGATTATTGTTGGCATAGGCCGGATAAGCACTTGTTTATTTAAAGATCAGGAAAGCTGTGTGTAAAAGAAAAATTATATAACTTTGTTTGAGAAAAGAAATAACCAACCTGGTTAGAGTTTCAGACATCCAAAACATATCTTAAGGTACCTCCAGATGCTAGGAATTGGTCTTTTGTTGTTTCACCTTTTTTGAATTAAATTTCATGACATTCTGAAACAAACTTGTAACTTTTTGTTGCTCCCTTTCTTTATTCTATAATTATGGGCTTGTAGGCTTGGTCCTTGGAAAGAAGATTCCTCAGAAAAGAAAGGCTTCTGATATGACTGAATCATGGAATTCTGATTGTTGGGAGTTGGATGCAAAATTTCAAAGCATAGCATATTGGAATCATGACAGCCTACCTTCACAACATGATACTTTTTTACGATCCTTACATTGGCTATCTGTTGCAGAAGCTGTAAGTTCCCTTTCCATTCAATCTTGCTATTGGTTTGAAAATCTTAAATGTTGGCCCTTCACATGGTATTATCATCTTGGAGTTTAGTTGGTTATCATTTTTAGGATTCTTCTGTGTAATTTTAGAATCTTATCAATGGTCGCAGCTACACAAGCCAGTAACTTTAGAACAATTGTCTGGATCATCCATCCATGTTGAAGCAGCAGCGGCAAGGAAGTAAGGAAATTGGGAAACCACCTGTTTTACGCTAGTTTGATGGAATGTAATGATTTTAGTCAAATGGCTTACTCTCTATAGTGTCACAAATGTGCGTAATGTATTAGTTCTCATCATTTTGGTTGGCAGACGTTGATTTTCTGTAAGTCCTTAGGAGATACTTGACATACTTTTGGTTCAAGGACCCAAAGGCCACTCTTGTGAGGTAAAGTCCTTGACTTGTGTCAAACCTTCTGCACATTTTAAAGCCAAATCTGATATCTTTATCATCACTACCTACGGTAAACTTGAGGACCAAAGCAAAGTCTAAACAGAAGGGGCGTTATGCTATTGCATGAAGGTTTCTTCTTGCAAGAAGGTGTACCTTGTTAATTGGAGTTTGATTCGCATGGACCAGTTGTTGAAAATGAAATGGGAGCAAATGAAACCCAACCTGGGACCAAACGTATTATAAAGATTTTGTGACAGATTGAATATTCTAGAAGTATCCATTCAATTATGCTGAATAACAAAAATACATACAAGTGTAGGTGTCATACATTTTATTACTAGAGACAGATGTCATAGATATTGTAACAAACTCTATTATAAATATTAGAGTAAATGAAAGGAAAAGCAAAGAAAATTTTTACACTAAATATACTTCTTCTGGCGAGTATCCCTCACTCTAATCGGAGATAAAATTATACATTGCTTCATATTCGATGCTTTCATTGGTGTTCATCATGCCTACTAAAACCCAACATGCTGCTGATGATGCCATGGCTTCTCTTGTCGACAAATTGGAAGCAATGCACCTACACTGCGATTCACATCAAACAACTCTACTGGTGAAATTTGACCAGCAAAATTCCAATCTTTAAGCCATTGTAAGTTCCCTAATAGCCTTGGTAAATTCCCTTCAACTTAATCCTTTAGTTCCACCTGCAAGAGAACATGTTTCTCTTTAAGCAAATATTCATCATCGTCAATTCACCTCTCCGCACACTCATTCTCATTTTTTTTCTTCCCATTTGGCCGATGCAATTCGCTTCTAGTTCTTCATTTTCACTTAAATCTCCTACATTGCACATGCCTAATGTTTTAAATTGGATCTTTCAGGCACAGCAACACTTTGAATTTTATAAAATCCCAATTGATGATCGTTTATAACTACTTGGGTTTTACATGAGTGGTGATGCCTTGACCTAGTCTAAGTGGATGTTTACTAATAATCAATTATCTTCATGGGAATGGTTTATTCGAGCCTTAGAACTAACTTTTGGACCTTCCCAGTATGAAAATCCTCATGGGACTCTTTTTAAACTACGACAAACGGGTTCTGTTCATGATTATCAAATCTCATTTGCCGCTTTGTAACAAAAATTGATAGTGAATCTATTTTACAATGTTTCCTTTCAGGCTTAAAACCTAAAATCAATAGAGAAATTGTCATCCTAAAATCCCTCAATCTAGCTCAAGCAATAGTTATTGCCAAGCTCATTTAATCAAAAATTCGAGACCTACAAATTTTAGTTTCTACTCCAAAACAACTACCACCCTTTTTACCTAACTCTACCCAACCAACTATACCTATAAGGCGATTGTCAACTACAGAAATGCAAGAGCGTTGTGCCAAAGGGTTATGTTTCAATTGCAATGAAAATTTCACACCTAGTTATAAATGCAATCACAACCAATTTTTTTTTATCTTACCTAAAGACCCACCCCCACAATTATTTGACACTACTCTTGATATCTCTTTTTCTACTAAGGAACACAACACTCCCTTCTCAAAATTACTTCCTTTGATGTTTCTAAAACACATTTCCGTATTTAATATGATGCCCTATCAGGTTTTACCACTTTTCACACTTTGTGTATGACATGTACCATTTATGGCCATTCTTTATTTGTTTTATTGGACTCAGGGAGCAGCCATAATATTATTCAACCTAGAGTGATTCATTTTCCAAATCTGTCATTGTTTGATACCTCAAAATTTTTTGTTATGGTCAGAAATGGGGCTTACATTACTTGTATGGGAATGTCTATTAATATAGACTTAACAATTCAAGCTCATACATTCACCATTCCATTTTATATTCTTCCTATATATGGTGCTAATGTGGTTTTAGGAATTCAATGGTTGCGGACACGTAGCCCAATTTTATCGAATTATTCTATTCCTATGATATCTTTTTTTCCACAAACAAGTTTACATTTCGCTAGTTGGAGAATCCAAAATCCTCCCTTCTATTTCTTTTGATAACCAGCTCTGTTGTGTGGTCCATACAAATTTTGTTGAATCTTTTTATGAACTTCAATTTTTCTCTACAAACTCCCAACCTCCTGCCCTTTCTACTGATTCCACACTTCCTACTAATCTTCCCCCTAACCTACACTCTCTTCTTATACATTTTCAAACTATTTTTGACCTGGGTTTGATTATACTATCAAATTCAAGCCAGGAAAAAATGACTCGTACCCGATTCTTTATCAAGGGTTAAGGATATTCCAACTCCCTCCTTTTTAGCAATATCTGCGTCTCATTCTTCATTGACCAACATTTTGCAAGAATTTTATCGTCATAACCCATCTAAAATTCAACTCTTGCAAAAATATAATTCAGATTCTCAGATGCAACAATCTTTTCACCTTAAAGAAGGTCTGTTATATTGTTAGGGTAAAATTCATATACCTGATCAAAGTGGATTAAGACCCAAGCTACTTCATGAATTCTATACAACTCCACTTGTTGGCCATTCAAGTATTAAAGCCTCTATTGCTTAGCTTTCAACCCTTTTTCACTGGCCAGGACTTTACAAAAATGTCAAAAACTTTGTCAGAAATTGCTCAATTTGTCAAGAAAGCAAATATTCAACAGAAAAATCATTTAGCACACTACAGTCACTACGAATTCGAAAACAAGTTTGGGAAGACCTCACAATAGATTTTATTACACATCTCCTAGCTCACAATCTTACACAGTTATATAGGTCATAGTAGACAAGTTATCTAAATACGCTCATTTTATTCCTCTCCCAACCCATTACACTACACCTACCTTAGCTAAAATATTTCTCTCTCAAATCTGCAAACTTCATGGAGGTTTAGAGTCTATTATCTCAGACCATGACCCTCTATTTTTAAGCAAATTTTGTAAGGTTTTTTTTTCGTCAAATAGGAACTACACTCTCCTATAGCACTGCCTAGCAACTTCAAACAGATGGATAATCCAAAGTATTAAACTGACTTAGTTATGTTTTTTACCTCTGACTATCCACATCGATGGTCACAAACTCTCTCCACAACTGAGCTCTATTACAACACCACCTACACCACCTTCCAGCAATCAGCATGTCCCTATTCTAGGCACTTTATGGCCATCCTCCTCCATCTATGCTGCATATCAAACCAGAGAGGACAAAAATTTTAGATCTTTAGGACCTTCTAGAACAAAAGTGATAGGACCCGTAATCCCAATCTCAATAGACAGATTCCATATTCAGTAAAATAAGGTTCTTACAGTGAGGAGAATTAGAGAGTCTCCTATTCTCTCCTGAAAGAAAAATGCCAGTACAACTTTCTTACCCTTTTTTCTAACAGAAAGCTCCTATTTATTCTCATCTATCTCCCTCCCAAAGTGTAACAAACTTGTAACAACCCTATATTCTGTTTTCTAGGCCCTAAGTAGCTACCCAGAGCCA
>JANIIA010000008.1:29477502-29502726 GCA_027478495.1 Erythroxylum alaternifolium
ACCCAGAGCCACCTGTCATCAATTTTTCTTTCCTTCCCTTTTGTCGTGTATAGGTAATCTTAATTGGAGGTCTAACAAAAAGAAACACATATTAGCCATATGCAAAGCCAATCTCGCCAGAGCAAAACATCGCATTAAACAAATTATAGACCTTCATTACAAAGACAAAATTTTCTGAATGAAGATTGGGTTTATCTAAAGCTCGCACCCTATAGATAGATTGCTCTCCAACTACACTCTTTTCAGAAGCTAGCCAAATGTTTCAAAATCTTACGACAAATTGGCGCAGTAACGTATGAACTGGAGATTCCACTGGCAACAAAAATCCACTCAGTCTTTCAGTTACAAGCTAGCTAGGAAGTCAATTGTAAAGGTGCTAATAACACAGTTGACTCTTGTTGACCATTCTGTTAGTGACAGCTAGTATAGTTAGTTGAGATTGCCAGATCAGCAGAAGTTGTAACTGAAAGGAGAGGAATTGAGATAATTATTTGATTCCCTTGTAATTGGAAATTCATTTGAAAATATACAATAAGAATACCATCTTCCAGAGAATTCCTTCTGTTTTCTTCTTCAAGAACCTACTGTTCTTGTTGAGTTCATAACAAATTGGTATCAGAGCCTCGATTCTGGGCAACTCTTGATACTGACTATTGATCACAATGACAATCTAGAATGAAAATAATAGAATCAAGAATCTAGAGGAACAAGTTCGTCGAAGTTTAGAGAGCATCCAGGGGATAAATGAAAGAATTATTGAAGAAAGGCAACACATGGATGAAAAATTCAAAGGCATGGAAGATAGTGTGAAGGAGATGTTCCAATCAATTCAGGATTCTTTAAACAAAAATAAAGAATCCAACTCCAGAGGTAATCTTACTGAAAAGCAGTCGCTCAAAGCCTCATCATCTTCAAATTCGGCTCCTACACCAGAGGTCATTGGTGAGAATTTCTTGAACTTACACTCCAGCCTTAATTTTACACCCAAGATTGAATTGCATACTTTTGATGGCAATGATCCACGATCCTGGTTGAAGAAATGTGTTAAGCGTTTTAGCCTTAACAAGATACCCAAGAGCTAGTGGGTAGAAATTGTGGCGGTATTTCTAGAAGGCTGGGCAGAAAATTGGGTAGAAGGCTTTCTAGTGAGTCACCAAGTTAACACTTGGGAAAATTTTAGTGAAGAATTGTGCAAGAGGTTTGATAGTAAAGGAGATATTGTGGCTGAATTCAATAAATTACAACAAGAAGGTTCAATGGATGAATATGTAGAAAAGTTTGAAGACTTACGAGCATTAATAATGGTGGTCAACCAGAATCTTGCTGAATCCTACAATATCTCCAACTTTATAAGTGGATTGAAGAAAGCAATTAAACTAGTGTTGAAAATCTTGCGACCACAGACGTTGTATGAGGTGTATGAGCAAGCTCGGGGATAGGAGGAGCGGATTGTGGAGATGTTTAAGGTGAATAAAACCAGCTCACTTAAATATAGTAACCAAAACTACTTTTTTCCCACCAACACCAAGAACATCAGTTTTACACCAACAAAACCTTTATCCCATCCAATCCATTTCATAAAACAGAATCCCTCACTATTAAAAATACTCCTATAAACCAAAAACCTGTGAACCAAACACAAAGAACCATCAATTAACACCCAAAATTCAAAAACCCAATTTATGAACAAAAGAGGCAACAAAACCTGTGTTATAAAAGCTGTGAGAAATATATACCTGGTCATGTGTCTCAGGCAAAAGCATTAAATGCAATACATGGGATTGAAGAAGAGGAAGTAGAAATATACTTGGATGCACCAGAAGAGGAAGCCTTAGTGACGGATGGAGGAGAACAGGATGTGGAGTATGGGGTATCCATGAATGCCTTGAAGGGAGAAGAGGACTGTCTAAACAATGTGTTGATTATCAAGGGAAAAATTCAAAGAAGAGAAATCAAGATATTGATCGACAGTGGTAGTACTCATAGTTTCTTAACCTCAAGAACTACTGATGAACTTGGGTTAGCAGTACAAAAAACTCATTGTTTATCCATCACAATAGCAAATGGAGAAAGTATGGAGAGCAGAACTAAGAGTCCAAAGGTGGAATGGACAATGAAGCAATTTAACTTCATGGCTGACCTAAGATTATTAGATCTCAAAAATTATGATATGATTTTAGGGGTAGATTGGCTGAGAAAATATTCCCCTATACTATTTGACTTTATTGCCATGAAAAATCTCATTTTAGAGGGATGGAGAAGTTATTGAGCTTTGAGCCACGACATAAAAAGGAAAGCTCAAATTACTCACAGCAGAGAATTTTCTTAAAGCTTGGAAAGAAGTCACTTATGGTGTAGTGGCCAATCTATACTCCACCACATCGGCAAGGAGTGGAAACCAAACAGCAGATATACCTGAAGAAATTAACTCCTTATGTAGATGTTTTTGCAGAATCAAAGCAGCTTCCACCGCCTAGGAAGTATGACCATCTTATTCCTTTAATTCTGGGAGCTAAGCCTATTAACATAAGGCCTTAAAAAACCTCATTTAATCATAAATATGAAGTTAAGAGGTTAGTCAAGGAGATGTTAGAGAATGGGGTCATACAACCTAGCAAGAGCTCGTTTGCTTCTTCCATTCTGCCAGTGAAGAAGAAAGACGGCAACTGGCATTTCTGTATTGACTACAAACAGTTGAACATCATCACTATCAAAGATAAGTTTCCAATTCCATAAATTAATGAGTTACTTGATGAATTGAATGATGCTCAATTTTTTTCCAAGTTTAATTTGAGAAGCGACTACCACCAAATCAGAATGTCTGAAGCAGATATCTTCAAAATGACATTTAGAACCTATTAAGGACACTATGGATTTTTTGTAATGCCGTTTGGCCTCACAAATGCCTTTACTACATTTCAATCCATGATGAACGAGATCTTACAACCTTATTTGAGGAAGTTTGCATTAGTATTCTCCGATTGCATTTTGATACATAGCTCTATATTGGAGCTACACATCAAACATTTGGCCAAAATTTTAGAGGTGATGAGAATTAATAAGTTGTTCATAAAAAAATCAAAGTGTGCATTATGTCAATCCTAAGTGGAGTATTTGGGTCACCTTATATCTGGCAAAGGTATATTAACAGATCCAAGTAAAGGTGAAGCTATACAGACTTGGCCTACATCGACATCAGTAAAAGAATTGAGAGGATTTCTTGGGCTCACTGGGTACTATCGAAAATTTATTAAAGGCTATGGAATCATCGGTAAACCTTTAATACAATTATTAAAGAAAGACTGTTTTGGATGGAATGAACAAGCAAAACACCTGTTCAACCAATTAAAAAAATTAATGAGTGAAGTCCTTGTTCTTGCCCTACTAGATTTCAAGAAGAGATTTGTTTTAGAAGCTGAGGCATGTGATGCTGGAATTGGAGTCGTACTTCAACAGGAAGGGAGACCACTTACTTATTTTAGCAAGTCATTGAGCCCCAGGCACTCAGGTATATCCATTTATGGGAAAGAGTATTTAGCCATAATTCTAGCTGCTGAGAAATGGAGACATTATTTAGAAGGTCAAAATTTTGTCATTAAAACTGATCACGAGAGTTTAAAATATATAATGGAGCAGAGGATTGACACCTCCATTCAAAAGAAAGGCATTACTAAGTTACTTGGTTTGGATTACAAGATACAATATAGGAAAGGGTCCGAGAATATTGTTGCCGATGCATTATCTAGAAGGGCTCATTGTGAGCAACCGACTGAAGGAGTTTTGAATGTCATAACAGGAATGGTATCGACTTGGAAAAATGAATTGATGGACAGCTACTTAAATGATAAGAAGTTATAAGAGATTGTTGTTGCCAAGACGATCTCCACTCAATCCTAAGTTCACGTACGATCGAGGACTACTCAGATATAAGGGGAGATTGGTGGTAGAAGCTTAAGAAGAAATAAGAAGCAGATTAATAAAAACAATGCATGCTTCTACTATTGGGGGGCATGCAGGAATTCAGAATATGTATAGAAGACTTAAAAAAATGTTGGGAGAAAATGAAACATTAGGTGAAGGAATTCATAGAGTTTTGTGATGTATGTATGTGTGCTAAATCAGAAAGGGTGGCTTATCTAAGGTTGTTGCAACCATTACAAGTTCCAAGCAAAGTATGGTCGGATATCTCAATGGATTTTGTGGATGGATTGCTAAAATCTGGGGGTAAGGATGTGATTTTAGTTGTGGTCAATAGATTTACAAAATTTGGCCATTTCCTAATGCTATCCCACCCATATATGGCTGTGGACATAGCACATGTGTTTATGGATAACATCTATAAGTTACATGGACTAACTGCTACCATTGAAACTGATAGAGATATTGTTTTTACTGGGGTCTTCTGATCTGAACTATTCAAAAAGCTTAGAACTAAGCTACTATTGAGCTTTGCATACCACCCTCAATCAGATGGACAAACAAAAAGATTGAATCAGTATTTGGAGACTTATCTACGATGTATGGTGTTCTATTGTCCAAAACAGTGGGTTCATTGGCTTGCTCCTGCTCAATGGTGGTATAACACAAGTCATCATTCAGCTATTAACATGTCCCCATTCCAAGCATTATATGGCTATCCTCCCCCTTGCTATGTCGTAGATAGACCAACTGCTACTTTAGTAGCGGCAGTAGAAGATTGGTTCCAAAAGAGGGCTTTAATGGACATATTACTAAAGGAGCAATTGTTAAAGGCCCAAAATCGTATGAAGCAGATTGCAGACAAGGGGAGATCTGAGAGAGAATTCCAGGAGAGAGATGAAGTTTATGTGAAGTTACATCCCTTTAAACAGTTCTCAGTAACTCTGAAAAAGGAATGAGAAACTTGGTCCAAGATATTATGGACCCTACCCTATCTTGGAACGTATTGGAAAAGTAACTTACAAGCTGCAACTATCGTCACATGCTATGATACATCCAGTCTTTCACGTTTCATCGTTGAAAAAGAAGTTGGGAACTAAGGCCATTTCTGTTACAGACTTGCCTAGCTTAAATGTTAAAGGGCATATGAATATATGTCTTGAAGCAATTTTATAGAGGGAGCTTTATAAGAGGGGTCAAACTGTTGGCGTTAAAGTTCTAGTGAAATGGAGCAACATGGGACTAGAAAATGCTATGTGGGAAGACTTCTATGAAATGCAACAATAGTTTCCTAAATTTATTCCTTCAGGTCAAGGATTTCTTCAACTACAGGGGATTGTTATGAGCTAGCTAGTAAGTCAATTGTAAAGGTGCTAATAGCACAATTGACTCTTGTTGATGTTAGTGACAACTAGTATAGTTAGTTAAGATTGCCAGATCAACAGAAGTTGTAACTGAAAGGAGAGGAATTGAGATAATAAGTTGATTCCCTTGTAATTGAAAATTCATTCGGAAAATATACAATAAAAATACCTTCTTCCAGAGAATTCCTTCTATTTCCTTCTTCAAGAACCTACTGTTCTTGTTGAGTTCATAACACTTTAACGTCTCATTCCTGAAGAAATGTCGAGGAACACCAACAACCCAATTGATTCTAGTACCTCCCTTAATTGTCGGTAACCAAACTATCCATGAACTAACAACAATTTTGGAAACAAGAAGAGTAAAAATAAAAGGAAAGTCACATACTCAAATCCTCATCTAGTGGAACTCTTAAATAGAATAAGAAGCAACGTGGGCATCCCTAAATCAATTCAAAGTCACTTCCTCTAATTTTGATCTTTGAGAAAAGATCAATCTCAATGAGTTGACAGTGGTGCAAATGAACCAGATGTTGAAAAATGAAATGGCAGTTGATGAAAACTAGCCTAGGACCAAACATATTATAAACAAGCCCACTTAAGTGAAAGATTGTGTGACAAACTGAATATTCTAGAAGTATCCATACAATTATGCTGAAAAACCAAAACACATACATTTTGTTGCTAGAGACCGATGTCATACATGTTGTAACAAACTCTATTATAAATTTCCGAGTAAATCAAATGAAAAGTATAGAAATTTTTTATACAACATATCCTTCTTTTAGAAAGTATTCCTTTCTCAAATCACGGATAATTTTATACACTGCTTCGTATTGTCTAAATTTTAATACTTTTAACGTCACCCAAATTGACATTGTGTTCTTAATACAAGGAGGTAAATCATGTTGGTTTGGTTCCTAAATGTATAACTGTATTCTATTGGCATATGTAGCAATTGGGAAGCTAAATCATTATTGTGCCAAAGGATGAAAGAAGGTGTTAGAATAAGCTCTGGAGTTCAGAATTTGCTTAGTCCAGTTTGTGCTACAGCTAAGGGTAGGCACGGTTCGATAAGAAAACCGAACCGAACTAAATGTTAGATGAAACCGAATTTTTGGTCTGCCTTGCGGTTCGGTTCGGTTATTTCAATTGATTTGGGCCTTAAAATTTGGGCCAATTTTAGTACATGTCCAACATTTTTATTTCATTTTAGGATCTATTGGGTGATTGTCATTCTTGCAAAGTTGCAAACTTACCTTATATACTTAGAGTTGGAAGTATAAAAAAATACAAATTTTTTTTTTACTTGATCGGTTTGGTTCGGGTTAGTTTCGTAAAATTTTGTTTACACCACAAGCGAATTGATATAGTCAATTTTTTAATATTCAAAACCAAACCGACCATCCATCACTCTTCACGCCAACATTTTGTTTAATTTCTTTGATTTTATAGGTTAATTTAATTTTTTCAAATTTTTTGCCCACCCTTCGCCACAACCAGGGCGATTTCTTTCCGGGGTTATAATAAATCATACGCATCAATAAGAGGAAAATCCCACAGTGAGCTTTTATTTTTAGAAAATGGGCAGAAGGGAATCTAGCCACAGAGAGAGGCAATCAGTCAGGCAGGGAAGAAGACGAGACAATATAGTAAAATCAAAGGCTCTGATCTGATCTGATGTGTCTGCGAGTGAGTGATTTGATATTTGATATTGAAATTGACGATGATGATTAGGACAAACATCTTATCGCCTGGCTATGGCTGACTCAGTCTCACACTCACATCTCTCCAAGTGACGTCGTTTAGCGTCATCCACCCTAACACACAGTATCCCGCGACAACCGCGGGTGTTTTATTTCTCAGATCTTTTTCTTTCCTTAAAGGACAGTTTTGTTATTGTGTGTAGCGTCGGTACTGTTATTATCGCTGGGTCCCACGCGATGTCAATCATCTGATCTCATGTCAAGTCCCACGCACATCACATCATTATTTACTATCTTCACGCAATTATTTACCTTCTTTTATTTCATTATTCACTTTTAAATATGTTTTTGTAAGTCATAGTTTTATTTTTATTATTTTTAAAATCCTGCAATATTAATAATTTTTCAATTTTTTGATATAATCCAATTTTATCCAACGCACCCCTTCCCATTATTACGCACGCGCCTCACTCTCTTCTATTGTCTCCCTTGTCGAAGACTCGGAAGAAGAAAATAATCTCAACATGCTTATCATAGTTTATATCCATTGAAGATTGATAATTGGAAGGTATGATACAAAAAACCGTGTTATTTAAGTACTAGATATTACATTAACTAAATGCTGCTTCTCTGCAGTTGAATTAGTAGGAAAGGCCAAAGCTTCAGACCAGCTAGAGGTACTACTTGCCCGATCCTTGAAGCTTTAAACCTCCACAACCATCTTGGAAACGAGGGAATGTGAAAATTACTTCGGATTTTACGAGGGGTGTGATATCCGTGGTAACTTGAGAAATCTAAGTTTGTCCAACATGACCATTTCCAGGGCCTCCCAGGGTCAAGACTACTCCTTGGAGATCACTTCTTAACTCTGAATCTTTTGCAAATGATGGTGTGCCTTTGGTTCCTGGAAAAGCTTTGATCTTTTGATGGTTGTGTCTGAAGCTCCGACTCGATTCTTGCCCTGTGAATGACATTTGTGGCTGTGAAGCCTTTGATGATTCATTTCGATTTAGGTTTGGAAATGGTTTAACTGCGACTGGGGTTGCTGGAGGTGCAGCATTTTGAGCAAGAATCGTCCCTCTGGATGCGAACCCATGAGCCTGATGCAAAAAAGATGTGTCCTTTCAACTTGACATTTTTCTAAAACGGCGGACCTAATTTTATCAAATAAAGGATGCTTACAGGTGGAAACAAGACGCCTCTAAACATCATTCCATCTATTGCGGCAGTCATTAGCAGTCCCGAGTCGAAGGCTCCATCTACTTTGCCTCGTACCTCAGCACCAATCTGAGTATCCGGCAACATAGCGGAACATAATACGTCAGAAGCAGGAACAAAAAATTCAAGCACATAAAGCTTAGGAATTCAGACATAGATTGATAATAAATTAATAGTTACCAGATTATGAGAAGAACCAGCCTCCACATGCTTCTGTTCCGCTGATAGGTACTGTGTTCCTTGTCTTACTGAATGAGGAGCCTCAGAAAATTGGTTAGCTTTTTTATTCTCTCTTATAAATTGGAGATCGTAAGGGGCCCTCTTCACCATATTTCTGGGCTCTTTCTGGTCACTGATAACTTCATTAATTTGGCAGTTACTTGGAATGTTATTTGATGAAGTGAACAGATTAATTCCTTGGCATACTGCAAGTGAATCAGCAGCTTTCCTAGCTGGTGTCGGCTCCTGATCAGACTGTGATGGAGACGAATGCTGGGAGGTTGAAACAGAATGTTTTTCTAATTCTGAATGAATGTCCCATCCCTTGTAATTCATGGTTCTTTTCCTCTTTGGATAAGGGCCCTCTGCCAAAAAGTAATTGAATTAATCAAAGTTGGAATCTAAAATCTCTGCTCATTACAAACATTTTGAATATAGAACAACCTGAATGAAACTGAAAAGGTTGTCTTGATTCTAATTCAAGGTCATGAACTGGATTACTGAACGTTTCACGAGTTCCAAGCAACATCGTTCTCTGCTTTACAACAGAAAAGGAATTAGCTCCTACAATATTGAATAGAGAGGACTGCAAATTTAGAGATAGTTTTGTTACCAAGTTACTTTCTATTCCGCGCGCTCTCCTCTTCTCCCTTTTCCAATTACTTCCGAAAAACTTGGACAGGGAAATGTCACAAGGACTCTTGGAATTCTCAGCTTCGAGATGCAAGATCAACAGCTCACTAAGAGGGCGCTCATCCTCCCCACACCTGAACTTGAATACAAGAGGACAGAGAGTGAATTTATAAGCCAGAGCAATATAATTATTATTATTGAACACAATATTATCGATGTAACTTACCCTCCATATATGATAATACCAGAATCTGAGACAACAGCAGTGTGAGAAAACCTCCCTTGAGGATGCTGACCGCGTATATGAAGCTGTGTCCAAGAACAACTACTTGACTCTAGGATCCAAATATCATTGTAATAATGCTTGTCCCCCACTCCTCCAATGATGTAAATCTGAAGACCACTTAGAGTTACTCATTCCTATCTATGTAAGAGTAATAGAATGTTTCATGAATGGAATATTGAGACAGTTCCGAAGCATAATTTGTCCCACAGTACAAACTCTACAAATTACGTGGGATTAACTTACCTTGTTACCAATATTCACGGCTGTGTGCCCTGCTCTAACGCCAGGTGAAGATCCTTGAACATGAAGCTGTTATGAATTAGAATTAAACATTACGAACACCATAGTCTATAAGAAGGAGATAGTAAAGATAATGCAACGTGAAGCTAATACCTTTGTCCACGTCAATTTGTCCATATCCAAAACATCAACACCACCATGATACCTATCTCCACGATCACCCCCATATACAAAAAGCTGGTTACCGATTGCAACAGCGCTGTGACTATCTCTTTGAACAGGAATATCACCCTTGAGTTCAATAGGAGAGCTCCATGTCATGGTTTTGAGGTCTAAAACATGCACATCGTTCAAGTAATTTGCTTCTCCTTCTCCACTACCTCCAAATATGACCATCTTAGCATCCCCAATCAATGTAGCAGTGTGGCTTTCTCGAGGAGAGGGAGGAGTCCCCTTACATTCAGGGCTTATCCACTCTTTGGTCATGAGATCCAATATATGCAAGTCATTTACTTTCTTGGAGCCATTTGTGCCCCCAAATACTATCATTTTTTGCCCAACAAGAACAGCACTATGACTGTCTCTTGGACCAGGTCCTTTTCCTGACGTGGTTAGAGTGTTACATACCATGGTTTCAAGGTTTAGCATAAGAACATCACTGAAATGCATACCTCCACAACATCCCTGGAAATAAGATGCTATCAAAAATTTCTCTTTCTTGTAATTCATGTAAGCGTAAAAGAAACAATTGCAGGTGTTTGAGGGTCACGCACAGACGACTTGGTTTGCAGATTTTCTTTAAGTTTCACACTCAGCTGATATGAGACCGTGTGATAACTGATTGCTAAATGTTAATATAAAATTGGCTCGCTCATAACCCGCCCAAATTTCTACTTCTTCTTCATCGTGTTCTTCAAATAGTTCTTGCAAGTTTTATTAAAATGTGAGGCGATACAATACGCTAAAAAGATATTAGTAAATTCAACCAAAAATTTGAAAACTCCAACATCACGAAGCCATCTCTTGAAGATGTTCTTGGGCTTGAAAACGAGCTTCAATTTTTTTTTAAAAAATAAAAGATAATCCAGTCCCAGTAGAAAACAAACAAATTTTTTTTTGGGGTCTTTTGGCCATAACTTCTCTCTTTTTTTTTTTTGACAAGATATGAACCATAACTTGGTATGCAGGTTTTAGTCTTGACAGAGACGTAGAATGAGAGACAGTATGTGTGTTCTATACGAAGAAAGCTGGATGATAATCATCTTTAACTTAATACCTTGTCCAACTAAATAAAGAAACTACAACCAAAACAAACCTATGGTTAACATTCCAGGAGGCAACAGACAGAAGAAAATTTAGGAAAGACCTACGAACCATGAAAGAAAGTTATATGCTTGCTTTGCCAAAAATAAACACTAAGGAACCAAAGAAAACGAAGACCATATAGAGAAGATATATATTCAAGTATGCAGAAAAAGAAAAGAACTAACGAAACCCAAGCTTGTATAGCTAAAGAAATTTAACTTCAGAAGAGAAGAAAACAAAACGTGTTTTGTTCTTTCCAAAACATACGTACCCCAAAGACATAAACACTTCCATTAGAGTAGCAAGCAGAGTGCCCCCATCTCTCAGAAGGATCAGATCCCATAATCTTGGGATAGAGCCACATTGCCTTCTCCTTGGCAGTTTCAGTCCCTAGAGAACCCATGACTTCGTTTTCACTTTGTTCTCTTTTACCCACTTTTCTTTTCTCTGAGCTGAAACTATGGTTCTTTACTCCAACACAGTGCTTGGTAATAATAAAGAAGAAAAGTGATGAGGAGAGAAATAGAGGGTCAAAAGAGGACATGAACAAGCCAAGTGATATATCAACTATCAGTGTCGATAGACATGAAAAGATGGGCGCTTTCAAGTCTCAATCACTGTAGCAACCAACATCAACATAAGGTGGTGGTGGAAATGGAACGGAAGGAACAAAAATTTTCTTCTAAGTTTAATCTTATTTCCCTCTTGTAGAAAAACGGAAAGGATTTTTATCTCATTTTTTATTTTACATTTAAAAAGAAAAGAAAACAGGCTATTACATGGCCAGACAAACTTGTAGAATGCAAAGTAAGTGATATCTGATATTGGAAACATGACTTACTGATAAGAGGAAGATAGAGAACATTATTTTACATTTACTTTTAATACTTGTCTAACTGAAAATGATGAACTGTGGGGGCGTTGTTTTGTGAGAAATGATGGGGAGAGAAGATCTTTGACAGTGGTTGAGGAAGAAGGAGAAAAAAAGGTTTTCTTTTCTCTGTCCTTTTCATTACTGAACTCACATGGTGTTCTTTCACATCTTTCTTTGTTAGTATGATATTGGGATTGATGGATGGGAAATTTTCTCCACCACCTAGTTCTTTATCTCTCTCTATGCCACCCAATTTTCAAGGTGGGTTATTCGTGTAAATCTATAAATGTCCCTTCTCAACTCTCAAGAGTCTTTGGGAGTAGTGTACGACTTTAGTGCGTGAGCAAATTCTTTTCAGTTTCGGGAAATGGAATGTATAGTTTCCCGGAAAAGGCTTGGAGGCTTTTATTAAAAGAAAAAGGATAGTTCATAGAAATCTATTCATTTGCAGCAATTGTAACGTACTATCTTGTTGGTATAAGGTTGCTTGACGGAGTTGTAGCTTTTAAAATGATATGACAAGTCGATTAGTTCATGCACATGGAGTCCATTCACTTCACTGAGGTGAAGTTCTATTGTCCTCCCCATGTGTGTATCTTTCACCTTAATTATATCTCCCTTGGACTTAAGCTCCAATTCCACCGTCATTGGTTGGCTGGAACCTACTCCTACAACTAAAACAATGGAAGTTGAGACAAGACTTATGAATTCCTTTCAAACTTTAAAGCCAAAATATCGCATCGTCTAACGATGTTAAGTATCTGATCGATAACCTAAAAAGACGTTATTCGTGCAAAGTGACTTCCACCTCTTAAATCCACGATAAGCTTACCTAACAAAGATAGTAATTATAGGTAGATTATGCTTATACTAAAAATAGTGTTCATAGTGTGTAAGAGGTACTAAATGCATGATTTCATAATAAGCTGAGAACAGAAGTTGGATCTGACGATCACACGTGTATCATGGAGAAAAAAGAAAAAGGAGAGAAAATGTCAAGTTTGGTGAAAAGATGGTGAACATGTATCGAGAGCCAAGCAAAGGTGACAAATGACAAAGAATATAAAGATGCAGAGAAAAGAAAGAAGTGACGAAAGGAGTAGAATACACGCGATGAACACGGGGGAGGTTAATGATATTTTGCTCTCAGTTCAGTTCTGTGACTTGCTGAATACTGAGTCCGTCCTAGATACATAAAAATGGCGGTATGTGCCTCTCATCTCATAAGAAGCTTATTAGCCTCTCGATTCACGTGTATGTCTTTGTAACTTGAAACCAAAGCCTTTTGTTTTCTTGAAAAGAAGAAAATAAATTAAAAAATAGAAACAATTGACAAACGAAAGGAAAGGGTGGAAAGACGTGTATCACTTCGAGACACGACTCTCAACGACAACAATGTTTGATGTTTTCCACTGTCGTGCGAAACAATTAAGGTTAAAGCTGAAGATCCATGTAATGTAATTACTGTATGTTTGTTTAGTTGTAAGTTTGAATTTATGTTGGCGTTGGTTTCTGTTGAATTTCTCGGGGCATGGGTAGTTGAAGCGTGACGGGTACGTGCAGTTATTTTACCACCAGAGCAGGGCAAACATTGGTAGATGCATCAATGGCCAAACTCCATTGCCATTGCCAGCTTTTATAATATAGAGATACGAAGAGCAAACAGTTTGCCACGTCCTAACCCCTCAAGCTTCACGCATTTCTCTATTAACTTCTTTAGCTTCTTGTATCACATCTGGATCTCCTAAATCGTTCTCAGTAAAGGAGAAATTCTACCTTGAGTAGATCAATTGAGGTACGTAATACTTCTGACCAACGGTTTTGTACGAAGGACAAGGTAACCGGACGTATGAGAGCATAAGTGCAATTACAGAACTAACATTTTATTGCAGAATACGATTTGAATTAGATGAACGATTTACAACTTTGTTCAGAATTTCATACATGTGAAGCTCAACAACAACAGTAAGAATCAGATTTAGCTCGGTCATTTACATGGAGAACCAGTATAATACAAATATTTTTCTCCTTTCAGCCCATTACGAAGCATAATACAAATCTATAATCTTTACATTATAGCCTTCGAAGGAAAACAAGGCTTCAGAGATTTATCTCGCACTTCTTTTTGAGAAGAGAGTAAACCATCGTGTGTTTGATATTCTGGCCATCTAATTGATCCTAGAGTTTAGTCAAAAGGTCTTGCCACTTCAGTTAGCTGATGAGCAACTGTTTCACAATATGAAGATGAAGAAGTTAGCTAATATAACCATGGCAATAGTAGAAACCGATAAAGAACTTCAAGACCATCTCGTTCAAGTAAAACCTCTCCGTACAAAAGACAAATCTCTGGCTTATCCATAATCCAGTTATTTGCTAGGTCAAAGGGCAATACTATTCCCCAAAATGATAACAGGTCCAACCCATGTCACCATGATTTCCACCAAATGCATTTCCATCAAAGTCTCAAGGCATGATTTCCATGAAGAACATGCATCTCACGTTTTGAGGCATTGCGTATCAAAATTCTAATGAGGTTAATCACATCCGCATAAACGTCCTTGCCTAACTAAAGAGTTTTCAAGTTGAAACTATCTCCCAAAGTGAATAATTTACTATGAAATTGAAAAGAATACCTACATAAAATCTAAAAGTGTGGCTCAAATGAGAATGGACTTCTTTGCTCATCTGTTGGATTCAGTAACCATCTGCAAAACATCCATGCTGCACCAATAACAGATAATAGAGATAGCAGTGCTAAAAACCCAAAGTGTGAAGCATCATTTGCAATTATAGCAACACCCAACATCATCGACTCGGCCAAACTCGCTACAGAAAACTCTGTTATCCCAATAAGATTTGCTTTAGATGATGGAATCCCAGTCTGAAGAATCTGCGCCCCAACAATATCATATGACATATGTCCCAACCTTGATAGTACCTGCATATGAAGGATAATCATTACCAAGACTAGCACATTCAGTCTGTGACAATTTTGAAATAGTGTATAAGAAACAATAAACAACTGTAAAACATAAACAAAGATACATTGTTATCTACATCTCCCTGCTTTGATGCAATCAACCCTCCAATGGCCAATTTACTGTTCCAAATCAAAACTAGTCTACTGATGATAACTCATCATGTGCGAAGGAAACACGAGAAAAAGATGGTTCTCACTATCAATCCCAAGAAAATAAGGGAGCTTTGCTTTGAAAGAGATCCACTCCAATATATGCCAACAGCTATGGCTAGCAGTGAAGCCTGGAATACAAGTCCAGTTGCCCCAGCCTGGTCACAGGAAAACAAATTTTTAAGTACATGGCTAAGAACAAGAATCCTAGAAGAACTCTACCAACTAAAACAAGACAATAATGTAACCTTCAAAATGCCTAGTCGTCTGACCAAGGTTGCAGACAGGAATGTTGCTGCAACACCCATGAAAGAACACAATCCACTAAACCCTCCAATGATAGATGGATTGACCCCTGTAAAACAAATCCAAATGTTTCATGCAAACAAGCATGGAAGCACAATTAGAATTAGATTTTGTAAGTGAATACAACCACGTTGAAGCACATGCAAAACTCCTTTCATGTCTCTTTCTCTCACCTGAAGTAAAGAATAGGCTTTCTAGTGATTAAGAGCATTTACATGTTTTAGCAGAACAACATAATTAAAACTTGGATTGTTACTGCCAACAATATTGCATGTTTAATTGCATCAGCAATTATTAAAAGTTCCCAAAATAATATTTCTATAAAGATGCGCAAGCTACTTTAGAGGTTAGGAAAAGCTTGGGTCTAAAACTCCATATATATGTGCATGTGTGTGTATCCCAGATCTACGATAACTGCCCCCTGAAAACTAGGTCAAGGGGTTTACCTCGCTGTGTTAAAAATGCTGTCATTAAACTGCCAGGACCAAGGACAACATTAAAGTAGAGTAACACATAGGCAAGGCTGGCTGGTAGAACTGGTTGCTGCAAGTATTCCTTCCACCCAAGCTTGATAGTCTCCATGCTCAGACCCACTGGTTATACAGAAAATTACTTTAAACAAGTTGCTGTAATTGGGTAAGGAACAAAAATGGCAGCATTTGTTACCTAAATTATTAGCATTTTGCACAGATGATTCACTGGGATCCTTGCAACAGGTTTGCTTTGACTTAGTCTGGTCAAGAACTCCCACAGAAAGTTTGTTTGTTAACCACATGAGCCCAATCTGAGAAACAGGGATAAAAGGTAAGAGTATGAAAGCAAGAATTACAATAACGAGGAAAACGTGGGAGGAAAAGCATAAAGCAATTACCATAACTGGTAATGAACAGATCATTAAACCTGCAGCAAACTTCAAGCAGGTCACAGGTTCAAACTTGGACAGAAGAACACCAAATATTGATGCTCCAGCTATCTGATATACATGTAAACTTTGGTCAAGAAGTAAGCTTTCGTCCATTAAACACACCACAAAATCACAAACTTATCCTATGTAATAATATGTACGCAACATGTTTAGGTTCAAGTATAACCTCACAAAGAAGATCAATTCGATTAAGAATAGCATTTGCTTGAGCTAGTGCGATTGGTCTGTTGATTCCAGCTAACTATACAAATAAGTACAACATGAGAGCGCATAAAATTTTCAAAAAAACATAAAATTTAATTCATTGGTGCATATAATAAACGGAGAAGTATGGAAAAGCACTACCAACACAATCCAATCACGCTCTACAGCAACTCCCGATGCTACTCCACATAATCTTTCAATAGCCCCAGCTAACACAAGCACAGCAAACCATGGACAGCAGAGAAAAGAGGATGCAGAAGCAGGTGAAACAGCATAGGCATGGATTATCATAGCTGCTGATAATAATTGAGCAGCTGCCTAAAACAAACATGATATTAAGAAGACATTGGAAGAGTAAACCACTTTCAGTATGGACATATATATACATATATAAAGGAAAAGATGGAGTAAAAGACTCAAGACTTCCACTATGGTTTGTACTTTTCCAAAATGCACCCCTATGCTTCAAAATTGCTGGAAAACACCTTTTAACGTTAGAAATGCTAAAAAAGAACCTTCTGTTAATACTTCTCAAGGCATTTTAATAAAAATCATCATGTTATCAACTGTTGTACACATAATCGTGTCTATATTAACACTGTCTGGTGACAACAGTCCATTATATAATAGTCTGTACTAGAAATTCTTAAAAGAAATTTACCTAGAAGTCCTTTTTTAGTATTCCTATCGTAAGTTGTTTTCTAATAATTTGAAACACAAGAGTGCCTTTTGTAAAAAGTACAAATCAAAGAAGAGGTCCATGTCTTTAACCCAAAAAGTTACCTGGACTATGTTTAAGGAAATATATGTAGGTAATCTGGGAGAATTATCCATAAATTTGCCAACCAAAGGGCCTCCAACAATTATTGCAAGCTGTTTAACATACAATTTGTTAACACATTTGCTCCCACCAAAACATGTTTCAAGTCTATCCATTTGGATGGATTACAACCTTAGAGAAAAAGCCCAATACTGCCACTGGTAGAAGGCTTGGATGAAGCAATGCAATAGCAGATGGCCAAGCAAAATTCCACAGCTGTTCCACAAGATACCCAGCAAGGCAACAGGCATAAAGTGCTGAAACAAGTGAATCTTTCGTGTGAGAAGCCACATAAACCAACTGATACAATTGGTCTCAAGGAAAGGCCAAAACCTATAGTTCAATGTCATTTTCAAGTTTAAGCTTAATGAAACTAATTGCATAGCAAGACTGGTTACTGGTCCACAATTAAGTTCCCACCTCCCAGAAGAAGCAACTTCATGTAATGCATCCTGCTGAAATTACTAATGGTTGACTAGTCTAACAGCAAAAGGAATGTGGAGACAATATGCTATTAAACAGAAACAATAAGGAAAGCAGATAAGCTTCAAACCACACATACGGCAATCTTCTGCCAATTTCTTCTATGGAAGGTGATCATTCAAAAAACCTCAAATACATCTTGGGCCAAGGAATTTTCACACAACTAAGAATTTGTGGCCCTATACTGACAGGCGCTAAAAATATACCTACAAGAGAGTACTCAAAGGTTCTTAAACACATACTTGTCCAGATAGTCTCAAATCTAATACATAATTCCTTTTACTTCTATGTTGAATTTACAAGGTAGACTCCAGCATCAAAGTTTAGGAAACTAAAACTTACACTCTACACAGAACATAATGCCTAACAAATGTAATGTCCATGGTAGCGCTCAATTCACTTGGGGCAAGTTCAATAAGCCTCACCAAATAGTCCATTAGGATGTGCTGGAGTAGCAGCAAGGGCGTTCTGCTCCTCCTCTGATAATACCTGATAATCAAAGAAGAGAGTCGTGAGCGAGAATGTGAAAAAAATTTAAATGACCCCTGACTAATGTTTGTCCGTGGGCTTAGAGACCATATAAGAAAAAACGAAACATAAGCCAAGTAACCATACAGTCAATGCTGTCAGGAGATGGTCAACATCAGTGGTTTCAGAAAGTAAACCCAAAGATTCAGGCTCAAGGATGTCAGACTTGATATGGACTATAGGGGAAGAACAATCGGACACAACAGCTGATGAATCTTGCAGGACTTCTACATCAGCAATAACATCGCTCAACTGTAAGTCGGTATTGGTAATTGAGCACCCTGAAATAAAGTTGTTGAACCTGCAATAGCCCCCAACGCCCAGAAGAGAAATGATAGAAAAATTAGCTGTAAGATTTCTTTTCACATCAAAACAATCGCTTGGTGACTGTCAATATCAGCAAACTCCAGTACAACAGCATGAATGCATCACTTGACTAGAAATAAATCTAATTAATGCATTGTTGCCGGAGGGTGTCATATAATGTGAGGAGAAACGAAATGAACCAGATTTATGCATCATCCTAAAAATTATTACGCTTGTGGAAGAGAACTTGAAGAAGAGGTGCTTTCGAATATCAAACAAATAATGATTAGACAATGGCACAAAGTAAGCTAAAAGTAACCCCATTCGCAACTAAGATAAAGCAGTCCCGAAACTAATAAAAAGCTTCCGCTCATCCCTGTCATCATCTACCAAGTTCAGCACCAACCAGTTAACAACAATTTTTATCATTTGTTTCAAATCGTTTAGGAAACAAAAACAGTGGCAAAAGTCAAAAATCAAAGCATCACTATTTCTTACGTTTTCCCCTTTGGAATGCATCAACTCCCTTTAACTTGTCCCAGTAAGTAGTTATGTGATCTACAACGATATAAATTCAATATTTTGTTTTCTTTGTCACATAACAAGGGATAACCTCGAAATGTTTTAAGGTCCGAGAATAACAATAAGCAAAGCCAATAGCCGATTTTTGTAAGACTCCCGTAAAGAGAATCCACTTGACCAACAATCAATCAAACCAGTCAGAAAAAGAACACCCACAAATGGAATATGCACAGTCACCTTGATGAACCAAAAGCTGAACTGGGGAGGTTCAACCATCGGCGAGTAGTGAAGCGATGGCGAATTCGAGAAGCAGGCGGTGTAGATAAATATGCTTGCCTGGTCGACAAAGGATTGAAATTAAAAGAAAGAGAGTTTGAAACAGTGAACATGTCTCCAAATTCAACAACTTCAAGTACCCAAACTTGAAGAAGGACCAATAGTTAAAGAATTCCTGACAACTCATGCAGCCCCCAACAACTCAAAAGAATGGAAAAAGGTCCTGATTGAGCAGGTCCTCTTGAGCAAAGTTTCATCAAAAAATGATGATTCAGTCGTGTAAAAAAAAAAAACTTATTGGGTTACATTTCGGTCTTTGGATGTGACACTGAAAATGGTGTGGTGAGGCTTATCCGTGGGAGTCAGCCGTTGGGCGGACAGCTCCAAGTTGGAAGCTTGCACGCTTGTGTGGCTCATTTCATTTTTCCTTTTCTTGCTCTTCGAGAACTTTATAGTGCCAAGTTGCAACCTCAATCTCCACAAGTATTTCGGATGCAGTTGATACAAAGCTGACGCGGCAAATTGTTTGCTTAGAATGTCTTGTTATTTTTAGTTTCTGCAGCTAAATGATTCTGCAAAAGTAAACAAAACTTTCCGTCTCACTTTTTTTATTTATATATAAGGTAGATATTTTAGTTTTGTCGGATTAATTCTAAACTTTTAAGATTTCACTTTTAGAATCTTAGAAGAGGTAAATTTAGAATCTTAAGGTCCCTCAGGTTCCTACATAGCCTGTATATTTTTGCACATAAAAAGTCGTCATATACTGATTGGTCGGCTGCTAATTGATCACTGCTTCTCCAGTCAGCATTAAGTTCTCATTAGCCCTAAGTTCTCAGTAGTTCCACACTCTTACATTACTACTGGAAGTGAGACGTTCACAATTAATCTGATTAAGGAGCATTTTTAGGAGACTAGAGAATTATCAATAGAAAAAATCCCCCCTCTTCTTTTTTTAATGATTCGAACTCAAGATCTTCTACAATAGAGAAGCTTAAGTGAGAAGTTGAAATCATTGAACACTCCTACTTATCATTAGTATTTCAACAATAGGAAGATATGATATTTTTAAGTTATCCAGTGTATTGAATTTCTAATCCAATAAGTTTACTTTTTTAATTAAATATTCTAATAATTGTAGTTTTCAATTAAATTGTTTTAATTAACTAAATTAACAAAAATACAAATATAAAAATTACATTAAAAATTTTTAACATGTCATATCACCAAGCCTGTTACTCCTACTGGTACTCCTATTACAATTAAGGATGACAATAGGCGACCCATGAGTTTAGATTCAAATGTTTTCAATAAACTGATTCATGGATCAAGCCTAAGCCTAGACTAGCTCGAGGTCTAACTATTCTAAACAAAACAACACCGTCTAATTATTCTAAACAAAACAACATCGTTTTATTTATAAAACTTGAGTTTCGAATAGGCCTGAACCTGGGTAACTAAGTCTGGACCCAACTAAAAAAATATTCTTTTACACTTTTAATTAAAAAAATATTTTTTAAAAATTGACAAGTCTGAACTTTTGTCATCCCTAATTATAATCGAAGAATTTGTCATATCATTATAATACATCAATTTTTTAACTCTCGTATCTTTAAATTTACATGTTTGACTTTATAACTTTCTTATTTTAAGAAGAATTAAATTGATAAATTATTAATAGTATAAAATTTTTAAGAATTAAATTGATAAATTATTAATAGTATAAATTTTATTTGAAAAATATCACAATTGCTATAATGATCATTTTATATCATTTGAGATATGAAAGATGTGCTTAAAATAATAATAAATATTATTCAACCGCACAATAATAAATATTAATATATTAGTAAGTGTATATTATATATTATGTCATACTAAACTCATGAAAATTTTTATTCTCTTATCTAATATTATTATATTAAATAAAAATAAACAATTTTTAAAAATAAGTTTTGACTCTAGATGCACAAAATTTCAACTTCATTATATATGAATTTAAACTTTGTTACCGTTTAAATTTCCGCTAATCTATCACTTCTTATAAACCTTATTTATTATTGCATAAACTATTTTGAAGAATTCTTAATCATTTTAAAATGTCAACTTTTGTACCAGATATCATTTCACTTTTGAGATCACGAGCACAAAAAATTAAGGACATGTTTGGTTCCACTTTTATTTTTCAGCTGTGATTTTTTTTCTATTTTTTAACTAAAAAAATAAAAACAAAAACATGTTTGGATGATATTTGTAATTAAAAAACTAAAATATATATATTTTTAGTTGATATTTGTAATAAAATCTAAAAACAAAAACGTTTTTTATTTTATCCTTTTGTTTTTATTTTTTAATTGTACTATTAGACATTAATATTAATTTTAATTAATTATTTTCACATATCAAATTGTATGGTTAAATTAAAAAATTCTCATTATGGTTACAAACAAAATGTTTGAAAATTTATATAATTAAATAAATTTACACATCAATTATATATAATAAAATTCTATAAACTATAAAAAATTATATTAAATCATTCTAATCAATAAAAGATGTCTATTATACTATAATGTCCCAAATAATATATATATTTTCATTTACAAAAGAAAACATAAATCAATCAGAACTAACATAATTATTCCACATTTGTCTAGCAATTTTATTTAACTTTTAAGACATACTTCGAAATTTTACTGGAGTGATATTATATTCTACTTGAGTACTTGCATATTTGTTTTCCCTTATCCTAATTTGTTCTTTATTTTCAACACAACTGTCAAATAATTCATCACTTTCTCTATGCATTCTAATATAATTATGTATAACGCAACAAATAATAACAATATATTTTTGTTTCTTAATATCATAACTCGACAGATTTAAAAGCATAGAGAATCTTGCTTTTAAAACATCAAAACATCTTTCAATAACATTTCTTAATAAAGAATACTTGTAGTTTGGACCTTGAGGTCTTACTCTTCCTGTATAATCCCACAATGATATCTCTAACACCTTTATATAGCAGTATATTGGTATAACTTAAATCATTCAAATAAAGGTTACCTAATATATAAAAAATGTAATATTAACAAGAAGTTTCTAAAAATAATCGTAAATACTATGTTTATTTAAAATAATGTAATATCTTATGGAGGTATAAGAAATTGGTTGGTTGGATTTGTTACTGTTTCAACAAGAACTTGAGAATTGCAGCACCTTCCCATCCAGTCATTGTATATATAAAGTGCATGTCCAATGAGCAACAACACATAATATTTTGAGTTAGATCAATTCTTTTACCCCTTAGTAGGATCATATGCATCAATATGTGTACCGTCTATTGCTCCTATAGAATCCTTAAAAAAACTATTAGAATAATTATTAATCATAAGGACAGAATAAAAGTAATAATTAAATATATGAATGTACCTAAAAATATGGAAAGAATTTTGAATTATGTTGAATTTTAAAAAGTGTAATGGCAAAGGATGAGAGAGTAATGACTCTTTTCGCAAGACGGTTAACTGCATATAAGACTTTGCAAAAGTACTTCAAAATTGGCCAAATTGAATGTTGAAAACATTCTACATTAACTGAAGTTGTCTCATTATGCCCTATAATCATCAAGAAAATTGTTACTTGTTCCTCCACATTAAATGACTTATTGGGTTTAAGCCTCCTAAACTCTTAAACTCATAACATAAGTTCAAGAAGATTGTCTTGCTCATTCTTAAGTTCTCGTAAACCTTTGTAAGATTCTCATTCAAAAGTTCTAATATCCAATCATGACCTTATAAAGTAAAAATTTTACATGGTTCCTTTTATAAATGAAAATATTTTTTCTTTTCTCCAACTAGAGAAATAATAACTACTGTCATCCGTTCAACATTAGAATTTGATTCGAAATTTGAGAAGAAAGTTATGTACCTACAATACCAACATTGAATAATTAATAATAAAAACATTAAGTAAAAAAGTTTATATCAAATATTTACAAATCATAAATTTAAAAGTGTTCAAACCATGAAATTGTTCTTAATATAAAGGTATTAAATCAATAAGAATTTGATATGCAGTAATACAAAAATATAACTAAAGTGACATAATCCAATTAACCTTCTTTATATCTGCCATCTTTATAAAAATATCCCTATAAATTGGAGGATTGTGTAAAGCCTTTATGGCTTTTCCATACTACAGACCCTCAACACCTAATCCATCTAAGGAATTCAAACATTTCATCATTATATTACTCTTTTGATTGATTGATGAAGGTCCAGATCCATTCTCTACGGTGTTCATTCTTTTCGATTATCCACCAATCATATTCAAGACATCTTCTAAAATGTAAGTGTATCTTTTTTGCATTCTTATTCTTAGAAGATTTCTTTTTCTTAGATAGAGAACTTGTAACTTAATCTCTTACATGAGCAATCTTCATTGACATTAATTTTATGTTTCTCTTTTGTACTGTTCGATGAAGATTTAATTGATGGATGTGCATGCAAACTAGTTGCAGTAGTATCTCCAAAAATATGAAATAAGTTTGAAAACTTCTTGCATATTTTTTCTTGAATCTGTGAGCCATTTTATTCACAATGCTAAAAAGAAAATATGAGAACAAATATTATATAATATGATATATTAATAAACAAAGACATATTTTACCTTAAATAAAAAATTTCAACATTCATTTGTAGCATTAACTTCACCATTGAAGGAGTTATAATTGATTCATGTTTCTTTAAGTAAGTTCTTGAAATTCTTCAATATAGCTCTTAATGCATTATACTTATTCTTTAATTGAACATCAATATAGTCTTTATTGAATCTTGTTTGAAGACCTGTCTTATTATTCTTCCAACTAGATTTGGAAAAGGTAGTAGTTATTCAAATTTTCTTCTCCACTTCTTCAACCATCAATGAGAATAAATGCATTTCTATGGTATCATTCCATAACCCATCCTTTTCATTTATTTCTACATAATCATTGGAATTTTTGATATTGTTCAGAGCTTCCATCACTAAATGTAATTGCATATAAGTGACATCAATCCCAACATTTTTCATATAGAATTAAATGCTAAATATGGCTAAAAAATAATCACGAGATAATCATAAATGATAATAAAAATTATCGAGCATTTTTTAATAAATTTTAAAACCCAGGTATGTACTATGTGAAGTCTAATGTAATGTTCTTACACTTTTGGTGAAGTCTAATGTAATGTCCTTACATTACAAAAGTGATTGATTTCTTGAACAATTCATATGCTATAAGAGATGTGCACCTAAAATCAAGTCTATGTACAAAGAGATTTGTGTCTATTTTTAAAAATATTTATGAAATATTGTTATTAATTCCAAGCACTCAATCTACAAAACTTTTATAATTCTAACTCAATTTTATGAATTTTATCCTTAAATAATGGGTAAGAAAGATTATCATCAATGATGATATTTATAAGTAGTATAAGCAATAGATGATGATTGGTTATCATGCAACTACTTGATCAGTCCATCCAAGAGGTTTGTATTTTTAGGAGCCTCTTAAAGAATCATATAAGAGCCTATACCTTTTAAAGAATAGTTGACGCTCTTTAAATTGGACATTATTTTTTTATTTTTTGTTCGAGAAGTTGTGTTAAATGCTACCTACTCCTATACTTTTGGAACCACCCTTTGAAGCTAAAATTCTGTTATGCTTTCTTATCCTTTTAAGATCCTGAAATGCTTTGATTCATAGTCATAATGTGCTATTTCTTATGTAATTGTTACGTCAACATTGGCTAATATGAAATTGCAACTTTTTTAATTTTATTAACTTAATTAATCGAAAGTACTTGATTGAAAAATTACTAATTTGGGAAAATAGAGATATTTGATGTAACATCCCGTTTCCGTATAACGGGTTGAATTATAGAAACGGGTACACGTGAGAAATTAGGAAAACACATCTCA
>JANIIA010000008.1:29673403-29691214 GCA_027478495.1 Erythroxylum alaternifolium
GGACACGTCATCACACAGAGGATAGAATACAAAGGATAGAATATAGAGGATAGACCATGGACGATAAGTGGTCAACACAAAGGATAAAAGTAAACTACAGAAGATAGAACTCAGACTATAGGTCAAACACAGAGGATACTTAGAAGGAGTTAAGAAGTTATATTAGTTGAAGAATATCGTCTGTGTTAGATCTTAAAAACTTATAAGTTCATAATACATAGATACAATAACTTCATCTAAAAACATGTAGTATAGAGGAATTTTTTACTTAGCATAATGTTAGAAAGTGTTTAATAAAAAATTCACCTAAGTGGAAAAAGAAAAGTGTCACCTTATGTTATTCACAGACATGATGGTATAAGAAATTCTACACCTGTATAATCTCTCCTATGAAAGTACTCCACATAATAGTTGATTTCTTTCTCCTGCTCATTATTGGGGGAAAATGTATGTTGCAACTTCATAAGTATCTATTAGAAGTCAAATTCATAATTTAGAGCAAGTAGTACAGAAACAATGTGTTAAAGACCAATAGTTATGTCCCTATACTATATATGTCTAATAATAACAATAACAACAAGTACAAATTATAAGTTGATTATATCCTTTTGTAATGATTCCTGGATGACTTGATTAATATAATATCCATTTTCTATTTGACATATTTTAATCTAAATATCTGGCCAAAATTTTTGGCGTTATATAATTCCTTCCTTTGGTTGTTCATTATTTCCACTTATGCTTACATATGAAAAGATACAATTTAAGTTAAAATGTTTCATACAAATGGACCAATTATAATGTGATTTAAAATATGTGAAGTGTTCAACCAAATGGATTCCTTATTGACTAGGTTCAAAATTATGTTTTATGCTTATCTATGGGTTTAATTTGGTGTTATAAGAATATTTTAACTCATTATTGATTATGGAATAATTTATTTTCATTTATTTTTACAAGATGGCAGTAAATAAAAAGGCTAGTACAAGGATATTCGGTAGTAAAAATTTTATTCATAGAGGGACTGTGAAGTATGAAAGGGACTTAAAATTTTTGACAATATGGACCTAGAATACATTAGATTGAGATATGCATACAAAATGGTTGATAAATAATCATATAAAAATATTATCATTACATGGTATTCGATTATTAAGGAGGGGTTAAATGATAGTTTGAAAAGGTTATACTCTAATTAAAGTGCATTTCATTTGACATATTTATTAGAGACGTATAGTATAGTTAATGTTTATTTAGAGCATGTTGATAAACCATTATCATCCATAACTCTAGTAATGTGGTATGATAAATGGCAAGAAAATGAAGCTAGAGATGCTAGGGAGTTGGGTGATGATGAGTTAAATGGTGATGCTTATGAAATAGGTGAGGTTGATCATCTGAAAGATGAGGAATTAGTTAGCAATACTACTGGTTTGGGAGATGTTGAATCAATTGTCAATTTTGACATAAATGGTGATGATATGGATGATGCTAGTCACTAACAAAATGAGGAATTAGCTGGTGATGCTAGTAGGTTGGGAGATTTTGAATCAGTCGATTATTATGAGTTAGATGATGATGATAATGAAAAGGATGGGATGTATGTCATAATACGATTACATTGACTCCTAAAATCTTGGGAGTTTATTGGCTAGTGATGAATATCCATGTATTGAAAAAGTAAATGCATGTGTGAGATGATATAATTAGATGAATAGACATATTCCTAGAGTTTTCACAACAAATTAGGAGTAAGGATGATGTTTGATAATGAAAAACATTTTAAGGAGATAAATTAGTATGAACAAGAAATTAGTCTTCAATTTAAAAGGTCTGAATAAGAAGATAAATGTATGTTTAGGATATGTTTTTTGATGTTATAAATAATAGGTGGAAGAAGTTGAGATGTATAATTGGTATGGATGGCTATTTTTTGAAGAAAAATATCAGTGACAACTTCGAAATGTAATAGGAATTGATGAAAAATATATTATGTATCCCACTATATAGACAATTGTTAAGGTAGAGAACATTGAAAATATTACGTGGTTTACTAAGAAATAGAGCTTAGAGATGAGACCATACTCGTAATAACTTTAGATATGTAAAATGTATTATTTCCAACTAAGATAAGTTAATACAGTAGATGCTATTAATTCTTCTAGCTTGATTGTGGTTTTAATTTGTAGGGACTTTAGGGAGCCAATAATGTTTTATTACCTTTGACTATACATAAGATGTATGTAAGGCATATATATCCTAATTAGGTGAGGAAATGGAAGGAAAAGGATCTAAAAAAGTATTACAAAATTATGCTCGGGCAACATTCAAACATGAATTTGATGATAGGCTCACCAAATTAAACTAGCTTGCTTATGACCATATACATGATTGACTTGAATATTCGAAAGAGGCATAACATCGGACTTTCTAAAGTATTAAGTCTAAAATGTTCAATTATGAACAATAACATGAGTAAGACATTCAACTCTTGGATTTTGATGACCAAAGATCGCCTTATTACCAGCATATTGGAGACTATTAGAACTATGTTAATGAAGAGGCATTTAGATCTAAAGGAATAGGCTAAAAGATGAAAGAAATAGATTGTACCTGAAGTGGTGAAGAGATTAAACAAGAATAAATTAAGTGATAGGGTAAATGGATAAAGAGTTATTTGGAATAAAGATAAGGTATATGAAGTAACAAATGGAGATGATATATACAATGATGGAGATAAAGTTTGTGTATCTAAGCATTCTCAAGATCCTTCCTACGGAATTGGAGGTCTGATAACACGTTCAAAGATCATGAATCAAGATTTACAAGGGTTGATTTATGAAATTTAAGCTAAATAGGAGGCTTTTCACGAAGACCTTGATATGTTTCCAAGACTGATCATGATTTTACAATGTTAAGGAGTAATATATGTTAAACACGAGGAACCAGGCTTTGTAGGCTCAAGTTCACATGTTCATTAAGCCTAAATAACATATTAGATGTATTATGGGTTATTTAGTAATGTTTAGTAAAAACATGTCGTAGGAGGCCATCTTTATTTGTTTCAAATGTCAATTAATTTCCTTTTTTATTTATGACTCCTATTTAATAGGGAATATATGTTTTCCTTATTAATTTATGCATGTATTACCTATTCAAGCATAAAGGCAGATGTCCTTTTCGTTTTTATGATTCTAAAAACCCCTAAATAAAAGATTATGCATGGATTCTATTAAGTAGATTAATAATAAAAATTTTGAAGGGTTTCTCATATTTTACAAATACCTCTTCTTGATTTTTTATCCAAGAACTCAATATAATCTTATTAAGGCATCTTGTGGCGATAAAAAAGCCTTATAACTCCAGTTCTAGTAAGGGAATTTAGTTTGGGTCAAGTTATTTCTTATTTTCCAATTTGATCATAGAGTTGTAGATTTCATGTTTAGTTCAGGTTTTAACCTCTTTACAGGTTAGGATATTATTAATTAATACCCAGATTTTGGTTGTTTTGAATAAGGTTTTATCATTTATTTTCTTTTTATCTCTATTTGTTTCCTCTTATGTATAACAATAATTCTATTTATAATATTCCTCTTTTCTATGGTACTTTAATTCTTTAAGTAGATCTGATTTGCTTCATCTTTTTTCATTAATACATTGTTCACCAAGTTATATCATTTGTTCATGAATTTTCAGTTTTTAAACATAATCAAGTGTTTTTATATGTGATTAATAATTTAAATCAAAATTGAGCTCTAAACTGCACTTGATTATTATGTTTACTTTAAATATGATTGCGTTAATAAAAAAGGTAAAAAAGAAAAGAATAAAAAGAAAAGTAAAAAAGTATGAATTCAATAATATTATTTGTCAATTTTTATTTTGTTAATTTGTTGATTATTCCTAGAGCATTCTTGATTGATTTATTAGTTGAATTGATATTTATTTCTTGTTTACTTGTGTTTGATTTTGCTAACATTGATTTGTTGTTTATTTCTCGTTTACTTTTGGTTGACTTTTGCTATCATTGAAAATTCTTGTTGATTTTTCCTTTCATTTAGTTATTACTAGTTTTTTTAGTAAGATCATTAATTAGGTTCCTGCTAGAGAACTTATAAACAGAAGTTGAGCAATAAAAGGTAAGGGGTGAGAACATCATCATGAAAAGACAAATTGAGTGAAATATGAGTGGTTAAAGAATGTCGAGAGTAAGCACGTAAGGGAGTTTGTGAGGAAAAATCATTTTTTAAACAAATTTTTATAGGTTTTTAAAATATGGATAGTGGTGAAAAAAGTGTTGACATTGATCTTAGGTTAATTTTAGAGGCTGTCTAAGATAAATTTTAAGGCATTAAACACCAAATTGGATAGTGTAGAATAGTCATTCCAATCTAAACTTCTAAGAGACTTCAATTAAGGAAGAGTAGTATAATTTTGATTATGAGCATAGCAATTGCAGGAAGGAAGAAAGGACTATATCAAAGAGCAATAATAACTTGGGTAGTATTAAGATGAAAATCCTTACCTTTCAAAGTAAAAACGATCTTAAGTTACACTTGAAGTAAGAGAGGAAGGTAAAACATGTTTTTGATTTTCATAATTATTTCGAGAAAAAGAAGGTAACTTGCAACAGTTGAGTTCACATATTATGCTAGTATTTGGTGGGTTAAATTTGCGATTAGTAGGAGTATGAATGGTGAAAGGCCTATTACTATCGTGTGAGGAGATGAAGTTAGTGATCTAGAGGAGGTTTATACCTAGTAATTACTATAAGGAATTGTATTGAAATTTTTAGGAGTTCACACAAAGATCAGTGAGTGTAAAGGATTACTACAAGGTGATGGAGATAACTATGATTGTAATAGGTATATAAAAGGATTGTGAAGCAACTACAGCTAGATTTATTGGAGGATTAAATAAAGAAATAGTTAATGTGGTTAGAGTACAATATTATATGGAGGTAGAGATGAAAAGGTTATTCTTGGAGAAGTTCTTTCCTACATCACGAGTAGCCAATATCAAAAAGGAGATATGTGGTATAAGATAATTCACCATAAAAAAATTATATGAATATTGGAAGAGCTTTGAGGAGTTATGTACTAGTTGCCTACACCATTAAATTCGTGAACAACTGTTGACTTGGTACTTTTATAAAGGACTATTGCTAATGTATAGGAGAATGGTAGATGTAGCAAGTGGAGGAGCTTTGTTAAATAAAACACTTTAAGTGGCAAGATAATTGATATCAAATATATCCAAAAATTTTAAACATTTTGGCATAAGGATAGATGGAGCTATTAAGCATGTGAATGAGGCGAGTAATACGAACCTTGAGGATAAAATTTCAAATTTGACTGCTTTATTTCATCAAATGGCTATAGGTTAATTGTAATTGACACAAGTGTGCAAAATATGCTTATTCTTTGGACATCTTACAAATATGTGCGCTACATTGCAACAAGACTCCCTTCAAGAAACTAATTGCAATACGAGGATTTCCTAGTCAACCTTAATGGAAATATGAGCGTTGTTCTAATCATTATAATATAGGATTGATGGACCCCGAATTTTTCTTGGAAGTTAGAATTATTAACCAAGAAATTGTTGGCATTTACTCATGAGTAAAAATCAGAATTCTTAAATTAGAAATTTGTGGAGTTATGGATGCATGGATTAAAAGGAAGAGTTAGAATTAAGTTAAGGAGTTAGAAGATATTAAATCAAATATGGAAGGGTAAGCTTGGAAAGACAAAAACAATTGTTGTATTGAATTAATAAGAGAAGAAGTAAATGAAGGATGCATGTATGAGAGACATGTAGAAGTAAGAAAGGAATTCCTCTTGTTTTGATAGAAGAAGAAAGCAGAGAAACTAGATTTTTATACGCTGACAATGAAGAGAGAAAGAAGAGGAACAAGAGATTTATGTTCTTAGATTTTCATGAACTTTTAACTAGATCTTAGTTCTTCTAGTTAGATAAACTAAGAGTGGATTAAGTCTAAGCTCATTTTCGGATAATCGAGCTTTCTGGATGTTCTATTCGTGTATGATGATTGAATGAAAATATGTTTTTTTGAAAGGAATCAAGAAAATTAAAGTAAAAAGCAAGAGGAAAGATAAACTTGAGTTTAAAGTTACAAGTAAATAGGTGGGTAATAAATAGGTGGGTGATATGTTTATAGTTTTTGTGAAGATGAACTAAATTATTTTCCTATATGCGTCTTTAAATGCTTGCTTTTATTCATTATGAATGTGAGAAAAATAATATGTGATTGAAATCATGTTTGCTTTGCAAGAATTCTACTGCTTTGATGCTAATGAAAAACAAAAAATTTGAAAAGTATGAGAAATATGATTATGATATGAAATGTGTAAGCATCAAAATTTTTCTTGTGTGGGCAAGAGAGATACCATTCCGTTCGTCACATACACGTTGACTTAAAGCCTTCTCCTAGCTATCCACTTGTAGGCACATAAGCTCTGAAAAATGGACTCATTTTTTTCATGGTGTAAAATTTGGTTTCGCCATTCTATTTTATAGGATTCTCTCGAACTATATTGCTTATGCATTTCATTGTGATTTGCTGAGCATGATATATGATTGAATGCTTTGTTTTAATGGTTGAAAAATATATAATATGATTTTTGTGATAGCATTTTTATTAAGTGTTATGTGAATTAGAATTGTGTATGTATATGAATATGCTTGGTTTTTTGTGTGTGTCGATGGCTATAAACATATTAGCTATTGAGCTTCCCATCATTTTCCTCTTCTTAGGTGCAAGATATCAGCAGATCAATAGTGAACCTTGCAAAAACTTTGGCAAATCTCCAAGAATTTCCGTCTTTTCTAACTAAGTTAGTTTGGATCATTTTGAGTAGCTTTAGGAGTATATCAACCATGAGCATACATGATTGTATTTTCGCAATATGCTATTTTTTTGACTCTCATTATATAATTGAAATTATATATAAAAGTTACGTTGTGAGAAATGGCTGTAAGAGGTGAAGAATTTCTCTTCTGTATATGTGCAGAAATTTCTTCTTTGTTAACTGTCAATTGTGTTGGAAATAAAATTGTTAGTTGTTCAATGACTTTTGAATAGATTTTTCTGAAGTAAATTATTTTAATGGGAGTTTTGTATGTATAGTTTATGTTGTTGGAGTCGGGTCTTTTGATATAGGTAGTAGTTTTTATTGACAGATGAGAGGAATAAGAGAATAAGGGAATAAATGTGTGTTCTGAAACTTCAATGAATAAACTATATTGATCTAGTTAGAATTAGACAAAATTGTCTTATAGAAGTTGTAGCTCTTTCTCTTAGCTTTCTAACGACATAAAGTTTATAATTTTTGAATTTCAGGATTGAAAGTTATGATAAATTAAAGTAAGAGTGTGCAGTCGTGAATAATTCATGCACGATCGCAACGAGTCCCGACTTTTACCTCTCACGGCTGTGACTTTTTCTTTGTCACGCCTATGACTTTTGCACTTCTTCTTTATTTATTTATTTATTTAATTGTTTGTTTAATTGTTTTTACTCCCACCAAGAAATTGAATTCATTTTATCTTGATGTTAATTGTATATATATACTTTTATTTTAAAAAGTCCCCTAATTTTGGTGCCTTGTCGCCTTGAAATAAAAACCAAGATTCGGGGCCAACACTTTCTTTTAGATTGTAAAAACTTCAAGGAGATAATCTAAGGAGTAGCTGAAGATTAGGGAATGAAAAAGGAAGGAAAAGATGCTACAGATGCTACTGGACAAACATGGTTATCAAGCTCTCTACAAAAGAAAAACCAATGAGGTTATTTGATATCATTTATTAATTGGTAGCTATACGTATCAGATACGTATTCTTCTAATTCATGTTGGTAATTGCAAGTTGACAATGGGAAAACCTATACAATTGATGGTTGTGCCACCTTTTTTTGCAGGGATAGACACTCACAAGTTAAAAAAATGAGGTTATATTGGTTTCCTTCCTTTAATTGGACATTAGCATATACTTTCTCCAATGTTTTTTAGTGCTAATACTATTTGTATTCAGGTTGAATTTAATAAAGCTGCACAGTCTTCGATTGATGTCGTGGCTCCAAATGCGCAGAGGAAAACTGCTTTGAGTAGATTGGTTAAGGTAGGATTCTTGCAGTTGAGTTTGTTATAGATGTGTATTTGCATGTAGAAGTTATATGATTTTCATAATCCAAGTAGTCTCATGGATATTTTCTTCTGCTTGTAGGACAACGTTGCACTCATTATTGTTTTGGAAGCCAAATTTGGTAATCAAAGAGTTGATAACCCTAGGCAATGACACCTTCTCTGTGTTGTGAGTTATTTTATTATGATCAAACTACATGGCTGATGATTTAATCATTGCATTCTTTTGTTTGTGCTTATACTGTGGCTTATGTTTTGTGTCAGATAAATTTCCAGTAGGTATGAAATAGCCAATCACCTTCTATAATCTTATCAGAGCATCTTCTTGTGTTCTGAAGTTGAAAACCTATTTTGTTTTCATCCTACTCTAACTTGGAAGCAATTTGTTGATAATTAATGTTGCTTCTATCTAATCCTTTGCGATTTGCATGTTAAGGTTATAACATTTCATGTTTCTTTTCTGATTCTGTTTCTTTTTTCCTTTACAATTCTCAAGTTTCTTTTCCTTTTTCTTCTTTTTTCCTCTCCTATGGATATTAGCTCTAATCAATGGTTATTTTGTTGTTATGAATATAGGCTAATACACGTGTAAATGCCCAAGTAGATTTGAAGGATGTCAAACTTTGACAGGTATTCATCTTACTTTTTAAGCTTTCTTTACTTAACGGATGAAAATGTGGGCTTGATCTATCTTTGCTTGATTTTAAAACTAGGTTCTTACAGTCTTGAAAGGGTTGGAGAAAATAGCTGTCAGTGCAGATATTCCCATGTTGGTTTGTGGGGATTTTAATTGAGTTCTTGGAAGGTCCATTTACTATTCGGATAAAAATTAGCATGTGTTAATTGTATATTTCTTTGCTATAATTACGTATGTTCCTTGGTAAATATGAAGTTGAACCTTTTGACAGTGCTCCTTATGCACTTCTTGCTATGGGAAAGGTGGATCCCCTGCATCGAGATCTAGTGGTAGATCCTTTTGGCATCTTAAGCCATCACAGAAAACTGACACATCAATTGCCCCTGGTAGGTTCATATTTTTCTGGGGCTTTGAGTGTTTCCCTGGATTTGTCTCTGTTATCATTTTGGACACTTGAAACTTGTATTTTTCATTTTAGTGGTCTTGTCGTCGTTGATATTATATTTCTTAGACTGCCACCTTAAACAGGTTGTGTTTTATGCCCTTTCATTTAATTGGTTGTTAAAATTCATTATGAATCTTGACAATTTTTAACTGTATCAATTTGCATTTATTGAGTGTTTAAAGTAGTTTTGAAATGTCAGGTTTAGATAAAAAAGTAGCGACGTGATTCAAAATGTTAATAGCTAACATCTTAATTGAGATATGTTGAAAATGTTTCAATATGTCATACATAGGCCTTTTTAATGAGAGCAAAAAGAAAAACTTACAGAACACGAGAGTGATGGACGCATGGATGAGATTATTGGTTTATTCTGGCTTTCTATATTTTGTGTTGATTATGACATGAGTTTGTTACAGGTTAGTGCATATTCATCTTTTGCAAGGCCAGGAATTGGTTTTGATTTAGAGGAGCAAAGGAGAAGAATGGATCCCACGACTAATGAACCATCGTTTACAAACTGCATCTTAGATTACATATTTTACACAGGTGAATATTTTGCAAATTTTCTTTTTGCAGTAAAGCAAGCTTTGTCTATATGATTTAAGATATGACTTATTAATTGTACTTTGTTGGTAACTAAATCTAGTATAGGAGGTTTTTAGCTGGTTGATTTGAAGTTTGATCCAATGCTAGATGTGAAATTTGCTGATTTGAAGTTCCCCCTACTTTGTTCTCCCTTTCCTCTTCATTTTCTGCAATATGAAGATGTAATGCCAGCTTCTGCTAACTTTTATTTTATTGTCTTAATTGTCCACTAATCTGTGCAGTTTGTCTGTTCACGTTATACAATGAGTGAAATGGTTACTTCTATTTTTAAGCATGTCATTAATGTTTTAGCTCGCAAGGATGACGTGTCTGCTAAAGGGTGAAGTATATCCAACTCTAAGCTCTCACCCTCTCTTAACTGTATTCTTGCATTGAATTATCTTCAATAAGTTTATGATGTTCCTCCAGAAATGCTTTCGATAAGCCCTTATCCTTGAGTAAGAGTTCTATAATGTCTTTATTTATTTATTTTATTTGTTTCTCGTAGTGTCTTTTAGTATGTTGATTCATTCTATCCAGGGATGATTCAAATGCCATTTGGCAAGTCGACCTGGATATGATGGATGTTCTCTTCTCTAGCCTTTTTGAATATCTTGAACATGGAAATATATACATCTTCATTTTGAACCCTAAACATGACCCACAGAGAGCTAAATATGGATATCAGTGCGTATGTTATTTTTGTGTATATGATTATGTGGGTATGCATTCTCTTATAGAGTTTTCTCATCAAACGAGGTTGTTGAATGCTGGAAACTATTGTTTTAGCAATTCACTTCTTTAATCTTATATTGAGTTTCATTTTCTTTTTGGTTTGGAATTGCAAAATAGGATTATCAGAGTCGGAAATAACTTTTCTTAAAGAGGTACCACGCCAAATATTTCCTAGCTTTTTGTGTACCTGTTATTGCTCTTTACTAGTTGTACTTAAATTGCTAATATTAAGCTAACAAAACATAAATTTAGATTGTTGGCGTTATTATGGTATTTTAATTATGATATTTGAAATCACTTGTGTATCTGATTGTTTAGATAGGTTTGAACTCATACATTTATTTGTTTTCTTCAGAATAAAGATTTGCAGAAAAAATTCTTCAATCAGGAAGCATTCCTGAGAGTATTCTTGGTAAGATATTGTCTCTAATTGGTTCTCTTATGTGTAAGTTTGGAATTGTTAGCAATCCTAATTATTTTCTATTGTCAAATTAAATGCTGCACTTGACAAGATCAAACCCTCCTTGTATGAAAAGCATCCCATGGCAAAGTTTGCCTGGACGGTTATTGAAGACACTGATACAGTTACTACTCAAGGATTTATCATATTGTTGTTTTCTGTGTACTTGTGTCAATTTGATAATTTTGAATCCAGTATAGATTAAGATTAATTGAGAGTGGCAGAACATTATGTTTTGTCCTTCAAAGGAAAGTTGTATGTTGTCATTCACGATTTATGCTTAAATAGGTGTTTAAAGGAAATGAAGAAAAGGGAAAGAGATATATTGTTTCAAGATTCTAGCTACTTCCTTCAGTTCAGGAGACTCATCTTCATGCATTGAGGCCATTAAACTTGTTCTGGAATAATAATGCAAGAAGTGGTCAAACAAGATAGCAGTAAAACGCACACCAGAATCATCTCCTTTGTAGCAACATGTCCAATCGTCAAGTTTAAGTGACAAATCATTATAAAAGCATCAACTCAATTCATTTGATCATAAGTCAATTTCTAGTTCATGATCATCATCATCATCATCATCAACACCTAGTTGAAGTTCCACTGAGTCACGGATCATACGCAGCTTTACCTTATCTAGTATAAAGTTTGTTTTCAATTTTTACCTTCATCAGTGAATAATCAAGAACCAAGGGTTGAGAGAGAAAAGTTATACGCATTTTTAGGAAGAAAAAGCAATCTAGAGCATCAGAATGCCGAATATCATCATGATCAACACGCATATTTTGATAGCCCATGAACGCAACATACGCACATGGGGGAGAATTGTAAATAGAGTCATATTGCAAACTAAAGGGCATCGATAATTTGGACAATAAGTATCCAGGGACATCCAACACCTGCTACATTCTGTGAATAACTCTTCTTGCAATTTCACCTAGATACATTCCAGATATCATTTTCTCGAAACCCTGAAACAAAAGTCAAGAAAACAATAAGCTCTTTCCGTTTAAAAGCAAAGAGAAACAAATTGAACCTAACCTGATCATTTGGATTATGGATTTCAGCATCTAAATCGATATCGTAAGAAGTTCTTGGCAAATGACAACATAATTTGAAAACAGAACGGAACAATGTAATCAACTTTATATCGATTAACAACTCTAGAAGAATCATGGCCGCATGCCTGAATCACATAACAGAAAGGATACCGTGCTTCCAGAGGAAATGACAAGCCCTTGACATTTGTAACTGTGCCAAAAAAATTGCTGCAATAGCAGCGTCAGCTATCATGGAAATGTCCAAGTGCTAGAGTTCCCACAGAATCATTAACTTGCTTAATTAGTAAAAAACAAAATAAAATTATTTTTCTCATTTTCTCTCCTCGCTTATATTCAGCTCACTAAACCCCCCAACGCCAGCTCCAATAGAAAATAAAAGCCTGTCCTAATCAAAGTAATAAAAAACTAACTTCGTCAAAGATACCACTAAGCGAGTGTAAAAAATGGAGCAGAAATCCACTTTGGTTAAGACCGCAAATGAACTTTTCATGGGATATGGAATTTTTAACAATGCAGTAACCTCGTTATCTAAGCTCTTCCTGCTCGGCGCGGCTTGTAAACATTCAACAACCCCTTTTCCAGCCTGAAATCATGAGCACAATGGGTTATACTATGAGAAGAACACCTTCCTTTATACTACTCATTACAGCAATTAGGAAGTTTATAGATAAATCCCTACTTAAAGTGTTAAGTGACTGCCTGGGCTCAGCCCCACATGACCCAATGGCCCACTAAGCCGTCACCTCCACTCACACAGACCACGCACATATTCCATTCATTCACTCACAGTATAAACACGCACATATTCCATTCATTCACTCACAGTACAAACACCTAGAATCTTCTATTGTAACAGAATTGCATGTATTGCGGTAGCCAATAGTTTTTCTTCTTTTTCTAGTATAAATAGCGTCGTCTGTACAGATTACAACCATGATGAAAATAAAACGTTTTCTTCATCATTGAAAAATTTCTTCATAATGCAATAGTTTTATCTAGTACGTTAATATGTGTATGAAAAAACTAGCCAGGTTTGAATCAAGAGACAACGGCTAAGCTTCAGATATGGTAAAAGCCAATGCAATAATCTCCATTGAATATTGAAAATACCCTTAAAAGCAGCTATAAGCGTTAACATACAGAAGAATATCTTCCTTTACACTGTCGATCCAGAAATTATAAGAAGTTTCTACATAAGTCCCTACTTAATGCATTTCTTCGTCTCATCATCGTCATCATCGTCATCATCGTCAACATCTAGTCAAAATCTCACTGAGTCACAAAATTTATAGAGATCCGATAATACGCAACCTTATAATAGAGTTTCGATAAACCCACATGCAATATGGTATGACGATATTACAAAATTATAAATGAATGTGTAGACATATTCATTTTTAAAAAAAGTACGTGCAAAAATATATAAAAGATTGACAATAAAAGATAAAATAGAAATAATACTAGAAAAGACCTAGACAAGAATACCTCCACTCACTACCTTAATTACACTATTTAGGAAACTAAATAGGTTAAACTAACTATGCGCAAAATACTACATAGTAAAATGCAAAGGATATGATTTAATTATAACCTAGTAGAGTATGAACGCTCTCTTTACGAGACTCCTTTACTTGTATTCTAGTACGCCAAATTTTCAAATGTGCATGAAAACACTGGACAAGTTCTTGAGTCAAGAAACTGCAGGTAGTCTTTATTCAGATACCACAACATATGGAAAAAAAAAAGCGCAAGATTCTTCATCAAATGTTGATAGGCCTAATAATAGCTGTGTACACCAGTATCCAAGGAGCAAAGAAGACCCTCACTTACATTAACATAACAAGAAAGTAACTTAAGAAAACATATAATTAACCTTGAAAATAAAGATTTTGAAGCATAAGAAGAATAGCCTAGCATAAAATTTGTTACTCACCAGGTCCTCAATAACAAATCTTTTTAGATATCACAAAATATAACTGAACCAAGCCTTCCAAGGTCAAATTACTACAGCGAATGCATCCTCAAATTGTACAACTCATATCTTTCAGCTAAGATATCCAAAAATTACAAACTTTATATCAATTTAAAGCTAAGAGAATAAGCTACAACTTTGGTGAAGACACCTCAATCTAAATCGGCCTACATCAATACAATTTATTCAATAATCATAGGATATGATTTCTATCATGGTAATGCTACAGCTTAAGCTAAGATGCAATGCCATGCCAATTTGAAAGTCTTAGAGATAGAATCTGTTGGGAAAATCGGGTAATTTTTCCCTCTAAGGTAAACAACTAGTGAAATGAACCGATTCGATAATACCCAGGAAAGATCACAATGATCTCTTAGACAGGATTACCATTGCACGTAAAATCCCAGGAAAGGTCGGAGGGGTCACAAACGGTCCCACTTAAAACCCGATCTCCTAGACAGAAATTACGTGCACGGTGTATTTATCACAACCTAACCCGTGTACACACACGAATAATAAATACACCCCAAATAAATTGAACACAACACTACAAATGTACCCGACAAATAATATTGAATACTATACTATAACGTGAAAAGAAACAAGACAATAAATGCCGAATAATAAAAGTAATAAGGAAAGAACACACTCGAAAATTTGATAACGGAGTTCGGCCAAATGTGCCTACGTCTCCGGAGCACCATTAAAGCAGCTCGTTTTACTTATGTGGGAGAAGAGCAAATTATTTTTTGGATGATTTACAATGAGAGGGGGAGGAGTTATTTTATAACTTACAAAACTCCTCCCATCCTCATCTCTTCCCAATATGGGATACAAATTGTGCCATTAAAGTCAAAAAAATACAACATCATGGAGCTCTAAACAACAATGCACAGTTGCCAGGTCTTCCACAGAAGCTGAGTATCGTGCCCTTGCTTCCGTAAACTCTGAAGTTATGTGGCTCCAAAACCTTCTACATGAACTTTGCATTACTCTGCCGACAACCCCCTCTCTATTTAGTGACAACCTAGGAGCAACCTATGTCTATTCGAACCCGAAATTTCACTCTCGCATGAAACACTTAGCATTGGATTATCACTTTGTTCGTCAGCAAGTTCAGTTCAATAACATGGCGATTTCTCATGTATCCACCAACGACCAGGTTGCAGACGCGCTCACAAAGACCCTCTCTCGTCATAAATTTGAAATCTTTCGGGACAAGATGAATGTCACAAGCAGAGACATCATCTTGCTAGGGCATAATACGAACACATCACAGCTCATAACAAACCATTCACTAACTCTACATTCCGTTATAACAAATCTTTGAATTCAATTATAACAAGCTTGTATTATAGCTTCCTCAGATTTTCTCTCTGTTATTGTACACACTATTAATACAGCCTGTACATTCAATAATCAATGAAATACAAGAAAAGCATTATTTGTCTCATCTTCTCTAACCGATAGAGGGGACAGTTATAGAGAAGAAGAGTGCTTCAAAGTATCAGGAAAATGGAAAGCAACAGGACCGACTGCGTCTTTTTTTCCAAAGGAAGTTACTATAATTGGAAAGGCGAGAGAGGGTAACTGACAAGAAAAGACAAACCTGCTAGAACAGCTAATAGAAAGTGATGACGCAGGAAGTGGAAAACAGGTAAAATGATTAAGAGGAGGGATGAAGAGCAAGAGAAAGACAGAAGGGAAAAGTTTGCTAAAGGAGAAGAAAACTCAAATCCTAGCTAGCGGGGAGAATACTCTCTAGAATTCATTCTCTGTTTTTAGTTACAACAGCTGCTCAAACTTGAATAAAAAGTTAGAAATCACTTGGACGCAATTTGTTCTCTGTGGGAAGGCTACTGCTTAGACGCAATATGTTCATTCCACTCGTTCCAACCAGTTGTCGTACATGAGTTTGATCTTCTGTTGGAAAAGTCGCACTTTGTTCACATTAAATGAGTCCCTGATCAGTGATGGGCAAATCTGGCGGAAGCTCAGCTAGACTTGATCAAGCCTGCTTGTTGATTCTAATTATTTACAAACAACTTAAAAGTCCATTACAGACACTAAAAGGAAAAAGAAAAAGAAAATTTGACACTTCAAGACTCGATGGAAAGTAAATCTATTTAGGATTAATCAAACACGACACGAGACCTTTCTAACATTATTATACACATTCTATAAACATTCCTTGCTACAATTTTGACATTAACATGACTTTTGATTACTTATTCAAATCTCTACATAACAATTTAGATCAGGAGACATATCGTGCGGACAATATCTGCTTAAGTAATTAAAACAACCATGACTTTATTTGATTTAGATTTCTTTATTTGATTTCTCAATCAGGACAATATTTACTTCTATGATGCTTCGTCTCATCCACTAAACCTTCGCAATAGTCAAAAAATAAAAATAAAAAATTCTAAAAAATATAATTAAGTAGTATGCACGTGCGTGGAGCATGCGCTTTATTCCTGTCGATCTTGGGGTTTCCCCATAAGCTAAGCTACCAACATTCCCTTTCCCTGGGAAGGGAAATATGGAGGCTGGTGGTCCATCAAGAAGAACACTTGTCTCCAATATCTCCAGATCATTTTCAGTCGTAGTTCTACGGTTGTTTTTAACCGTTGCTGTGGCGGCCACCGTCGTTTTTATCCATCCTGTCGGTCATTTCTTTGCGCATACTAAGCCTGGCTTGGCTCTTTATATACTCGTCATTCTCACTGCTTTTATCGGTAACTAGTTTCTTAACTGATTCCTGTTGCAATTAGATGTTATATTTACATGTATTTACATCCTCGATCCAGTGGTTTGGCCGTTGCAAGTATGCGCTGAAGTCCTTGGCCCCCGAGTGAGTTGTGTACTAGCTGTGGTGTTTAATGGTGCTCTGGCATTTGCCGTTGGACTGACTTGCTCTTTTAGCTTTGGTGAGTTCCATTTACGTTCAACTTTTATCAAGATGTTTGTCAGTTGAGACTTTTTTAAATGGACAAAGAGAGAACAAAATCACATCCATGGCATATATGTATGGAGAATTGGGTTGCATGCACCACTCAATGATATTTTGTTAATATGTTTTCTTTTTATTTTTTGATAACAGGAAAAGTCCTTTTAGAATCTGTGACCTTATCTGCCGTGGCCATGCTACTTGTTACTCTCTGCACGTTCTGGCAGGTTTTTAAAGGCTACGATTTTCAACCACATCTTCCCTTCTTCATTGCTGTCATAATCTCTCTTTTGCTCTTTGTTCTTATTCAGGTATATCTTTGTCCCTGTTTTCTTCTATTGGAATTCTTGAATTCTAAACTAAAAATCGTATCGAATCTTGAAATTTACTAACTCTTACTTTGCATTACATTATGTGTATGTATAAATTAAGATTGAAATCAAGGGAAAGAAACTTATCGTATAACATATAATTGAACTTTTAAATTGTTGTTATCAAATATTAGATTAGTTATTAAATTTCATTCATTTCATATACGATAAAATAAATAGTTATATTAGCTCCTATAATATTTATATTCTTACTCTTCCACTTGCATTTAATTAATAAACTAATAATTATTAACTATTTATTCCATGACATTATTTGTTCTAAATTCTTAACAAGAGAAAGATACTATTCAATCTCATTATAAGACTGATTTTCTATGTTTTATCCTAAACTAGATTAAATATATCAATTACGACCAAATGGATTCATTAGTTAGTTAATTATTTACACGTAATTATTATTATTATTATTATT
>JANIIA010000008.1:29691314-29709268 GCA_027478495.1 Erythroxylum alaternifolium
ATGGGAGGAGAGAAGAAGAAGAATTTGGGGGGGGGTCTAGTTCGTGCTAAAGACAATGAACCAAATGAGGTTGTTTTATTTATTAACTAGTCGACATTTACCGATGGAATATACATTCTGTCGGTATTTAAATCTCCTAATTATTTCACCGTGTCTTGTTGTCGCTAAATTTTGCTATTGAACCAAATTTTGGTCGGTAAAGTTAATTTAATGTATACCGACAGAACACATTACATCGGTATATAATAGAAGTTGAACTACATTTACTGACGGTATCAATTCCATCGATAAATGTCCGAAGCTACTTAATTGCAGGAAGCATTCCCGTAATTATTTCTGACGGTCATGGTTACATCATCGGTATCATCCTTCGTTGAATAGCAGACACTGATAACTTACCAACGGAATATGTTCGGTCGGTACATATCCGAAGCAATTAAATTATGGGAAGCATTCCCGTAATTTTTACGGACTGTAAAAGTTGTGTCGTTGCTATATGTCATCGGAGATTTTGCGTGAAATTCATTCCCTCCAGTATTTCCAACAGTAATATATTTCCGTTGCTATAAATAAACAGTACAACGTATGTATCAATAGATTGTTGGTTTCCATCGGTAAATAGCTATGGTTTTTTGTCCGTCGGAAAGTTTTCATCGCTAATGCATGATTTTCTTATAGGGAAATAAAAGGGCTAGTATAAGGATATTTAGTAGTGAACATTTTATTTATAAAGGGATTGTGAAGTATAAAAGGAAGGGGCTTAAAATTTTTGACAATATAGAGCTAGATTACATTAGATTAAGATATGCATATAAAATGGATGATAAATAATGATATAAAATATTATCATTGCATGGTATTTGATTTTTAGGGAGGGGTTAAATGATGGTTTGAAAAGGTTATACTCTAATTAGAGTGCATTTGATTTGACATAATTATTAGAGATGCATGGTATAGTTAATGTTTATTTAGAGCATGTTGATAAACCATTATAATCCATAACTCTAGTAATGTGGTATAATAAATGGCATGAAAATCAAGCTGGAGATATTAGGGAGTTGGGCGATGACGAGTTAAATCATGATGCTTATGAAATAGGTAAGGTTGGTCATTTAGAAGATGAGGAATCAATTGGCAATACTTCTGGCTTGGGAGATGTTGAATCAATTGTCAATTTTGACTTAAATGATGATGATATTGATGATGCTAGCCATTAGCAAAATGAGGAATTAGTTAGTGATGATAGTAGATTAGGAGATTTTGAATCATTCGATGATTATGAGTTAGATGATGATGATAATGAAAAGCATGGGAAGGAAATATGATCGAGAAAGGAAATATCCAGAAATAGAATTTGAATGATTTTGACATTATTTTAATGTATATCATAAGACCATTACATTGACTCATAAAATCTTGGGAGTTTATTGGCTAGTGATGAATATCCATTTACTAAAGAATTAAATGCATCTTTGAGATGATATAGTCAGATGAATAGACATATTCCTAGAGTTGTTGCAACAAATTAGGAGTAGGGATGATGTTTGATAGTGAAAAACATTTTAAGGAGATAAATTAGTATGAACAAGAAATCAACCTTCAACTTAAAAGGTCTGAATAAAAAAATAAATTTATGTTTAGAATATGTTTTTTGATGTTATAAAGAATAGGTGGAAGAAGTTGAGACGTATAATTGGTATGGATGGCTATTTTTTGAAGAAAAAGTATCAGTGACAACTTCAAAATGTAATAGGAATTGATGAAAAATATAATATGTATCCCACTATATAGACAATTGTTAACATAGAGAATACTAAAAATTTTACATGGTTTACTAAGCAATAGAGATTAGAGATGAGACCATACTTGTAATAATTTTAGATATGTAAAAGGTATTATTTCCAACTACGATAAGTTAATACAGTAGATGCTATTAATTCTTCTAACTTGATTTTGATTTTAATTTGCAGGGACTCAAAGGAGCCAATAATTTTTTATTACCTTTTACTGTACATAAGATGTATATATGGGGTGTATATCATAATTAGATAAGAAGTTGGAAGGAAAAGGATCTCAAAAAGTATTAAAAAATTATGCTTGGGCAACATTTAAACGTGAATTTGATGATAGGCTCACCAAATTAAACCAACTTGCTCATGATCGTATACATGATTGACTTGAATATCCTAAAGAGACATAACATAGGACTTTATAAAGTATTAAGTCTAAAATGTTCAATTGTGAACAATAACGTGAGTGAGACATTCAATTCTTAGATTTTAATGAACAAAAGATCATCTTATTACTAGCATATTGAAGACTATTAGAACTATGTTAATGAAGAGGCATTTTGATCTAAAGGAAGAAGTTAAAAGATGAAAGAAATAGATTGTACCTGAAGTGGTGAAGAGATTAAACAAGAATAAATTAAGTTTTAATAGACAAAGAGTTATTTGGAATAAACATAGGGTATATGAAGTAACAAATGGAGATGATGCATATAATGATGGAGATAAAGTTTGTGTATCTAAGCATTCTTAAGATCCTTTGTAGGGAATTGAAGGTCTGGTAACACGTTCAAAGATCATGAATCAAGCTTTACAAGGGATTTATGAAATTTAAGCTAAAGAGGAGGCTTTTCATGAAGACCTTAATATGTTTCCAAGACTGATCATGATTTTACAAAGTGAAGGAGTAATATGTGTTAAACACGAGGAACTAGGCTTTGTAGGCTCAAGTTCACATGTTCATTTGGCCTAAACAGCATATTAAATGTATTATGGGTTTAGTAATTTTAGTAAAAACATGTCTTAGTAAAAACATGTCTTAGGAGGCCTTCTTTATTTGTTTCAAATGTTAATTAATTTCCTTTTTTTATTTGTGACTCCCATTTAATAGGGAATATATTTTTTCCTTATTAATTTATGTATGTATTACCTTGTCAAGCATAAAGGAAAATGTCCTTTCCTTTTTATGAAAAAACCTAAATAAAAGATTATGCATGTATTCTATTTAGTAGATTAATAATAAACGTTTTGAAGGTTTCTCATATTTTATAAATACCTCTTCTTGATTTTTTACCCAAGAATAAATATAATCTTATTAAGGCAACTTGTGGCAATAAAAAAGCCATATAACTTTGGTTCTAATAAAGGAATTTGGTTTGGGTCGAATTATTTCTTATTTTCCAATATGATCATAGGGGTTATAGATTTCATATTTAGTTCAGGTTTTAAGCTCTTTACAAGTTAGGTTGTTATTAATCAATATCCAAATTTTGGCTGTTTGGAATAAGGTTTTATCATTTAATTTCTTTTTGTCTCTATGTGTTTCCTCTTATGTATAACAATAATTCTGTTTATTATATTCCTCTTTTATGTGATACTTCAATTCTTTAACTATATCTGATTTGCTTCCATCCTTTTTCATTAATACATAGTTCACCAAGTTATGTCATTTGTTCATGCATTTTGAGTTCTTAAACATAATCATGTGTTTTTATATGTGATTAATAATTTGAATCAAAATTGAGTTATAAACTGCACCTGATTATTATGTTTACTTTAAATATGATTTGCATTAATAAAAAAGAATAAAAAGAAAAGAATACAAAGAAAAGTTAAAAAGTGTGAATTTAGTAATATTATTTGTCAGTCCTTATTTTGTTAATTTATTGGTTATTCCTAGAGCATTCTTAATTGATTTATTAGTTGAATTGCTATTTATTCCTTGTTTACTTGTGTTTGATTTTGCTACCATTGATTTGTTGCTTATTTCTCATTTACTTTAGAATGAACTTTTGCTATCATTGAAAATTCTTGTTGATTTTTCCTTTCATTTAGTTATTATTACTAGTTGTTTTAGTAAGATCAATGATTAGGTTCTTGCTAAAGAGCTTATAAACAAAATTTGAGCAATAAAAGGTAAGAGGGTGAGAACATCATCATGAAAAGCCAAATTGAGTGAAATATGAGTGGTTAAAGGATCTTGAGTGTAAAGACATAAGGAGTTTGTGAGGAAAAAAATCATTTTTTTAGTGAAACATGAGTGGTTAAAGAATCTTGAGTGTAAACACGTAGGGAGGTGTGTGAGGGAAAAAATCATTTTTAAACAATTTTTTTACATGCTTTTAAAATATGGATAGTGGTAAAAAATTGTTGGCGTTGATCTTAAGTTATTTTTTAAAGGTTGTCCAAGATAAATTTTAAGGCATTAAACACCAAATTGGATAGTGTAAAATAGTCATTCCAATCTAAATCTTCTAGGGGACATTAATTAAAGAAGAATAGTAGAATTTTGATTATAAGCATAGAAATTATAGGAAGGAAGGAAAGACTATATCAAAGAACAATAACAACTTGGGTAGTATTAAGATGAAAATCCCCACCTTTTAAAGTAAAAATGATCCTAAGTTACACTTAAAGTAAGAGAGGAAGGTAAAACATGTGTTTGATTGTCATAATTATTTCGACAAAAAGAAGGTAACTTGTAGCAGTTGATTTCACATATTATGCTAGTATTTGGTGGGTTAAATTTATGATTAGTAAGAGTATGAATGGTGAAAGGCCTATTACTATCCTATAAGGAGATGACGTTAGTGATGTATAAGAGGTTTATTACTAGTAATTACTATAAGGACTTGTATCAAAATTTGTAGGGGTTCACATAAGGATTAGTAAGTGTAAAGGATTACTACAAGGTGATGGAGATAAGTATGATTGTAATAGGTATATAGAAGGATTGTGAAGCAACTATAACTAGATTTATTGGAGGATTAAATAAAGAAATAGTTAATATGGTTGGATTACAATATTATATGAAGGTAGAGATGAAAAGGCTATTCTTGGAGAAGTTCTTTCCTACATCACGAGTAGCCAATATCAGAAAAGAGATATGTGGTATAAGACAATTCACCATAAAAACATTGTATGAATATTGAAAGAAGTTTAAGGAATTATGTACTAGTTGCGCACACCATTAAATTCCTAAACAACTGTTGACTTGGTACTTTTATGAAGCACTATTGCCAATGGATAGGAGAATGGTAGATGTAGTTAGTGGAAGAGCTTTATTAAATAAAACACTTGAAGTGGCAAGACAAATGATATCAAATATGATCAAAAATTTTGAATAGTTTGGGATAAGGATAGATGGAGCTGTTAAGCATGTGAATAAGGCAAGTAATACGAACCTTGAGGATAAAATTTCAAATTTGACTACTTTATTTCATCAAATGGCTATACTTCAATTGTAATTGACACAAGTGTGAAGAATATGCTTATTCTTTGGACATCTTACAAAGATGTGCCTTACATTGCAACAAAACTCCCTTCAAGAAGCTAATCACAATAGGAGGATTTCTTAGTCAACCTTAATAGAAATATGACCATTGTTCTAATCATTATATTTTAGGATGGTGGGATCATCAAAACTTTAGCTATGGAAATTAAGGAGGGCAATAAATGTATCAACCTCACAATCTCAATAGATAACCTTAAGCACCTAATATGCTTAATCTTAAATTTCAAATTTAGGTATGTCTTTGGATGAAATTGTTAAGGAACATGTTACTAATACTCAACGATTTCAACAGAAAGTAATAGCAATTCTTCAAAACTTAGGAAATCAGATTACTCAATTAGCCACCTCTGTTAGTAAATTCCAAGCACATGCATTTATATTCAAGCGAAAGCATGACAAAGGAGAAAAGAAAGATGAATCTACAATTCAAGAATCAATGAAGGTCAAAGATGATTCATCTTCAACGATATCAAATAATGCACATGTGCTTCCTTTCCTTTACAGGTTGGCTAAATTAAATGAAGAGGAATATGAAATAGAGATCCTATAAATCTTCAGAAAGGTAGAAATCAATATAATACTTCTAAAAGTCATCAAGCAAATTCTAAAATACGTAAAGTTTTTGAAAGAACTATGCACAGATAAAAGGATGTTGAAGGCTAAATAAAGAATAATTTTGTAAAAGAATGTATATCAGCTATGATAAGTAGAACATCACTAAAAAAAATGCAAAGATCCAACTATGTTTACACTTCCACATGTCATTGTTGATAAGAAAATTAAGCTTGTGATACTAGACTTAGGTGCATTTAAGAATGTCATGCCATGCTCAATTTATCGAATTTTAAATCTAAACTCTTTGTAAGAAAATAATGTGATTATTCAACTAGCTAATAGTTCTTAAGTGCATCCTATTGGTGTTTTAATCTAGATTAGCAGTTTAGTACTTCCTGTAGACTTAACCAAATTGAAAATGGATTGAGATAGTATTGAACAGTCAAGTTCAGTTTTATTGGGAATGCCATTTATGAAGACAACTAAGACAAAAATCGACATGGATGAGACTAATCTTTTAGTTGAGTTTGATGGAGAAATAGTGAAGTTTAATATTTTGAGGCAATAAAGTACCCTAATGATTTTCAATTCGTTTACCATGTGGATATTATGGATTCATTTACAAAGGATATTTTAAAGAAAGTGTTAATGATAATCCCGACTTTAATGTTAAAAAAAAGTGAATGAGCAAGTTGATGAAACTTATGAAGTTGTAGAATCATTATCAGTGATAATAATAAATTTGAAACTTTAAATGATGAAATTACTATAAATCATAAGAAAATGCTACCTTCTATTTTAGGGGCTCTAAAGATAGATATGAAGCCCTTATCTGATCACGTAAAATGTGTCTACTTAGTTAGAGGACAGTCATTATCTACAATCATCTCAAAAAGGCTAATTTATTTAGGTAAAGGAGAGTCATTACCTACAATCATCTCAAAAAGGTTAACTAAAGGGCAAGAGGAAAGGCTAGTAGCACTATTTAAGGAGTAAAAAACTATATTTACGTAGAAGTTTGAGAAAAAAAACCCCATCGAGCATAATGATGTTAAATAATTGCATTTTTTAGAAAGCAACATAAAATATGATAGTTTTTATAGTTTTGTTTTAGTTATTTATTTCTTATTTACTTTTTTTTGAGAAGTTAGATATTAGCTTGAAGGGGGAATGAGTCTTAAAATTATAAAACAATAAATTTCATAATATGCATTATATAATTCTATTTCTAGGATCAAAGACTCATAATTTCATAATACTAAACCTCATAAGACAAGATCACGTTTTATGCAATTTAGTTTTCTGGAATGAAACCTCTAAAATTTCTGAATACTAACATTTGTAAGGCATGATAACATCTTATACATATTGGTAGTCTGTTTGGTTTTAAAAAAATTTTTAATTTGTAATTTTAAATAAAAATAAAAATAATATAAATTTATAAAATAATAAAATAAATAATTGATAAAATTAAAATAATATATTATTAAAAAACCATAATGTCTTATTGTTCTTTTTAGCAGACACATTAAGCAGTAGCCTCATAATGCCTAGTAGCAACTAGCCAACGTCCATAACCCTTGTCCCACTAAACGCACCCAACTATCAGACACTTATCCCACAACATCCCAGCTAATGTTTCACAATAGCACCACAACGTTCAGCCTAGGCTCATACCCACCAAATGCAACAAAATCAACCAACGTCCCATGCCTAACAAAAACAGACACACTAAAGCATTCCAAACCACCAATGTAGACATCATTAACTACAACACTAAAAGCAACACGACTCTCTATAGTGTTGTAATAAAGTCCCATTTCTTTTCTAGTTTTATTTGAGTTATTTTTGTTACACAATTTTAATTCCTTTAGTTTTAGTTTTAAGTTTAGTTATTACTAGGTTTTTTTAATTATTTTTGGATTAGTTTTCTATTTATAATTGTCATAATTATAGGATGTTTAAAAGATATTAATCAGATAATAATGAAAGGAAATGTCTACTATGAATCCAACTGCATAAGAACAATTTGCCACAAAACCTATCATTAGTACCCATCAGAAGTGTGTTCGAATAGCCAAAGGATGAGATAGATAGAGAAATGAAAGAGACAATTCCATTATATGTCACATGATACCTCCATATCCACCAACACTATAGTACATTTCATCTTAGATGATCATAACTTGGGGGAGTCATCTACTCTATGCTTTCTTTTTGTTGATTATTTTTATAGCATGTGAGCATCTTGTGCATATATTAAGGTCAATGTATGATTTAGGTGTGGGGGAGTGAGAGCATATATTATAATGAACTTGTGTTTTCTGTTTGACCAAATGAATAATATGATTCATATATTGACTATTCCTTTTAATAGCCTTATAATTTTTTCATTGTCTTTTAGAAATAATCCCTAAATTAGGATAAATTTTTGGATAAGAACTAATGCATGAAAGCGACAAGCATAATTAGTTCTTTTTTCTCATTAAATTATTTTAATTATGTTATTGGTTTTGTTAAATAAAAGTGTACAAGACTTTATGCATTTTGACACCTATGTTGAGCTTTGAGTCTAAGAGCATTCATCACATTTGTGTCATACATTTCTTTTTATTGTTTTTTTATCAAACATAGCTTGTTTATGCTAGAACTTGCTCTTGAATACATGTTGAGGCTACACTATTGATGAGTTTATGCATAGAGATGATAAGGGTACTTAGGATAATCATTGTTGACCTATATAAGCTTATATTACTTTTTATCTCTACAAAACCAATTTGAACCTTACTCTTTATTTTCTTTCACAATGACCTTATTACAAGCCAATTTTACCCTTCTTTTTGTTGATATCTTTAATAATTTCAAACCCTTAAATTGAAGGAATTATGTCGAGCTTATAGGATTTTGACTATTTCTATTAAAAACAAATTTGTTGATTCAAGTTGCATTGTTTTGATTTTTCATTTTGTATATATATAAAGAATGGGGGAGAAGTAAAAAAGAATCTCCTCTTTGAAATTCTTGTTAAAAATAAAAAATAAAAAAGGAAAAGAAAAAATTATAATAGTGAGGTGATTGGAAATGATACTATCCAAATCAAGTGAGTCTTAACGAAATTGAATTAAAACTTGTGTGGATAAGTTTGTAAGATTTCTTTCAATTTATTTAACCTAAAAACTTCTTTTTGTCATACCTTACCTAAGCCACATTATGAACCTTATCAAGTCTTCTTGATTTATTCATTAGGTTCATCTTTGTTAAGGGGTAAAGGTATGATTCATAAGAAAACTTACAAAAATAACTTGCTATGCTTTGATTTGAGAGCTTAATGAACCCTAAATACTTTAATTTTATAGTGTGAAATCCATGAGAGGGTGTCAAGTCTTATTTCATTTCATTTTAGTTGAATTGATTAGATGTTATTTTTCATTCTAACAATGTGTCTTGTGAGTGCTTGTTCACTCAATTGTGATATTATCCTAAAATTTTAATGTCAATTAGCTTTTGGGATATTTTTGGATAATAATAGTTTTGGATAATATGAAAAAAGATGAGAGGTTGTTAAGAGGATGATTGATGTATTAAATTGATGTATGCCTAAAGACAAGCACAAGTCCGATGTGGGGGAATTTGATAAGATGTTATTTGATTATGCTAATTGGAATCATATCTTTTGTTTTGATTGTATTTTTGTGTTTAAATAAGAAAAGTAATATTTGTTTTGTTTTAGGAGATGACAACTGGAGATTGCATCAAATTGGATCATTATTAGTCAAAATCAAAAATTATAGAAAGAGTGAACATATTGCTGGAACGGATAAGGTGAGATCAAGCCTAATTCCTGACTTATTTCAAGAGTTGAAATTTAATTAGGAAACTCATTTTAATCCTTACAATGTAGGGATTTAGACTTGTTTTAGATAGGAATATTTGCAAGATAGAAGTAGCCAAGATTTTGAATAGGAAAAGAAAACAAAAATCTGACATCTCTTTTTGTGCTCTTAGTAATTTTCTTTCAATATTTTATCTTTTCTTCTATTTCTAGTGTTAGAACTAAGTCCATATGTGGATAAATTTGAATATCCCAATTCAAAGGGATCAAAAACTCTAGTTGTAATTTTGTGAGGTTTTGCTCTAAACTTATATTCATGTTTTCATTTAAGTATTTCTTATTTTGAGTTCTTATATTTTAAGAATAATTAATATTAATTGATTTAATAAATTAATTTAATGTTGATTATTCTATAGTTATCCATAATTGTCATGAAGTATTGGTATATCTAGCAAATAGTTTATCTAGGAATTTAGATATTTAACTTATAAGTAAAATAAATAAATTTAGTAGTTGTAACTATCTTAATTATTTAGTTTAGGGTCTAGTCTTTTTCACTAAGCTTATTGCTATCATTTAATTGATATGGAATGTTATCATACCTAATTAGTTGATAGTAAGTTTTGATTTGAATGGTAGGTTTGAATAAATTAAATTAGCAAATTAGTTTTTAGTTCTTTTGGAATTCAACCTGATTCTATGACTGCTACAAGAGTTTAAAGAACAAAATTAATTTTGAGTGTTTCAATAACTCGATCAGTGGCTATAAGAAAATAGATATACTTTTGTAATTAATTACTAAATTGTTGTATTATCACTTCTTAAACCATTAGAAGCATATGAGGATTAGATTATGATAATTAATAAGAGTAAATTGATAACACAACAAATAAGTGCATAAAACAAAAAGAAGAGTGAAAAAAGTAGTGATTATAAGCAGCAGAGTGAAAATCATAGTGTTGAATAATGAGGGAAAAATTCTGATTATGGGGCATAATTTAGAGAGAAAAAAAGAGTCATTGCATTGGCTAAAACAAGTAAGATTAAGAGTGCTATGTTAGTGAGGCAGCGATAACTTGTACTTTTGTATAAAGATGTTTATTTTTCAACTCACAATCTTTACCCTCTTTTGCCTAATGTCATTGTTTCTTTCTTGTAGGAATTTACGAATTTGTTTTATGAGGAATTACCATATTGTTTACCTCCTTTAACAGGTATTAAGCACCAAATAGACTTTGTCCCATGTTTATCAATTCTTAATAGGCCAACTTATAATTCTAACCCCTAGAGAGTCTAAAGAGATTTAAAGGCAAGTTAATGTGGTGATACAAAAAGGGTTCGTGAGGGAGAGTCTTATCTTATATTCAATTCCTACGATTTTGATGCCTAAAAAGTATGAAATATAACACATATATATAGATTGTCGAGCCATCAATAAAATCACTGTAAATTATAGAAAACTTATCCCTAAATATAGATGATATGCTTAATGAATTGCATAGTTTGTGTGTGTTTTATAAAATTGATTTAAAGAATGGCCATTATTAAATTCGTATGAAAGATGATGGTTAATGAAAAAGTACATTTAAAATATAATATGGCTTTAGTAATTGGCAATGTTGTTTGGGTGTACTCATGCACTTAGTACCTTCATGAGATTAATGAATAATGTTTTGAGACCTTTCGTTGGAAAATCTGTAGAAGTCTACTTTGGTGACATTTTAGTATGTAGTAAAAATCTATATGATCATATTGAACATTTATGTGTTATTTTTTATCCTTTGAGAGAGCAGAAGTTATATGTTAATTTTAAGAAATGTGCATGTTATATGGAGGTCATTATGTTTATTGGCTTTATTATGAGTTCTCTTGGAATTAGTCTAGATGAAGAAAAGGTTAAGGTAATTAAGGAGTGGCCTATACCTACAAATGCAAATGTGGTAAGGAGTTTTCAAACTTTTATCGAGGGTTCAAAGAGTATTTTAGATATGCACTTTTAAATGAACTTATTAAAAAGAATGTTAAATTTAAGAAGGCTTTTTAATACTTTGAAAGATAAGTTAACTAATACACATTTATTATATTTCCCTAACTTTGATAAAACTTTTAATATTGAGGATGATGAATCAGGTATTGGTATAGGAGGTGTTTTGATGCGAAAATCCAAAACAATCACTTGTTTCAACGAAAAACTTAGTAGGATAGTATTAAATTACTTTACTTATGATAAGGAGTTGTACATATTGGTGAAAACTTAACAAACATGGCAACATTACTTAAGGCCAAAGGAATTCATCATACATTTAAATCATAAGAGTTTTAAAATTTTGAAATCCTAAAGTAAGCTTAAATAGACGTGCTAAGTGGTTAGAGTTCACTAAAATGTTTCCTTTTGTAATTAATATAAGAAGTGGAAGGAAACCAATATGGCTAATGTGATGTCTAGGAGTTATACAGTACTTATTACATTGAAAAATAAATTGATAGGTTTTAAAATTATTAAAGACTTGTATGTTAATATGTTGATTTTAGCCAATTCAGGATTATATGTAATAAGTGTTCGTATGGGGAGTATTTTAGGCATGCTTGTTTACTATTTAAGAAACATAAACTTTGTGTGCTTAATTTTCTATCATGAGTTTCTTGTTAGGGAGATTCATAAAGGCAATTTAACAGGAAATTTTGGTGTGAAAAAATGTTTGATGTATTGCATCAGCATTTTTATTGGCTAACATAAAAGGTAGTGTGTAATTTTTTACGATAATATTATAATAAAAACAAGCTAAATCCAAAGTTTTGTTATATGACTTATATACACCTTTGCCTATACCTATTGGATTGATATATTTATTGACTTTGTGTTAGGTTTTCCTAAGTCTCAAAGTGGTAAGGACAACATATTTCTTATTATTGATAGGTTTAGTAAAATGTCACATTTCATTGCTTGTTCTAAAATTAATAGTGGAACATATATTACTGACTTGTTCTTTAAAGAGATAATACATTTACATAGTTTGCCTAGAAAAATTGTAAGTGATCAAGATGTTAAGTTCTTAAGTCACTTTTAGCGTAATCTATAGAATAAACTTGGAACTAAACTCTTGTTTTCTACTATTGCTTATCCTAAAATGGATGGACAAACTGAAGTAGTTAATATGACTACTTTGTTGTTTGTTATCATTCAAAAGAATTTGAAACATTAAGAGAAATGTTACCAAATATTTAGTTTAAATATAATCATTTTGTTCATTCTACTACTTTTTATTCTCCTTTTAAAATTGTGTACGACTTTAATCATTTAACAACTTTGAATATATTACCTTTAACTACTAATGAGCATGACAATTTAGATGGTAAGCATAAGGGAGATTTTTTTTAGGGATTTACATGCTAAGGTTCTTGCCAACATAAAGAGAAAGAATGAGCAACATGCAAGGTAAGCTAATAAGGGGCTAGTTAAGGTTGTATTTGAGCTAGGGGATTAAGTCTAGGTCCACTCCTCAAAGAAAATCTAAGTTACTACCTCAAGAGATTGACCTTTCTAAGTGATAAAGACTATTAACAACAATGCCTACAAACTTGACTTACTAAATAGTTATAGTAATGTGAGAGCTATTTTTAATGTTGCTAATTTTTCTTATATAATATAAGTGATTTAAGGATGAATACTTTCAAAGAGGGAGGGAATGATGGATTTAAGTTCATAAATCTAAGCATTCTCAAAATCCTTTGTAAGGAAATGGAGGTCCAATGATATGATTAAAGACCAAGATTATGAAGCAAGCATTGTAATGGTTAATTTGTAAATTTGAAGCTAAAGTGGAGGTTATTTGTGAAGAACTTAATATGTTTCCAAGACTGATCATGTGTTTGCAATATAAAGGAGTGAATGTATGTTAAACATGAGGGACCAATCTTTGGAGGCTTAAATTCACATTTTCATTAGGACTAATTCGCATATTAGATGTATTCTGGTTTGTTTAGTAATGTTTAGTAAGATCATGTCTTAGTTTACCTGTTTTCTTAATTATTTAGAAGACCTTCTTTAATCAACTTTTTTTCATATTTTAGTTTATTTCCTTTTCATATGTGACTCCTATTTAATAGGGAATATTTTTTTCCCAATCTGTACCAACTAACATTCGGATTCTAAAAAAACCTAAATAAAGGTTGCATCTATGTATTATATTCAACATATCAATACTATGAATTTTAGGGGGTTTTCTCATATGTTATGACTATTTCTTTCTTGTTTCTTTACCTAAGAACTAAATATGATCATATTAAGGCAACTTGTGGCAATAAAAAAAAGCTTACAACTTCAATTCTAATCAATAAGTTTGGTTGGCTTCAAGATCTTTGCTATTTTCCAATTCAATCCTAGGGTTATTCAATATTTAGTTTGGATTTTAAGCTCTATATAGCTTGGGTTCTTATCATATTTTCCACTTAGGAAGGGGGAACATATGTAGTTGTAGGGAATGGGAACTCTATGGATACGTTTGCACTCATGCTGTTAGTTCCATAATCTATACCAAGGAACAACTCAAGACATATGTAAATGAGTGCTACCATATAGATAGGTTCCTAAACGTTTATGATAATCTCTTACAACTAATTAGAGAAAAAAAAATTCTAACCACATAACACACATAAGGAAATTCATCCCCCGACAGAAAGACTTATGTCTAATAGGCCTATTAAAAATAGGAGAAAAGATAAAGATGAACTGGAGATATTGAAGACTCCTCACAAGCTATAAAAAAAGGGGAATTCTAATTATATAGAAATCATGGTAAATTTGATCATAAAAAAGATCTTATAAAGACATATAGAATACTCCACTTCCTTCTAGTCAAGTTAGAGGTGAGGTTAGACTTACTTTAATAAATGTTTACCATATATGTTTATTACATGATTACCTTATTGATGTTATATGAATATTGGTCCATTATACTTATGGGAGATACAAAAACAAGAATATCATCTTATTCTCAAACCCATAGCTCAATTTCCAATTAAAAAAGTAATGAAATGGAGTTGAGGAAGATTGACTTAAATTTTTGTTTACCATATACATTTATTACATGAATACTTTATTGTTATTTTTTTAATTATTTGACTATCTACTACACGTTATAAAATATATGGAGATCACACCCATCTACATCCTTTTGACATCAACTCCAACTATGAGGATATTGAGAAAATTATGTAAGATTCTCCAAATACTATTTAACTTTCATCCTAAATAAGAGGGTTGTGGTAGAAGGGTATCCTAAATATCAAACCATACTAATTGCAAGAGCAAGTTTCAAAATGAAATGTTATAGAAAATCTAATGAATAAGCAATTACCACTAAAATTAGAAGTCAACAGAGTGTGAATGAAAATTAGTTGTTATTTTAGTTGAATAAACTCAAATTAAAACAAACCTATTTTAGGGCTTAATTGTCTATAAGCAAACTTATTTTAGTTGAATGAAATTTTATTAGTTGCATTTTCTTTTAGGGGGTACATTGTCAAAAAGGATAACTAATCCCTTTTTGTATATAATGAATGCAATTTTTAGATTATGAACCTTATTGTATGAACTATTAACTTCTACTTTGCAAATTTGATGGAAGAAAAACTAATAATTGAATATTAGGCCATATTTGAGACTTTGTTCTCAGTTACTATTTATTAAAATTTTCTTTGTTGATCTCTAAATTTTTCAAGTAAATCTTATTTATCAATATTATCAATTACATCTTAGCATGATAGAGTGTGAATAAACAAGGGTACTGTTAGCTGCTATTGTAATTTGATTATATTTCAAATTGCAAAGAAGATAAAAAGAATATTATAACTTATCTAAAACTTACTAACATTATCTTCAACAAACCAAAAAGACTTATAATTTTAGACTTTTAGTAGTTTAAACTAAATTGTCAATCAATAAAATTGTAATATGGACTTTCTGTCCATAAATTTCAAGTAAGGATACAAGATGGTAAAGCAAGAGTGTACAAGTTTCAAAGATATAATAAGCCTAATCTTTTATTGTAAAATAAAATATGAGTATTTAACTAGCAACATGACTAATAAACATCATGAGCTGCTTTTGGAGAATAGAATTTGTGGGGTATTATATTATGTAATCAAGTTCATAACCATCAATGTGTTAATTTCTATTGTGTTCTAATTTAATGATTTCGAATCAAAGATAGAGTATAAAAATTCTTTCCTTATTCTGATTAGTTTGTGGTAGAAAGTTAGGAATCAAGAATTTAGTTCTCAAACCTAATTTCTGCATTAGTCCTACAATATCATTTTATAGACAAGTGCTTATATCATTAGCCCCCTATGGTTTTAAGAGTAAACAGGAAGACAATAATAGATATCAATAATAAATAATGAAATATGCCATTAACATCTTCTTTATCTACTTGTTTTCATTTTTAGCAAGCCTAATCTCTTACTCCGTTTTCTTTGTTTTCCCTTCTAACTTAATTTCTTTCATCTGTTCCTCATGTTTCAGTCTTTTAATATCTTCTTCATGTACTTCTTTATCTTTAATTATTAATAAGTCATAGCTAATTGTTATTTTAAGTTATCATTTTTAATCATTAATCTGTAAATAATATTAGCAACTCTATCTATGAATATTTCAATGTGTCAAGAAAAAAACTTGCAAATTTGAACTTTATAATGATCGCTAAAACGTACATTTATTAATATAATTAACTTATGTTTCAATTTTCAAAGTATAAAAGATATTTCTTTTTCACTCTATGAAGTTCTTAGACAAATGTTAAATTCACATAAACTTTGAACTCGATTTAAGGTTTATTTTTGGTTGGGGATTTGTAATATGATGCTTCTAATCCATATTGCAGCATGTTTTTTTCACTATAATAATGAAAACTTTTGGCTGCATTTTTCCTATGATTTTGGAAATCGTCGTGAAAAGTCAACATTTAGCAAAAGATTAAAATTTTGGCGACTATTTTGGAAATCGTAGCTAAAAGCTAAACTTTTGGTGATTATTTTAGCAATAAAATATGCATGCATGAACAAACACAAACAATTAAAATCACTTAAGTAAATAGAAACAATCAAAATTAATTTAAGTTTAAACACTAAACGCCTCCCCGAAAACGGAGCCAAAATCTTGTTGTGCCTTAAAAGTTCTAGAAAGACCTAGGCTATCCTACTCACAAGTATATGTGGTAGTTATAGTGATTACCCAAGGTTGACTCCCAAGGAGGTGAAATTAGTTAACCTAAATTAATCTTGAACGACAAATAAAAACAAATGCAATCCTAAACATTTTATCCCGATTGTTAAGTGAAGACTTTTAAAGAAAATCACAAATTAGCCTGAAAAGTAAATGATTCAACCGGAAGCAAAGGCATATAGATTAATTGAAATGGAAGACCCTTGAGAATTAGTTCACTAATTTAATCTCCTATGCATGATTAAAGGAAATGATTGGATAATTTTCTTACTAAAATTAATAGTCAGATTTTGAGATCAACTCACATAATAGATTACATCTAGCTTTTGCATTCGACAAGTTTTTACCCGAATTAATTATGGAAACCCGATTACTAAATACCACTTAAGTTAATATATTTCTAGTTCTTAACCTAAATGTCCATAGTTTCTCAATTCGTATTAAATTTCTCCTCTCGGTCCTTCATTTAATAATAAAAATGATGCAAAGTTTGGCCATTCTATTACATCCATTTAGTTTAGAAACTATAGCAAACATAAGTCAACAACACAATCCCTTAATTATGCATATTTGACTTAAATACCTAAATTAATCATCAAGAAAAAGAGATAAGTCCATCATAATATAAACAAAGTTCATTATCTCCATACACTTCAGTCTCATGTTACTGTCAACAGAAGTATCAAAGCAATAAAACAGTGAATACTAAATGAACTACGAAAAAAACAGTTAGTTAAGCTAACAAGTAAATAATCCAGTAAATAAACAAGAAACTAAGAAACAGAAAAAAAAATATAACGAGCAAACAAGGATTGGATGAGGGAGTGCACTTGGTTTCTAGCCCCTTTTAAGCTTCCTGCATTAGCTCTCACCTTTTGCTTCAGCTTGTTCTCACCCACCCGAATAATGGATTCATCTCTAACCCTGCGTATGGTTGCTGTCCCTATGGGTGGGGACGGAAGACAGGGACAAAAAAATTCTGTCCCCGACCTGTTTGCTTGCTGTCTCCACCAATTTCTGTCCCGACTCCGGAGACAGAGACAT